>WOXC01000426.1:0-547500 GCA_011680675.1 Gymnobelideus leadbeateri | reverse complement strand
GGGTCCAATTTCTTGGGAGATGCCTAACTTGCAAAAATCTGGGTGGCTGGGCCCCCAGCCCTACCCTGTTCCCAAATAATGCCAGAGGCCTGATACCCTAACTCCTGTCTCCCTCAAGGACCCATTTTCCTGATATCCCAGCCCTTCCCCCCATACCAAGGTAACCTGCTTCCACAGCTCCCAAACACTAGGGAGCCAGGTACCCCCATCCCCCACCCTGCCTGAGGCCTCCCACTGACACCCTTCCCCTCTTCTTGCCTCAGAGACCAGTCTTGTTGCCCTAGCCTCCTGGGGAGCCAGGCATTCTATCCTTCCCCCTCCCCCCTTCCCCCAGCTGTTATTTCTCGCCCTTTAGGGAACGCCAGGGGAATTCGAAGGGGGGGGAGTGGGAGCTGAGTCAGGTGTCTCTGGGGAGCCTCTGGCCTCCTTAAAACCCCACCCTGCCATCCATCCCAGGCCCTGTTGTCTCAGGAGGGTTCCCGACTGGCCATAGGCTAAGATGCCGGCACCTAAACCAGGTGGGGCCCCCCAACCCTTCATCCCTAACCTCTTCCTGAAAGGGAGGCTGGAAGGGGTGTGCTCCCTCCCAAGGGTGGGGGGGCATGGGGAAGATGACTCTAGTCTGGGAGAGGAAGATGACCAAGGGCAGACAAAGGAAGTGTGGGATTAGGGGAGCTTGGAGGCTGAGTGGAAAGGAAAGGGTTTAAGGGAAAGACACCCCTTGGGCTAGGGGAGGGCAGGGATCCTTTGGCATAGTGGGGAAGGAGCCCCTTGTATGAGGACTGCAGGGAACAGAGTCCCTTACCAGGATGGGAGAGGGAGCCCCCTTGTGTAAGAAATGTAGGAAAAAGAGACCCCATCCCTGGTAGGAGGGAGCCCCTTGCATGTAGGGAGAAGAGCCCCCACATCTGGGAGAGGGAGCCCTCTCATGTATAGGGGAAAGGGCCTCACATCAGGGAGAGGGCCTTGTGTGTAGAGGAAGGGCCCCCATGTCAGGGAGAGGGAGCCCCCTAGTGTTAGGGGAAAGGGCCCCCACATGGAGAGAGGGGGGCCCCCTCATTTGTAGGGGGAAGGGCCACCATGTCAGGGAGAGGGAGCCCCCTTGCACTCAGCAGGAGAAGGGGGTCCGAGAAGGGTACTGGAACGGGGTTCTGGATGGGTCCTTAGTGCTGGGTGCTGGGTGCTGAGCTCAGCACACGGGTGTCCAGTTACCTGACCCTGGATCAAGCTAATTATACCCTAGGCCAGCCCATCTGGAAAAGGTCAAGACCAGTTGGCCTGGGCTTGGGTGGGGGTGAGGAAGGAGCAAAGGCTTTATTTGGGGGGATCCTCCTTGGTCCCTCCCTGGCCTCTGGCCCTAGAGAATAGTAAGATTCTGGGGGGGGGGGAGTGAGGGAAAGCAGGTGTCTGGTGGCGGGGGGAGGAACAGACTGAGCTATCCAGGATTGGATGCTGGGGGCATCTGAAGGGCAGGGGCTGTGCTCAGCACCCTGGGGTCCTTGGTGGACGAGGGCCAGAGGGTCGGCACTCCTGGCTTCCATGACTCTTTGTGACCCTTCTCCACTTCCATCCTCTCCCAGCTGCCAAGAAGCCAGCTGCCAAGGCTAAGGATGTCCCCCCAAAGTCTGGTCCTGCCGAGGAGGCTGCCTCTGCTCCCCCACCCAGTGGTAAGCTTGCCCTGGCTCTGCCATGTCTGCACATACTCAGTTCCTCCTTCAGTTCCCCCCCAACCTGGAACCCCAAGGACATTTCCTGGAAATTGTCTCCCCTCTCTTCCCTACTGATCCCTAAGTCGGCTACACTGTTGAGTGTCCATTCCCCCAATCCTCACTCTCCTTTCCCTGGTTTCCCTCTGACTTTGGGGGGCCTGGATCCCCTTCTTATCCCTGAGTCCACAAACTTTGGGGCACCCAATTCCCAATTTTTCTTCCTGCTCCTGAGCCACTCAGACCTTTGGGAACCAGATTGTTCCAGACTCCACCTAACCTATAGAGGGACAAAGCCTAGAGTCTAAGCCTGCCTTTGATGCTGGCTGTGGCTCTGAACACCTGTCTGGGGCTGTTTCCTCATCTGTAAACGCAGGGGGTTGGGCCACATGACAGCTTATGCCTTTTGGATCCCTAAATCTAGGCCAATCTGATTCCATGGTCACTCGTCCCCAGCCCCAAGATCTTTGAGCTCTGGGCGCCACCCCCCTTTCCTGCATGAATTCTGAGGAGATCCAGTGGACCACATGAATGTAGAAGGGGGTGACTGATTAGGGATGTGAAAAACCAGCCCTGGCATTGAAAGGCCACTGGTTGTCTGACTTGATCTGGGGGTCTGAGCCCCCTGATGGGGCCCCCTCCTCAGCTCCTGATAGAATAGGAGAGGCCTTGGGGTGGCCAGTGAGCCCTGAGGGTCTGTCCAAGAGAGGCTCACTGGCCACGCACCACAGTCCTGCCTTCCCACCCTCTGCTCTAGGAAGCCCCCTAAGCCCCCTTCCTTTCCTCCCAGTTCCCTCCCTTTCTTTGCTCTCCCCCAGCCCCCTTTGCCTGGTGCCCACCCCCTGGTGTTCTTCTCCCTCCCGGTCCCCTTCTCTTTCTCTCTCACTCCCCTTTCCCCAGTCCCTCTCCCCTGTCCTTCTCTCCTCCCAGTCTCCCCCACCTCCTCTTTCCAGTTCTCCTCCCCTCCCCTCCCCTCCTTCCCTTCTAGTCCCCTTCCCCCTCCATCATCTCTAGCTGTCTGCCACTGATTTGGTGCTGAATTATGCAATAAGTTCTGTCCTAATTATTAGCAAAGTGCTCCATGATCCAATGATTAAGTCAGAAGGAGCCTCGGGGGGAAGGTGCCAACAGGCCAATGCAGTCTTGATGTCAGGAACGACTTCCTAACAATTAGAGATAACCAAGAGAGAGATGGACTACCACGGGAGGTAGTGAGCTCCCCGTTGCTGGAGGGTCTTCAGTATGTGTGGCTGTTGTTCAGTATGTGTTTGAGTCATCATCCCCCAGCAGAGCCAAGGAAGCTGCTGGAGGCTGGGCGGGGCATTCCCTGTCCCTATACTCTCAGGGCCACCTTGTATCCACATTGTATCTGTCTGAAGCAGCCTGTAAGGAAGCCTGTGATCTTCCCTGGGTTACTTTGTGTCTGTGTATCAATCCATAAGCATTTATTAATAGCCTTCTATGTGCAGGCACTGTGGGAGTGCTGGCTGACTAAGGAATTCACAAGTGCCTAATAAAAGTTGGAAACTGGGAGGGAAGTCCTGCCTCTGCTGCCAACTGGCTTTGTGACAAGGGGTGACCCCAGTGCCCTCTGGGCCTCAGTTTTTCCTAGTGTAGAATCGGAGAGGAATTGCTCTGGATGCTCTCTATCTTTCCTACCAACCCCAACATTCTATGGTTTTAACCCACCCAGCCTCATTTTACAGGCAGGGAAACTGAGGCTCAGAGGTCAGGGACATTATTCTACAAAAGGAGAAACTAAGGCTCAGCAAGGGTCAGGGACTTGTCTACCCATCCCCCCCCCCCCACCCGCTTATTCTACAGAAGAGGCAGAGAGCCTAGAGAGGTAGCAAGTCTGTTTCAGATTTGGTTCCTATCCACAGGAAGCCTTCCCAACCCCTCTCAATTCCAGTGCCTTCCAATCATTTCCTATTTATTCTGGCTATAACTAGCTTTGTATATATTGGTTTGTAAATTGTCCGCCACCCCCCTCCCCCCAGTAGATTATAAGCTCCTTGAGGGCAGGGAACATCTTTTGCCTCTTTCAACATCTCCAACCCTTAGCACACTGCCAGGCACAGAGGAGGGACTTAACATTTCCTGACTGACTGTGGGGGGAGGTGTGGTCCTGAAGCTCCCCCTCAGTTCTAAGGTCTCAGGAATTACCTCAAAGAAAGTAACCTATGCTCCCTGACTGAGCCCCAGCCTCACAGACCAAATGGCTCATTTATAACCCAAGCCTCCTAACCTTCTGAGCAGAGCCACCCCCTGAGGACCAGTCACCCACCGCCGAGGAGCCCACTGGGATCTTCCTGAAGAAGCCAGAGACTGTGTCTGTAGAGGCAGGTAAGGACGGGAGAGGCTGGGCAGAAGGGAAGGCCTGGGAAAGGCGACATCGAGGTACCTCCATGCCCCTCCCTCTGAGGGACTGGATACCTGGGCACCCCAGAAAGGCACAGTGGCTGGCTCCCTGAGGCCCCCCGGAGTGGGGAGAGCCACCCAGGGACTGAGAGCTGCTGGCCGCCAAGTGCTCGGGGCAGCTGTAGATACCTGGGTGTCTGAGGGGTCCAGGGACCAGGTGCCAGGACCCCCAAGCCAGGAGAAGCCCTGGATCCCCAGGTTCCAGAGGCCTGCTGGGGGATGAAGGGCTTAGACCCTCAGGATTTCCTGGTTGACTACCTATCCCATGTGCCCTAGGGAAGGACGTGGTAATCACGGCCAAGGTGAACGGGAAGGAGCTCCCCGGAAAGCCCGTCATCAAATGGTTCAAAGGAAAATGGTTAGAACTGGGCAGCAAGAGTGGGGCCCGATTCAACTTCAAAGAGAACCACGATGAGCAGAAAAATGTGAGGCCCACAGGACAGTATGAGGCCAGCAGGGTGGGCCTGGGGCAGCAGTGGGAGGGTGGGGTCTGGGGCAGAAGCAGTGGGGAGAGGTGGGGTCTGGGGCAGAAGCAGTGGGGGGGCTGAGGCAGCAGCAGTGGGGGTGATAGAGGACTGGGGTAGCAGTGGGGATGGGGGGGCCTGGGGCAGCAGCAGTGGGGATGGGGGGAGGCCTGGGGCAGCAGTAATAGGAGGGTGGGGGAGGAGGCAGCAGCAGTGGGGGGGGCTGGGGCAGGAGCAGTGGGAGGGTGGGGGAGGAGGCAGCAGCAGTGGGGGTGGGGGGCCTGGGGCAGCAGGGGGTGGGGGCTGGGGCAGTGGTATCAGCGGGTAGGCCTGGGGCCACCTTTGAGACACACTTGGCTGCATGACCAGTCACCTTGCCCATCAGTGCTCCAGACAACTCTGTTGCAGAGAAGGTGCCACCCTCCTTTGGTGGAGGGAGTTCCCTTACTTGGGAGTTCCCAGTACCAACAAAGTCAGAGTTCTGGTCCCTCTCCCATGCCTGAGACTCTCCTGGTCTCCCCAGGTGTACACGGCCGAGCTGCACATCGGGAAGGTGGTCGTGGGTGACCGTGGGGACTACCGCTGTGAGGTCAAGGCCAAGGATGCCTGTGACAGCTGCAGCTTCAATATCGATGTGGAAGGTGTGAGGCCGTGCCTTATCCTGGGTTGCCATGTTGGGGCCCTGAGGGAGGAGAGCGTCCGTGAGGGGGTGGGGACAAAGATGGACCCCGGCTCATTTCTGTCCCCACCCCCCTCTCCTCAGTCCCCAGCCAGGACAGCAGTAACATCCTGGAGAGTTTCAAGCGCTCGTGAGTGACCCCCAAGCTCTGCTCTCCCCCCAGGAGACCAATGGTGGCAGGTGCCACTGGCCCCCAGTTCCCCCAGTCCTCCCACACCCGCCCTCACTCTGCCCCAGGAATGGCTATGACGGGGGTGGGGGGCTGGGGCCTGGCAGAGGGGAGGAGCCCAATGAGGAGGGGGAGTCCTGGAGCTGGGGCATCTGGGGGTGCAGGATTCACAGAGCCCTAGACCGGGAGGCCTGAGCCCAGAGCTCAGGGCAGGCCTCGGATTTCACTGTGTGGCCCTAGACAAGTCACTTTGCCTCAGTGTCCTCATCTGTGAAATGGATATAACAGTAACTCCCTCCCTCCTGGGGCTGCCGAGAATAAAATGTGTTAATGATTTGTACAGCGCTCTGTAAACCTTACAGCACCATAAGGTACCCTAACAGTCACCTCTTCCTGCAGAGGTGAAGGGAAGCCTGAGGATGCCGGGGAGCTGGACTTCAGCGGCCTTTTAAAGAAAAGGTCAGGCCCCATGCAGGCCCCTCAGTCCCGTCCTGGGCCCTGGGCATCCTGACTGATTCCAGAGATGGAGCCAGGCTGGCCTG
Source organism: Gymnobelideus leadbeateri (assembly GCA_011680675.1). Classification (NCBI taxonomy): domain Eukaryota; kingdom Metazoa; phylum Chordata; class Mammalia; order Diprotodontia; family Petauridae; genus Gymnobelideus; species Gymnobelideus leadbeateri. The sequence continues at coordinate 541,519 of WOXC01000426.1, read as the reverse complement.
AAGCAGCCCTGGACGTCCCTCCCAGGCTCTGCCTGGCCCCAGACCCTTCCTGGGGGGTTGGGTGTGGGGGTGCCCCAGGCTCTAGCCCCCATAGCTCTTGGAAGGTCATCTGCGCCCCCCCCCCCCCCGGCCCTCTCCCTCCCCATACCCTCCCCAGGCCCTCCCCTCCCCCCCAGACCTTCCCCTCCCCAGGCTCTCCCCTCCCCCTCCCCTCCCCCCCCTCCCCTCCCCAGACCCTCCCCTCCCTAGGCCCTCCCCGCCTCAGGCCCCCCCAGGCCCTCCCCTCCTCCTCCCTGGGCTGCCTCTCAGCCTCCGGCTGTCCCTGTGACTGCTCCAGAGAGGTGGTGGAAGAGAAGAAGAAGAAGAAGAAGGATGACGACGACCTGGGCCTGCCCCCCGAGATCTGGGAGCTTCTCAAGGGCGCCAAGAAGAGCGAGTATGAGAGGATAGCCTTCCAGTACGGCATCACCGACCTGCGCGGCATGCTCAAGCGCCTGAAGAAGGCCAAGGTGGAGGTCAAGAAGAGCGCAGGTCAGAGCCTGGGGGTGGGGGGAGGGGAGAGGGGAGGGGGGAAGGGGGTGAGGGCAGGTGAGGAGGGGGCAGCTGGGGAGGGGGCAGGTGAGGAGGGGGCAGCTAGGGAGGGGAGTAGCTGGGGAGGGGGACAGCTGGGGGGGCACAACTCAGGGGGGCTGGTCCCTGGTCTCCTCCCCTGAGTGCCTCCCCCTTCCAACAGCATTCACAAAGAAGCTGGACCCCGCTTACCAGGTGGACAAAGGCAACAAGATTAAGTTGGTGGTAGAGATCAGTGACCCTGATCTGCCTCTCAAGTGGTACAAGAACGGGCAGGAGATCAAGCCCAGCAGCAAGTGGGTATAGGGGGTAGTGTGGGGAGGTCAAGTGGGGGGCCCAGAGGGTGGGGTTCTGTGGGGAGGGGCCCATGGGCAGGGCTCCGTGCTCTGGTGAACCCTCAGCATCCCTTCTGCTGGGGCAGGTACATGTTCCTGAACATGGGGAAGAAGAGGATTCTCACCTCAAGGAGGGCCTGGAGAACAGGGCAAGGGTGGGGCTGGGAGACAGCTTAGAACAGGGAAGGCTGGGGTTGGGAGACAGCTTAGAACAGGGAAGGCTGGGGTTGGGAGAGAGCTTAGAACAGGGAAGACCAGAGCTGGGAAAGAGCTTAGAACAGGGAAGATCAGAGTTGGGAGAGAGCTTAGAACAGGGAAGTCTGGGGCTGGGAGACAGCTTAGAACAGGGAAGGCTGGGGCTGGGAGACAGCTTAGAACAGGGAAGGCTGGGGTTAGGAGAGAGCTTAGAACAGGGAAGGTCAGAGCTGGGAGAGAGCTTAGAACAGGGAAGGCTGGGCCTGGGAGAGAGCTTAGAACAGGGAATTTCAGAGCTGGAAGGAGCCTTAGAACATGGAAGGTCAGAATTGGTAGAGGGGTAATAGCAGAGAACCCAAAAGACTTGAGCTGGACATAAACCCCAGAAAAAACTTACAGTAGTGTGGGGCCTCAGCAGTAAGAGCACCCAACATTGTAGCCCAGAGGGACCCTGGGAGGTAGACAGTGAATGTCAGGGACCGCAGTGATCCCAAGGCAGAGCTGAGATGGGGAGGGGCCCAGAGGGTGGGGATCCATGCTCTGGTGAACCCTCAGCATCCCTTCTGCTGGGCCAGGTATGTGTTTGAGAACGTGGGGAAGAAGAGGATTCTCACCATTAACAAGTGCACCCTGGCGGATGACGCTGCCTATGAGGTGGCCGTCAAGGACGAGAAGTGTTTTACGGAGCTCTTTGTCAAAGGTGAGGGCTTGGGCAGGTGGGGGGCACCCTAGGGGTCCAGGGGAGCTTCCCCCGCTGACCATCCCTCGTCTGCCCCTCAGAGCCCCCTGTCCTCATTGTCACACCCCTGGAGGACCAGCAGGTGTTTGTGGGTGACCGTGTGGAGATGGTGGTGGAGGTGTCCGAGGAGGGAGCCCAACTCATGTGGCAAGTGATGGCGGGTCTCCTTCCTGCTCCCAAGCCTTGTCCCTTGACTCCCTCTGAGCTGTGTGCACCCCAGGAACCCAAGCCATGCACGAGGCCTATCCTGGGACTCCCCTCACCACCCTGTCTTATTTCCAGTCTCCTATGTGATCCCAGCCCCTTCACCAGAGCCCCAGCACCCCCCCCCCATTCCCATATGATACCGACACCCTCACCAGAAGCCCCGCCCCTCCTCCTCTGTTCCCCTGGATCTGAGCCCTCCCCTTTCCTCTATTCCCTCCCAGGATGAAGGATGGTGTGGAGATGACCAAGGAGGATTCGTACAAGGCTCGCTACCGTTTCAAGAAGGACGGCAAAAAACACCTGCTGATTTTCAGCGAGGTCACCCTGGAGGACAGGGGCCGCTACAAGGTCATGACCAACGGTGGCCAGTGCGAAGCAGATCTCATCGTGGAGGGTGAGGGTGCCCTGCCAGGGAGGGACTGGCTCCCGAAGCCTGACCCAGTGGGACCAGAGTGTAAGGGGCTCCCTCCCAATCACCCCCTCTGGGACAGCAAAGCCAGAGGGGAAGAAGGAAGATCCGGGGCCTCAAAGGGCTTCTGGGGGGAGAATTTGGAAGACCTCTTTGTCTTCTAGTCAACTGAGTTCAGCTCAACCTATGAAGTGCCAACTGGATACGGTGCCCTGTGCCCACCTGGGGGAGACATATGTTTGACATAATGCCAAGTTCCTGCCCTAAGCTAGTAGAGGGATTCTCTTTCATGCCGTACACTTTTATGAAGTGCCGACTGTGTACAGGACCCTGTGCTCACTTATGAGGGAGACACAGACCTGCCATGTCGGATCTCTGCTCACAAGGAGTGAGTGGTTTAGTAGCATTTCACTCAATTCAGTCAGCATTTATTAAGCACCGAGGGTGTGCAGATGGCGTGCTCAGACTGGGGCCATCCAGGGCACAAGGAGCAGCTGACAACCGAGCACACCCTCCCTCCCTCCAGAGAAGCAACTGGAGGTCCTCCAGGACATTGCGGACCTGACAGTGAAGGCTTCGGAGCAGGCCGTGTTCACGTGTGAGGTGTCTGACGAGAAAGTGACGGGGAAGTGGTACAAGAACGGTGTGGAAGTGCGGCCCAGCAAGAGGATCAACATCACCCACAAGGGCCGGTGAGCGCTGGGGGGTCGGGGGGGGCCCGGGGCACCCTTCAGACCCTGCCGGCTCCCTCGGCATCCTCTGCCTGGCCAGCCGCTGCTTCTGGTCTGGTTCCTCTCGGTCCTCCCCCGACTTCCAGCCCCTCCATCCTTTGGAGGAGCACCCAAGGCCGTGGCTGATGGCGGCTAGCCAGGACCGGGCAGGCTTTGGGGGCCACTCAATTCAGCCAAGCTCTGTCCACGGGGGTCAAAGAGTCTGTCTGCACATCTGCTTCTGCAGCTGGCGGGGCTCACAGCCCTGGCCCAGGGCTAAGGAGAAAGTTGGTCAGCCTGGAAAAGGGAGGACTGGGGGCCACGAAGGCCGGGTTCATGCTATTCTGGGGAGAAGGAATCAGGCTTGCTCCATTTGACTTCAGAGGCAGCACCCGGTGCAGTGAGTAGACACAGTTGAGGCCCGATGTCACAGAGAGCTTCCTAACCATTAAAGATGCCCCAGTAGAAAGGGGGCCAGGCTCCCCCTTCGTGGAGGGTGATTGTGCTCAATGGCTGCCGGGGCCTCAGTTTCCTCCTGTGTAAATGGAACCCAGAGAGGTGACCTTGGAAGCTGGGTGGGAGTGCTGCCTCCCTGGGCAGATGGCCTGCCTCCAGCACTCTGGGCAGCTCCAGAGTGGGTTTGCCTCGGGGAATTAGCTGTACCAGTGAAATCCCTGGCTCCTAACAGGGCTTGTGGGGATCATGCTGTTAGTAAGGCAGTGCACAAACACCAGAAGGCCAACAAAGTGCTTTATATGGATTCTCTCCCTCAGGATCCCTATTTTACTGATGGGGAAACTGAGTCTGAGAGCAGGGGAGTGACCTGCCCAGGTCACACATCAAGGAAGCGACTGAGGGAGAATTTGAACTCAAGCCTTTCTCATCCTATTTTTCTATCGATCAACCAATCAAAAAGCATTTATTTAATGCCTACTGTTTGCCAGGCTCTAAGCTAGGTGCTAAGATTGAAAAACAGGATTGAAAAATGTCTGCCCTCAGAGGGCTTATAGGGAAACCATTTGGACCTGTGTAAGCACACACACTGTGTGCCAAACGCCCTTACTTTACAGATGGGGAAACTGTGGCCCATAGAAGTTTAGCCAGTCAGCCGACATTTATTGGTGCCTTCCCTGGGCACAGCTGGGCTCTGTTCTCGGCTCTGAGTGTAACCTAGGCCCTGCCCTCTGTTGGGAGAGTCAGTACACATAAAGATAGAAAAAGAACTATTGACAAAATGCAATGGCCAGCCTTTGAAGACAGGGCAAGGGACTTCCTCTCTGGCTCCCTACACATTCCCAGCAGACCTCTGGGATTTCTTTGGCCCCTTCCCACTTTGCAGCCTGTGGTCCTAGGGATTCCAGGGGGCCTTGACATGAGGTGTGGGGTGAGAGGCACAGGTAGGAGGTCTCTGGGCCTGGGCATAAGCATCTCTCACCTGTTAGAAATATCACCGTGTTATATGCAAACCTAATCGTTTGCCTAAACCCCTGGAATGTGGATGTTCTGCCAATGGGTTCTTGCTCCCCCACCTGCCTGTGGGCTTCATGTAAATGAGGCGGAACCCTGTGGTCCAGAGAATTCCATGTAAACAGTGAGGCCTCTCCTGTGGCCTGACTATTCCCAGTCTGGGGCGGGGGGGTAGTGGCTTTCCATGGTGGGGAATCTAAGAAACAACCAGAGGGACAGTGAAAGGACCCCTCCCTGTCCCCAGTCTGGGTGAGGGGTAGTGGCCTTCTATGGTGGGGAATCTAAGAAACAGCCAGAGGGACAGTGGAAGGACCCTTCTCTGCCCCCAGGTTTCTGTGTATGTAACATGGGGTGGGATAGTTTCCTTCCAGCCCTGATTGCTGGGCTGCCATGGTCCCATATTCCCCCTCCAGGATCCACAAGCTGGTCATCGATGATGTCCGTCCTGAGGACGAGGGTGATTACACGTTTGTGCCTGACGGCTTTGCCCTGACCTTGTCAGCCAAGCTCAACTTCCTGGGTGAGGCAGACCCCCACTCCCTTCTGTCCCTCAGTCATTGTGCCATCAGGGAACAATCTGGCTTGCTGGACCTCAGTTTATGTTTTGTTGAATGGGGGTGTGAGCTCAGGGAATCACGTTCCAGATTTGGAGCCCATGCCTGATGGTAGCAGGAGCTTAGTAAAAGTTTGTCGGTAGGCAAGAGGTCCCACTCACTGTGAGAACTAGCTGCTGGTCTTTCTAAGAATGCCAGAGCAAGGAAGCAGAAAGGGGAATATGGGCCTGATGGTCAGGGTCTGGGGCAGCTCACTAATGAGCAGCCTCCTGAGCCCCTTGGAAATGGGCACCAACTCCCCAGCCCTGGGATTCATGGGAGCACAGACCACGTTTCAGGAAGGAATTCCTCAAGTCCTACCAACAATTATAAGGTCTTGGGTGAGGAACTGAAGAACACAGGGATGCAGCTTGGGTTTTCCTCACTGTCGCCCATGGAAGTAGAGGGATTCCTCCCAAATGGGTTTGGGAATCCAACTTCACTGGGAAGGGTGCTGGGAACTGCTGGGTTGACAGACTCCTGGCCAGGGATGGTGCTCCCCTATCCAGACAAATCACCAAGCATTCATTAAATACCTGTGTGCCAACAGTCTGCTGAGTGATGAGGATACAAAGAAAGGCAAAACAAGATAGGATAGAAACACCGCAAAAGTTGATGAAAATGCATTAGCCAGGTGTCCTGCAAATCTAACAGAAAAAGCTTTAAACGGAAAGAAATTGGAGAGAGAGAGAGAGAGAGAGAGAGAGAGAGAGAGAGAGCTGTTTCATGTGCCTCCCTAAGATTTTACCAGAGAGCAGGGCTTCGCCTGGCAGCTATGAAGGTAAAAGAAAGTATTTTGATCAGCATTTCAGTAGAATTGGCTTCCTTTGTAATCCTTTGCATAATTATTTATTTAAAAATGGGACGCTCAGAAGGCGGAAGCACAGGATTCACTGGCCTGACTGGCTGATCAGGGGTCAGAGCCATAAGCAAAGGCAAAGGAATTCAGTAGAGATTGGTCCCAGCAGAAGTGCTGCCTTGGGAGACAAGGGCCAGCCGTGTCCTTGGACGTCTCCAGCCCCTATGGAAGGCATCGTTTGGGCTATGTTATGGGGGTGATTCTTTGCATGGAAAGCTTGCATTAATTGGAAATCCCAAGCTCAGATGCTGTGACTCTGATGTCAGTCAGTTAATAAACATTCATGTACCAGGCACTGGGTAAGTGCTTGAGAATACGAAGAGGCAAAAGGCAGTGCCTGCCCTCAAAGAGCTTATGTTCTATTCGGAGGCCAATGGGGAGGCAGAAGTAGACAGCAGCTGCTCAGAAGAGGATCTGGAGGTTTCAGGGGACTTCAAGCTGAGTGGGATGTAGCAGCTTCAGGAAGAGGAAAAACTTCCTAAAATGAGATCAGTCTGAAGGTGGAGCAGGGCTGCCTTAGGAGGTGGCAGGCTTCCCTTCCCTGGGGGCATCCACTTGGCTGACATATTGGGGATTCCTTTATGTGCCAGCTAGAGAAGTCACTGACGTCCCTTCCGGCCTTCAAATTCTATGACTCAGAATGCTAAATTGAAAAGGGCTTCAGAGGTCATCATGTTATCACAGGTCCCCTTCCTTTTATAGAGTAGACTCAGTAGAGTGTGGGGATGCGACCAAAGTCAGTTAGCTATTGGCAAGAGCCTCAGATCTCAGGCAAACTGTGCTCTCCCTCTCAGTTCAGTTTCTTTCTCTGTCAAAGGGGGTGTGAGGCCTTCCCTAGCCACTTCATAGGCCCCAGGAACCCAGGGGGTACAGTTGAATGTCCATTTGGGGGTGTTCCCAGGAGGCCCCCAATTCCCCATTGTCTCTCTCTCTCTCAGAACTCTGTCCCCTTGGTCTCCATCTGCCCTGCATCCTTCACCTGGCAGCAAGGGCATATGAGATGGGCAGGCAAGGTGCTGAAGCCCCAGGAGCCAGCTCCAAATTCCTAACAGCTTCTTCTCTTTCTCTCACTCCCAGAGATCAAGATCGATTATGTGCCCAAGCAAGGTGAGTATTGCTGAAGGGGGTGTGGGAAGAGGGCTGGAGGTGTTGACCTCTTGGGTCCCAGATGGGAGAGAACCTGAGAGGTCAGATGCCCAGGAACCCCAGCAGTGTAGAATGTCCAGGTTCCTAAGGATAGTGAAGTCTGGAGTGGGGGGGGGAATGCCTCTGCTCTCAGAGGGAGCAGGAGTTGAATGTTTGGGTCACTGAGAGCACTGGGGACTGGGAGTTCTGATGTCTGGGTCCTTAAAGAAGATCAGGGCTCAAGTCAGATGCCTCAGGCTCAAAGGGGAGCAGTGACTGGGGCCCCAGAAGGGGCCCCGGGGGTTTACAACCCTGAGGGCCAGGCTGCATCCTGGGTTTGGGAGGACCTAACTCTTTTGTCCCCATTTGCTCCCAGAGCCCCCCAAGATCCACTTGGACTGCTCAGGGAAGACCTCTGAGAACACTATTGTGGTGGTGGCTGGAAACAAGCTCAGGCTGGATGTGGCCATCACAGGAGAGCCCCCTCCTGTTGTCACTTGGCTGAAGGGGGATCAGGTATAGGGGAGGGGAGAGGGAGTGGGAAGGGGAGGGGGGAGGGGGAAGGCTAGAGAAGCTCTGATGCTCCTGCCCCTTTCTCTACCTGCCTTCTTTCAAGAGAATTCAGCAAGGTCTTCCTGGTTGCTGGCTAGTTCTTGCACCTGATCCGAGGCTTTGCTGAGTCAGCAGAAAGGGGACATCAGCTTCTGCCCACCCTCCACCGGACCTTAGAATCTTGGTGCTGGAAGGGCCTTGAGAGATTATTAGTCCAACTCCATTTTATTTTATTTATTATTATTATTATTTTGCTTTTTGTAGGACAATTGGGATAAAGTGACTTGCCCAAAGTCACATGGCTAGTTGTGTGTGTGTGTGTGTATGTGTGTGTGTGTGTGTGTGTGTGTGTGTGTGTGTGTGTGTTAAGTGTCTGAGGCCGGATCCAAACCCAGGTCCTCCTGACTCCAGGGCCAGTGGTCTATTCACTGCGCCACCTAGCCACACCCCAACTCCATTTTAAAAATGGGGAAACTGAGGCCTGGAGGAGGGCAGGAGCTTGCTCCACCACAGGCCCTTACAGATTATTGGGTCCAAAATTTTCATTGTCCAGAGTTGAGACTGAGACCCAGACAGGGAGCTTACACAGGATCCTATGGGGAGCCTCACACACAGAATCCCATTGTCCTCAAGATAAAAAGGACCTTGGAGATCAGGTCCAGCTCCCTTATTTGTCAGATAGGGAAACTGAGACCCCAGCCCACACGGGCAGTTGGAGGAAGGTCAGGGTTTCTGAATGCAGTCTCTTCCTTGACCTGGCATCCTCATAGCCCTGTCCTGCCTTAGGTATTCTCTAACACGGAGGGCCGAACCCGCCTAGAACAGCGGCCAGACAACAGCAGCTTTGTGATTGAGGGGGCTGAGCGGGCTGACGAGGACAAATACACTATCAAAGTCACTAACCCCTTAGGAGAGGATGTAGCGTCCATCTTTGTCAAGGTTGTGGGTGAGTGGGGAAAGGGCTTGGAAGGGCTTGATGGAGAGGAACCTGGAGGCAGGGCAGAGGGAGACTGTAAGACTGGGAGAAGGAGGAGGCAGAAGGGGCCTTGGGGAAGGCCAGGATGGTGGGATGGCTTTGGCCTCCACAGAATTGGCCTTTTTCCCCTCCCCCCAGATGTGCCAGACCCTCCTGAGGCTGTGCGGATCACATCAGTGGGGGAGGACTGGGCCATCTTGGTCTGGGAGCCCCCCAAGTATGATGGTGGCCAGCCTGTTACTGGTGAGTCCTCCCTGGTCCCAAAGGTGGGGCAGTAGGAGAGAAGGGCTCCTGGGAAATGGATCTTCCATGACACCTTTGGACTCTTTGTGACCCCATCCAACTTCCTTGTGAACTGGCGTGGCTTCTCATTCCCCTTTGACCTATGACCCGCTTCGGACCACCTACCTTTGTCCAGATGTCCTCAATCGCTTCAAACAAGGTCCTCTGTTCTCTACTTCTGTTTTTCTGTCCGCTGCCCCCAGGGTACCTCATGGAGAGGAAGAAGAAGGGTTCCCATCGCTGGGTGAAGCTGAATTTTGAGGTCTTCACTGAAACAACTTATGAGTCAACCAAGATGATTGAGGGTGTCCTGTATGAGATGCGTGTCTTTGCTGTCAATGCCATTGGGGTCTCTCAACCAAGCATGAACACCAAGCCCTTCATGCCCATTGGTAATGAGTTAGCACCGACTCAGAGAGAGTATTGGGTGTGGGGATTTCTCCAGTCCTTTCCAGCTGTGTCCCACAAGAATCCCGATTAGCTTATCTGACCAACCAGGCTAGTATAACCTGGAGAGTAGCTGCCACCCAAGCTGGGATGGGGGCTTTGCCCACAGACCCTCTCAGTGACCCTCTGACCCTAATCCTGACTCACCTCAGACTCCTCCACTGACCCTTGACCCCAGGATGAGCCAGGGTCCCCTGTCAGGGTCACCTGCCTTCCTTCCCTCTCTGTTCCCTTGGTGGACCTATCTGATCCCCTTCCACTCTCCCCTGCCTTGTCCCTGACCCACAACCTCTGCTCCTTGCAGCTCCCACGAGTGAGCCCTTGCACCTGACAGTGGAGGATGTCACTGATACCACAACCACACTCAAGTGGCGCCCACCAAACAGGATTGGGGCTGGGGGCATCGATGGCTACATTGTGGAGTACTGTTTGGAAGACTGTGAGTGCCCTGGCAGGCTGCTTCTCCCTGCCACTCTGGGGGCTACCATCCCCAGGTGCCATGTCCAAGCACTCCGTGTGGTCTGGGAGTCACCAGGAGGAATGGCAAGGGGTTGGGCTTGGCCAGGGACTAAGCCCCCTGCATTCCTTCCCCCATCCCAGCTGAAGACTGGGTTGCAGCCAACACAGAGCCTGTGGAGCGCTGTGGTTTCACGGTCAAAGACTTGCCCACAGGAGCCAGAATCCTCTTTCGCATAGTTGCGGTCAACATCGCTGGCCGCAGTGAGCCAGCCACCCTTGTCCAGCCAGTCACCATCCGGGAGATTGCAGGTGAGTGACCCATTGACCTACCACTGATCCTGAGCAGACAAGCCAAGTCCATGGCCAATGGTATCCAGAGGTGCATCCAGGGGTGACCTGAGGACTCCTCACCAACTCTGACTCTGGCTACTCTGGATTAAGAGCACTGTCCTGAGGTCACCTATGGGTGGCCAATGACTTAAGTTAATTTTTAGTTTACAACTTTTAGTTCCACAAACTTTTGAGTTCCAAATTTTCTCCCCCTTCCTCTTCTTCCCCCTCCCACCCAAGACAGCGTGTATGTAATCTGATATAGGCTCTACATATTTTCACTTTAGTTGTGTTGCAAAGAAAAATTAGAACCAATAGAATGAACCATGAGAAAGAAGAAACAACACAAAAAAAGGAAAGAGCGAGCAGGCAGCTCGCTTCAATCTGCATTCAGACTAGTTCTTTCTCTGGATGTGGATAGCCTTTCCAACACGATTATTTTGGAGTTGTCTTGTAGCCTTGTATTGCTGAGATGAGCCCAGTCTATCAGTCAGTCATCACAGATACAATGTGTCTGTAATGATGTTCTCCTGGTTCTTCCCCACTCACTCAGCATCAGCCCATAGAAGCCTCTCCAGGTTATTATGGAGTCCGTCTGCTCCTCACTTCTTATAGCACAAGAGTATTCCATTGCATTCATATACCACAGCCTGTTCAGCCAGTCCCCAATGGATGGGCATCCCCTTGATTTCAAATTTTTTTGCCACCACAAAAAGAGCTTCTATAAATATTTTTATACACATGGGTGGCCACTGACTTCTTGTCAGAAACCTCTCATCAGCAGACACAACTGGTCACAGTTCTGGAGAGTGACCAGCTGGCCCTGACCTCCCACTGACAATGGCCACCATGAACCAGGTCAACTTCCTGACCCTTAACCCTGACCCCCCACCCACCCACTGATCTCAGACACTGTGGGCTAGAGTCCACGAGTTTTTCCTGACCCTTCTTTGGTTTCTGAATCCTGACACACCTCCCATCCTTCTTCTGCCCCCCCCACCCCCGCCACTGCTCTGCCCAGAACAACCCAAGATCCGGCTCCCAAGACACCTTCGGCAGACCTACATCCGCAGGGTAGGGGAGCCGATCAACTTGGTCATTCCTTTCCAGGTATGGGAGACCAGGGATCAGGGTGGGAGGGCCAGGAGTCAGAGCACCCCTTCACTTCCCACACTGTTCACAGGGGAAGCCACGGCCCCAAGTGACATGGACAAAGGGTGGGGCATCCCTGGACACATCCCACATCCACATCCGGACAAGTGACTTGGATACCGTGTTCTTCATTCGTCAGGCAGCTCGGTCAGACTCTGGGGAGTATGAACTGACCGTGCAAATAGAGAACATGAAAGACACGGCCACCATCCGGATCCGAGTCGTGGGTGCGAGAGCTGACCAAGAGATGAGGAGGGGGAGAAGGGACAGTGATCAGGAAAGAGAGGGGGAAAATGAGGGGACTGAAGGATGGAGAGAGAGAATGAGGCAAGTCAGGAAGGAGGAGAGGAGAAGGGAGAGGCAGAGGGGAAGAGGGGAATGAGAAATGGAGTGGGCAGAGATTAGGGGAGATGAGGAGAATGAGGACAGATGGGAACAGGAGAAGAGATGAGGGCAACAGGGGTGGGGAAGGGATGGCAATGGGGGAGGGTGGAGTGGGGGAGGGGAAGGGATGGCAATGGGGGAGGGTGGGGGTGAGGAAGGGGAAGGGATGGCAATGGGGGAGGGTGGAGTGGGGGAGGGGAAGGGATGGCAATGGGGGAGGGTGGGGGTGAGGAAGGGGAAGGGATGGCAATGGGGGAGGGTGGAGTGGGGGAGGGGAAGGGATGGCAATGGGGGAGAGAGCAGGTTGGGGAAGGGGAAGAGATGGCAATGGGGCGAGGGTGTGGGTGAGGAAGGGGAAGGGATGACAATGTGGGGGAGGGATGGCAATGGTGGGGAGGGTTCAGGGATGGGAAGCGGGCCTAAGGGGATAGGGGAGTGGACCAAGGAGATGGAGGCCTCCTGAGGATGACTGAGGAGGGGAGTTGCTTCTGAGCCCCTGTCCCCCTCCTCAGAGAAGGCAGGACCTGCTGTGAATGTGATGGTGAAGGAGGTTTGGGGCTCCAACGCCCTGGTGGAATGGCAGGCCCCCAAGGATAATGGTAACAGTGAGGTCACCAGCTACCTAGTGCAGAAGGCTGACAAGAAGACTATGGTGAGGAGAGGAGGCCCAGGCCAGTGGGAGTAGGGTGGAGATTTGGTTGGGATCTCCTCGTTTCATAGGTGGAAAAGTGGGGGGCAGAAGGCTTGGCCAGGGTCTCCCTCCCTGGAAGAATTCCAACTCCTCCAGACCCTCCCCCCTCCCCCAGGAGTGGTTCACTGTTTATGAACACAACCGGCCCACCCAGTGCACGGTGTCTGACCTCATCATCGGCAATGAATACTATTTCCGAGTGTTCAGTGAAAACATCTGTGGGCTCAGTGACTCCCCTGGTGTGTCCAAGAACACAGCCAAGATTCTTAAAACAGGTACTGTCCACCCAGGCCCCTCGGGGGTGGGGGATGATCTAGCTCCCTCAGCTCCCAGGGGATGAAGAGCCTACAGGGAGGGCGTGTGAGGGGACAGAGTCAGCATCTTCATATAGAGCGGGGTTTCTTAGGGGCTTGGGACCAGCTCCCAGCCCCTTCCAGGGACCCTAAGGAACCCACTGGAAGGAACCAGGTCCAAGCATACAGCTCTATGGGACCATCTTCCAGCTCCCCTCCCCTCCCCCATTCTCGTGACCTCCATTGGGACCTCCTGGCCAGTGGAAGTGGGATCGTCCCATTTTATCGATGGGGAAACTGAGGCTCAGGAAGGGGAAGCCACAGTTAATAATTCAGAACCTGAGTTTTCAGGCCCCTCACTCTGTGCAGACAACCTTGGCCGAGATCCTGCCCATTTCCCCACATGTGGAAGGGGGGCTGGAGAAGATAGAACTTTACTGGCAGTCTTGCACCTCTGGCATGTGGTGGGAGTATGGTTGGAGGCCAGGGGCTGCCTAAGCTCCTTTGGGGCCCACTGAATCAGCCCCGGGTCTGCGGGCAGAGCCCCCATTCCAGCTTGGGCTGTGGCTGCTCTCCAAGGTCCCTCTTAGCTCAGCCCTGGGATCAGCATGTGGGAAGGGATGGGGGCCAAATGGATGACCTCCTTGTGCTGTATCCTCACCAGGCATCACCTTCAAGCCTCTGGAGTTTCAGGCACATGACTTCCGCTCAGCCCCCCAGTTCTTGACCCCACTGCTGGACCGGGTTGTGGTGGCAGGATACTCAGCTGCCCTCTTCTGTGCTGTTCGGGGGCATCCCAAGGTGGGCAGAGGCACTTGGGGCTATGGGGGGAATAGCAGCAGCAAAACCTGGAGAGGAGGGTTTCCTTGGGCACAGACAAAGGCATCAACATGAATCCAAGGACCCAGAATTGAACTTGCCCAGCTACTCACTCGTTACACCCAGTCATTCCCCTCTAGGGCCTCAGTTTCCCCAGCTCGCCCTCCAGGGCCCCATCCCCTGTTCCCTCTCACCACAGCCAAAGGTGATCTGGATGAAGAACAAAATGGAGATTCACGAAGACCCCAAGTTCATAATGACCAACCAGCAGGGGATCCTGACCCTCAGCATCCGACGTCCAAGTCCCTTTGATGGGGGCACCTACACTTGCCGAGCCATCAACGAGTTGGGCGAGGCACTGGCTGAATGCAAGCTGGAGGTCCGAGGTGAGGATGTGGGAGGAGCCGCATTGGGCAGGCTGGCCTCGTCTGGTGGACTTCCATCCTGTCCCTAGCCTAGCATTTTCCCAAAGATCTGGGAGGCAAGGGCTCTGGGTTCTGGTTCTGTCAATGACTAACTGGGTGGTTTTGGGCCTTTCTCCTTTCTAAATGGGATGAGGACTGGATCAGATGAGCTCTAAGGGCCTTGCCAGCTCTGTCCTTTCTGAGAAGCAGCCAGGTGACACAATGGCATCCTGGGGACCTAAGTTCAAATCCAGTCTCAGACACCCTGGGTAAATCACTTAACCACTGATGCCTCAGTTTCCTCCTCTGTAAAAGGGGGCTGATAGCACCTAGCTTTCAGGGTTGTTGTATCAAGTGAAATGACTGTAAAGTGCTTTGCACATAGCACTCTAGAGATTCTGGTTCTAACTGGTTCTGATAGTGCTTTAAGGACCTTGGAAGGTGGGCTCCCCTTCTCACAGGTGGGAGAACTGAGCCCTGGGGAGCGACTTCTTTGTTGTTGAGTTTGGATTCCAAAACAAATCTCTTGGCTATAAGCCAAATAAATGCTCCTCTGACCACTTCCTCTTTCTGGGCCTCAGTTTCCTTAGTGGTAAAATGCCTCAAAAGTCCCTGCTTGACCTTGGACTGATCACCTTCAGACCAGTTCCTGAATGGATGGAGATGGTGAACCAAGCCAGGAACCCATGAGTCCAAGGGTGGTAGCCATTTGGGGGGAGATGGTCACAATAATCACCCTGACAGGGGGACAGCCACTAACCAGGGGCATGTGACTGGGGAAGAGGTGAGGTGGGGTGGGGGGGGTGGTGTTGCACAGGAGCCAGGCAGGACAACACAGGCAGGATCTCAGGTTTAGAGCTTAAGGACCTTCTCTTATTTATAAATGAGGAAACGGAGATGAGATGTGAGCCAGGTCCACTGACTACAAATCCACAGTATCACACCATGGATATTGAGACAGAGGGAAAGTCAATCTGGGCTGAAGGAAGGGCTACACTAGGGGCCTGGCAGCTCGTTTCCCTCGCTGGGACTCAGTTTCAGCATCTGGAAAATGGGGATAATGATGTTCACACGACTTTCTTTCCTCCTCTCCAGTGCCACAGTAATCCTTCCTGATGGCAGCTGATGCCCCTCCTACCCCACCCACTCTTTGCTGAGATCCTGTAGAACCTGCCCCTGGACCCCACTCCATGGTGATATCTCTTCCTCCTCCAACTGATTATATCAAACATGAGACTTGACTGACTCTGTGGCTCCTGTCAGTGCCTGCTATGTGGATGGATGGATGGATGAAAGGAGGGAGGGAGGGGGAATTTGGGACTTCCTTGGCTGGTGCCTGCTAAGTGGATGGATAGGTAAATGAATGAATGGAGGGAGGGAGGATGGATAGAAGGAAGGAAAGGAGGAATTCAGGATTTCTGTGGCTGGTTCCTGCTTCATGGATGGATGGATGGATGAATGAATGGAGGGAGGAAGGAAAAGAGGACTTACCTAGCTGATGTCTGCTATGTGGATGGATGGATGAATGAATGAAAGGAGGGAGGAAGGAAAGAGGGAAGGAAAGGAGGAATTCAGGTCTTCCACGGCTGAGGCCTGGCTATGTGGATGGATGGATGGATGGAAGAAGGGAGGGAGGAAGGAAAGGAGAAATTGGGGACTTCCCGGCTGGTGCTGCTGCATCTCCATCTAGCCCCCAGGGTGTTGTGGGTGAGAGGGCATGATGGCCTTCTGGGAAGGCCAGGTTTGGACCAGTGCTCCAGCTAGGTGTACACACATATGGAATGTTCTGACATATGGAATTTTTATTAGACTTGGTATTCTGTTTGTCTCTGTCCAGGGAAGAGAGTTCTCTCTCGGGTCCTTTGGTGTCAGGGGAATGAGGAAGGGTGGTATGTGTCCTGGACCCCGTGTGGAGTGGAAGGGAAGGCAAGATTGTAGTCTTTGGAGCTCAGGGAGCACTAGGGTCAGAGCCCTGTGTCTGTGGTCTGGAGCTCCACGTGGGAGGTGGCAGTAACAGCGGCAGCAGCATCTCATACCTGGAGTCTCAGCAGAATTGAGGAGGGGGATCCTTTGGCCTTCACTAGGAAACACAGAAGGAAGAGGGGGTGAGGCTGTGTGGGTGATGGGGCCGGGAGTGCTCAGGTGCCCTGCAGACCAGGCCAGACTCACCCTCTTCTCCATGATCATGGCCCCCTCCTCCTCGTCCTTGAGGCTAGGGGCCTGGGTGAAGGGCACTCTTGTGCCAGAGTCAAAGCGCAGGCGATACAGCAGCCGGACCCAGCGGCCAAACTCCTGGTCTTCTGAGGCCGGAGCCCTGAGCTGCAGGTAGAAGGTGCGGCCTGACCATAGCTTCACCTTCAGCTGCTGACGCTTCTCATCATGGATGAACAACTCCACGAACTTCAGGGGGATCAGCCTGGAGAAGAGATCAGCCAGGCACTGGAGCCGGAAGGATGGCCGTGGCCTTGGGCCCTGGCCAGCAGGGGCAGGGATGAATGGGGGAGCACAGGGAGTCAGAGAACCTGGCTTCAAGATCAGCCCGGGACACTCCCTATGTGGCCTTGGTGAAGTCACACCCTCCCTGGCCCTCAGTTTCCCCATCTGTAAAATGACAGGGCTGGCCTAGGTGAATTCTGAGGACCTTCCACTTCCAGATGGAGGATTCCCCCGGGGCCAGGCCCACCTAGACTGCATGCCCCTGGAGGGCGGAGGGGGCTCTCTCACCAGCATCTCCTCCAACCCCTGCCCAACTCCCCTCCATGCTCAGCTCCAGCTTCTCCTAGTTGTATGTGGCTGCTGGCAGGCCATCTCCCCCATTAGACTGTTCCCCCAGCACGAACTCCTCCAAGGCTTTTGTTATTCAGTCAGGTCCGACTCCGCATGCAAAGATACTGGAGGGGTTTGCCACGTCCTTCTCCAGCTCATTTTACAGATGAGGAAACTGAGGCAGACAGGGTGAAGTGACCTGCCCAGGGTCTCACAGCTAGTGTCTGAGGTTGGATTTGAACTCAGGGAGTCTTCCTGACTCTGGCACCACCTAGTGGCCAGCTCCTTTTATAGATATAGAGCACCCACTGGGAGGCTATCAGGCACCAAGACTTGGGTGGGGGGGTGCAGAGGTACCTGAGGATAGGCCATCAGGGAGGGGGCTAGACCTGGGCGCTTCCTCAGTGGAGTCTCATAGGATGGAGGACAAAGCACCCACCTCCCTAGGCTGGCTGCCTCCTCTGAGCCTCCAAAGCTACCTGGCAAGGCATTTTACAAATGGGGAGACTGAGGCAAAGAAGGGCAGGGTGATGGCAGGGCTGGGGGTAGAGCAGGGAAGGGCCGCGGAGGGTGTGGCCGTCTTCTCCCCTCTCTGAGTGAGCCCAGCCACAGGGGCTTGGGGTTTGGGGGTCCTCACTCAAACAGTTGTAGGCCCCCCTTCCCCGGGGCAGGCCCAGCCAGCAGCAGTATGTCGGGCAGCTCCAGGGCCGGGCTGGTGGCCGCAACACCCATGGTCACCTTGTTGGCTACCTCTCCGAACCGAGTAACCTGGGGGCCGAGGACCAGAGCTCACGGTCACGGAGGCCCCGCGGAAGCCCGTGGAGGCGTCAGATCAGGAGGGGGTGCGAGGCTGGGGAGGGGCATCCGCAGGGGGGCAAGGGCCGCCGCCGGACGGGCACCTGGACGAAGTTGCTCTCAAACATGGGGAAGTCACAAAGCTGGTCGAACTCTCCGCTGCACAGGTAGCGCTGGAGGCGGCCGGGCCTGGGGTAGGTGGACTGCAGGGGCCTCGGGACGGCCTTCGCCCCTGTGGAGGGACCCGACTAAGAGACTGGCCCCTGCCTCGGCCCGTGCTGGGATCTGACCTGTCCGCCAGCTCCAGCCTCCAGCCTGGCCCCGCCCTCACTTGGCCCGGGTAGGGGGGGGCGGGGAGAGCCCCAGCTCCACTCTCCAGCGCCGGCCCCGCCCTCACCTGCCCCTCGAGGGGCGCCCTGCTCCTGCAGCCGGCCCGGCTTCATGCTCACCCCGCCCTGGACCTCGCGGGCCTCTGGGAGTGGGGGGGTCGCTGCTGGGCCCGGGGCCCTGGGGGTGGCTGGGATCTACCCAGCCGAAGCTGTGGAGGGCGTGCTCCTCCCTCGTCTAGGAGTTCAGCCCCCTCTTACCACCCAGCCCTTCCCCCGAACTCTACCAGGTTGTCACGGCGACGGGGGCGGGGCCCCAGGTTCTGTGATGTCACGGAGTAGAGCAGTTGCGCACGCGCAAAACACAAAGCCTAGAAATGGAGGAGGTGAAAAGCCTCGGTTCTAGTAGACTCCTGGGGGAGGGTATCAGTGCGCATGCGTACCTTGGGCAATCGGGAGGAGGCGGGGGCGCGGCACAGTTTGCTTTAGGCAAAGCTAGTGAGTGACGTCACGGGGAGGGAGGAACAAGACTGGGCCCTTAGAGGAGCGCAGGCGCAGAGACTACGCCTGCCTTCTCCCAGAGTGCTCCGCGCGTGGTCACGTGAGCGCGGCCGGGAGGCGATGGCGGCCCCCTGGCTGGTGCTCCTGTTGCTGGCGGCGCCGGATGTGGTCCAGGGGAGCGGCTGCCGGGCCACCGCTCGGGGGGTCAGTACTGCCGGGAAGGAGGGGACGGCTTGGGGGGTCCCGGCTCGCGCCGAATAGCGGCGGGGCTCTGGGCATTTCTTAGGCGCCTGCTGTGTGCAGGGGCGCCCAGCTAGGGCCCGGGCAGGGGAAGGGGGGAGGCTGAGGATCTGCCGGGAGCAGGAGCCGGGGCTGGGTCGGCACCCTAACGTTAAGCATCCGCTGTGTGCCTGGCCTGTGCCAAGCCCCGGGGGTACTGAAAGGCGGGCAGGCTGGAGGCTGGGCCTGGAATGCCGAGCACAGCTGCTCCTGGAGGCCCGGGGGGGCGGGAGCCGGCGGACTTCGCTTTAGGAAGCTGACTTTGGTCAACTAACGAAGGCTGGGGGTCCCGGGCCAGGGGGAAGGCCAGGGCCCACTCTCCCTGGAGTCCGTGCGGACTGGACCCCTGTGGGTTCGCCTGAACTTTGCTGCTTCCCATGGGGCACCTCTCCCCCCCAGGGGCCTCTCCTGCCCCCTGGGAACTGATTACCGCCCCCCAGCAGGAGTCTGTCTCTCCCACCCTATCTCTTCTCACAGGCCCAGGAATAGGGGTCCCGGGCTCCCCCTAAGATTGGGGATGGGGCGAGCCCAGAGGGGATCCCCGGGGTCCCCCCCCCCCGCAGCTCCTGGTGCTGCCCCTGGGGTCCTCGGCGGGTCCCTGCGGACTGCAGACCCTTCTCTGTTCCAATCACCGCCCTGTGGCCAGGCCTCCTGTGCCCCCCCCCCAAGACCCCCGCTCTTTTTCAGAGGAATTCCCCCTCCCTCCTTCTCAGGGTGCTGGGCCTCTCGAGGCCCCTACATCCCCAGGTTTAGGGGCCGGGGTCTCGGCTCCTTCCCTGGGACAAGATGAGCCTGGCTGGTCTTCTACAGTGAGGCTAGGTTCGAGCCCAGTTCTGCCTGCCTGACATCTGTGCTGCCACCCCCCCTTACTGAGAGGCCTGTGGGGGGCCCAGTGACCCCACTGGGCATGACCAGGGCTCTCCGCTCTTTCCTCTTCCCCCAGGCTGGGGCTGAAGGCTGTGTGCCCACTGGGCTGCTGCTGGAGCACTCCTTTGAGACTGGTGAGGGGGGGAGGAGGGGGGGAGGAGGGGGGGAGCGGTCCTGGGGCAAGGGGCAAGCCCTGTGGTGGGGAGTCTTGGGGTGAGGAACAGAGGAGGGGCGAGCCTTGACGGGGGCTGCGGGTCCTGAGGAGGGGCGGGCTCAAGGGGAGCCCAGGGGGAGCAGGGGAGGTAGGCCATGGGAATTGGGGGGAAGCCAGAGGCTGGGAGACTCTTGGGGCTGATCACATGGCCCTCACTGTTAGGCTCAGAGGTAACCCATCTGGGGGAAGGGCAGCTCTCCCGGGATTCAAACCCAGATCCTCCAAAGACTTCCTCCACTGCACCCCAGGGCAACCTGCCACTGACTTGCTGTGTGCCAGGGAACAAGGTTTTCTTACTTCCCGGGCCTTGGTTCCCCCATCTGTAAGAAGAGGGACTTGGGCTAGCTTGAGGCTTGGCTGCTGTTTCAGCATGCCTCAGCAAGGGGGCAGCCTGGGGTGGTCTTTGAGCCCAAGCCCCCCTCCCCACAGATGACAGTGTCCACTTCCGGAAACGGGGCTCCTTGACATGGAGCATGCAGGATGGGACCATCACCCTGACCCAGCGCCAGCTGACGGAGGATGAGCGGGGCAGGCTGCGGGTGAGGGCCCAGAGGCAGGGGGTGGGGAGAAGTGGATAGCACCCCGGAGAGTCTGGAGGGCTTGAGTGCTAAACTGCATCCCTGGAGCCTCCCCTCCCTTTTCCCTTGTCCCCAGGATGTGGCAGCTCTGAACGGGCTGTACAGAGTTCGGGTCCCCCGGAAGCCCGGTGCTGCTGAGGGGCTGGCAGCAGCTGGCCATGTCTCCTCCTTTGTCCCTGCGGTGAGTCCTGGGGCCGAGCCCTCGAAGTTCTCAGCTTCCCCCACCCTTTCCCTGGCCAGGGAATTTCCAGTATGATTCAGCCAATTCAGCCCCAGCAAAGCCCATTGCCTTTGGCTGGGACTGAGCCAATCATTGCCTCTGACCCTTCACAGAGATGGGGGGACCCTGCCTCTGAGAGCCTGACCTGGGATTCCAGCAGATCAGAGGGATGTGGACAGTTTTGCCCCAAATTATCCTAAGTGACTGACTCTGAAACACCTCCCCCCCCCTCACCCCTGTGGCCTCCTGTGCCTCAGGGAGGGGGAGGGGGGACCAGGAGGGCCCCAGAACCCCCCCCTATTATGGCCACCATTGGGTGGCAGGGGTTGGGGGGATAGATCTGGGCCATGAGGGCAAAGGAGGGAGAAGCTGGTGACTCCTATGGGACCTGCCCATTCTGGGAACCAGGAGCTACAGCTTCTCCTCCCTTAGACTCATGGGGCTGCCCCCTGCAGTGCTCCCTGGTTGAGTCCCACCTCTCTGACCGGCTGACCCTGCATGTGGATGTGGCTGGCAATGTGGTGGGCCTTTCTGTGGTGACAGAACCTGGGGGCTGCCGGGGCCATGAGGTGGAGGACGTCGACTTGGAGCTGTTCAACACCACGGTCCAGCTGCAGCCGCCTCTCACGGCTCCAGGGTGAGGGGCCCAGCACTGCGTCCCCTCCCCCGCCTTTCCCTGGTCCTGACTTCCTCCCTGGGGGTTGGGGGAAAGGGGGGCACGTCTGTCTCTGCTTCTGGTTTCTGCTTGGACTTTGTCTCCCTTTGTTTGGTTCTTTGGTCTTTCATGCGCATCGTGTGGGGTGGGCCAGCCTTTCTGTGTGTCTGTCTTGTCTCCCCCCCTCCCTCCCCTCCTCCTCCTCCCTCTCCCCCCAATCCCGGGCCTCTCTGGGTCCCTCCATGCTTTTCTCACTCACTCCCCTCTCTCTCCAGCCCAGAGACAGCCGCCTTCATTGAGCGTCTAGAGATGGAACAAGCCCAGAAGGCCAAGAACCCCCAGGAGCAGAAGTCCTTCTTTGCCAAATATGTGAGCACTTAGTAAAGCCCGGGGGTGGGGGTACAGCACTGCTCGGGGTCCTCTGGGCCCTGGAACCCCAGGGGCCTCTCCTTGGTCCTCCCCTCGCTGGCCACATCCCTTCTTGTCCTTCATCTCTGTTGGGAGCCTCCCTCTGCCCAAACCCCCTTTGGGCTTCAGTTTCTTCTGTTACACTGGACTTGAGAGCTCATCTTTTCAGTCCAGCCTGTGAGGAAAAGGTGGGCAGAGGAGACAAGAGCCTGAGCCTGGGGGTGGGTTGGGTCAGAAGCAGAAAGAACCACGGGTGCCAGGCTCTTCCCCTCCCTTGTTTTTTCTGTTTTTCCCCATTTGCCCCGGGCCTTCCCTTCCTCCTCACCCTGCTGATCCCTCCTGTCTGGAGCGCCATCTTCCTTCCCCAGCTCAGGGCCCTCCAGGACCCTCTGGAAGAAAGGGTCCTCCCGCTTCTCACGTCTTCTCTGGGCTCTCTTGGTATCTCACTCTTTCCTCCCCAATAGCCCATGTTGTGTACAACGATAATAGCAGCCCTTGATGGGGTGCATCGGGGGTGCCCCCTCCACACCCCACCAGAGTAGGGAAAAGCCTCTGTGTGTGTCAGGCAGCTGCCCTCAGGGAGTTTATGTCCTCCAACAAGGCACAGGGGAGCCACACAAAGTCTGTGCAGTCATCTCAGGGATGGGAACGAAGGTGCCCACTTACTGGAGGGCCAGGACAGACCTCCTTCATGGTGGAGGCAGCCTTCCAGACGAGCACTTTGTGGTAGGCTTTGCTTAAATGCAGGTAAATTGGGTCTGCAGTAAATCTTTGGTCTAGTAATGCCATCAGAGAGGGACATCTAAGGAGCCGAGACCTGTTCTTGAAGAGTGTTGGCAGCTCTCTGGGACAGCTGCTCCCTTTTCTAGTTGCTTACTGGCCACCCTTTTAATCAAGGGTGGTCACTTCGGTGGTGCATGGTCTTCTCCCGGTCCTCCAGTATTTCATAGGCATCTCGTGGGCCCTTTTAGTCTCCAAAGGGTGCTTTTACTCCAGTTCTTGGAGGCTTTTTGCGGGGAGTTTAGCCCCTGGGTCCTGCTTGTTCCTTCCCTTCTGAGGTGTCAGGCCCCAGCTTTCCTCTTCTTTGCCATCAGTAAGAGTGGCTATAGCTCCAGGTTTCTCCCCATTTCAACCCCAGCTACCTGTCAGTCAGAGCTGGGAATCCCTGTATGTGGCCCCTTCCTCTTCTCTGGTCTCTCCCCTCCAGCTCCCCTGGGCTGTCCCTACTTGGACCTTTTGCAGGCACTCAGTCTTTCTCCTCCCCATCCCCCTCTCCCCAGTTGGATTCAGTCTCCCCATTCTCTCTGGATTTAGGCCTCTCTCTTCATCCTCTCCCTCTGCTCATTGCCCAGGCTCTCTTGGCCTTGCTCCCCCTAATCCCTTAGAGTTTCCCTGGGGAAGTTAGCTTCTGCTCCCTTGGGGGGTGGGTGGGAGGGGGCAGGGTGGGAGGAAGACCCAGCAGAGCTGAGGGCCCCTTGGGCTGTCCTGACCCTCCGCTCCCCATCTCCCTTCTCAGTGGCACCTCATCCTGGGGGGCGCCGTGTTTCTTACTGCCATGCGTCCGGCCCGGGGCCCAGCACCATCGTCTGAGGCTTGAGTGAGGACCCAAGTAACTCCCTTCTCCTCCCCCCTCTCCCAGGACTGGCCCTTCCTCCCTCCTGTAGATATGTAGAGGACCCTGGGCCCCCCTTTCCCTCACTGCTTGCCTCTGCTGCTCCCTCACATTGAGGCTCCCATCCCTCCTTCCCTGGGGCTGGGGGGGGAATGAAAGGGAGTGAAACCAATTCTCACAGATCTCTCTCTCTCTCCCTCCTTTCCTCCCATCCCTTCCCTTTTCCCTTCCCTCTCTTTGTCCTTCCCTCTGTTCTCTGTCTCTCTGTCTCTTCCCCCCACCCCATTTCTCTCCCTTCTTCCTCCCTTCTCTCTCCCTGACCTTTCTACTCTTCCTTCCCTGTCCCACTCCCCCATGTGGGTGTTAACGTATGTCCACCTCCTTGGGGTGGGGATCATCTCTCTGCTGGGCTCTGGCTGTGTGTGCCCCTGTTCCCACTGGGGCCCCTTCCCTGGCTTCTTGTTTTCCTTTTTGTCTCTTTCCCCTTCCTGCCTGGCTCCCTATTCTTTCCCGTGCTCCCGACTCTCCCTGGCTCTCCGAAGTGGATGTACATCGTCCCCATCGTCCTGTTCCTTATGATGTCTGGAGCTCCGGATACTGGCGGCCAGGGAGGGGGTGGTGGGGGTGGGGGCGGGGGCAGTGGGAGGTGAAGGCAGATTTGTTCCACAGTTTGTCACTAAATAAACAGTTCCATTTGAGACCCCACAGTCTTGTCTTGCACTTTTGAGCTCAGCCAGCCCCTCTCCCTAGCCCACCCTCAGGGCAGGGCCATGAACTGAACTAGACTGAACTGAGAGTTGGGGCTCAGGGTCTCGTGTCTTTGCCACCATGTGGTCTGAGGTGGAAGATGTGAATTGTGGGATTCTCATCCACCTGGGTAGCTGAGTGAGAAGACCCCTGAGGTGTCTGGGGCCTCAGTCCCTGGGCCAGCTTCACAGTCTCTAGGACGTGACCCAGAAGGCTCTGATGGGCCAGAAGGTTAATAGGCATCAAGGCTTCTCTCCCTGGGCCCCAAAAGCTGACTGCATGTTGAGAGGCAGGGGAGGCCCGGACCCACAGGGATCCCCACTAAGGCTCTCCCACCCAGCGGTCCTCCAGGGAAGGGCTTGAGTCCAGGGGAGCCTGTGCAGGCTGAAGCTGCGCCAGCACCGTCCTCCGTTTCCTCTGTAAAATGCAGGTGGTGAAGTTGGCGCTGAGTCCCAGTGCTGACCGATCATGTCCACGGCATGGGGAAGCTGGGGGATTGTCTGGCAGAGAGTGATTGGGCCTGCAGTGTACAGATAAACGAGTGGGAAAGCAAGGACTGAGTGCCAGCTGTGTACAAGGTGCTGCCCTCAAGGACCACTGAGGACACAGGGACGACAGGACCCACTATCTCAGGGTCTGCTCCTCTTCTTGGCAGCCGTGGGGGCAGGGTTGGTGGTTAGGTGCCTCTGCCCTTTGGACTGAAGGGGGGCCAGGCTACCCTGGAGAATCAGGTGAAGGAGCTGGGGGTACTTGAGCTGGTCAGAGGCCTCGGAGAGCAGATCAGGGTGCTGGGGAATGGCATGTTTTGGTACGGCCAGAGCAGCTTGTCCCAAAGGGCAGTGAGGTCCCTCCCTGGAGGCTGGCCCCTTGTGGGCATGTTGTGAGGTCTGAGTATGGTGATGTCAAGGGCCCCTGGGCACTTGACTGAGAATCTGAGAGCCCAGCTCAGGGAGGGCAATGCTCAAGGCAATGGGGCTGTCCCAGTGACCCTGGGACCAGGTCTTGGGCTTTGAAGGCCAAGGGGCAGAGTTGAGGCCATTATGTAGAGAGACAACAATTTCCACAAATTTTTTGTTGATAAAATTCAAAATGTAATAATGGAGTAATTTTTTTTTGGTGATTTCTTTCTTTTTTTTTCTTTCTTTCCTTTTTTTTTTTTTTTTAAAGCAATTGGGGTTAAGTAACTTGCTCAAGGTTACATGGCTAGTCATTTATGTGTGGGTGCTCATTTTCTGAGGCTGGATCTGATCTCGGGTTTTCCCAACTCTGGGGCCGGTGCGCCACCTTGCCGAACCAAATACACTGCAATTATTCTTTTATTTTTTTTTGCTTGCTTTTTGGAGGGCAATTGGGGATAAGTGATTTGCCCAAGGTCACACGGCTAATTTTTGTGTTAAGAGTCTGAGGCCAGATTTGAACTCAGGTTCTGACTCCAGGGCTGGTGCTCTGTACACTTCACCACCTAGCTGCCTCTTGTAATTTATTTCTAATGAGAATAATGGAATTATTTTGGGGGAATCACACTTAGCTTAACTGGGGTTTGAAGTTAGTGTTCCCTTCCTGTCCAAACTGTTAGCAAATGCTCTTGCTGATCTGGAATGAGATTTTGTGTATTTCTTCTTTTCACACTGCCACAGACTAATATTAATCCCCAGGCACGATTGTAATTGAACCAGAAAGCTGCTAGTCTGAGAAGCAAGTCATTTCTCGGTGTCTTCCTTCAGCTGCCGCAGATCCCATTAACTCACCACCAGCGAAGGGCCACAGATGGCCCTGTGTCCTTCAGCGCCTGTGATGCTCTCCGCCCGATTCAGAAACAAGCAGCATTTAGAGGTCGATTTCCTCTTTTCCTGACGCTATGGGTGGGCTCTGGTGGCCAGAAATAAGATAAAATGTCAAAGCATGGTGATCCCAGGGGCACGGGGTGTGAATGCCAGTGAGTCCCAACTGCTCAGTGGGGATACTTTGGGCTCAGAGTACACCAGGCACTGTCTCTGCCACAATCTTGAGTCCTTTCCACACTGCCTCAGAGAGGGAGAGCCACTGTAGACAATATGTAAACAAAAGTGTGGTTGTATTGTTTATGGACATGGAAATTTGAATTTCATATAATTTTCATATGCCATGAAACATTCTTTTGATTTTTCTACCATTTAAAATTGTAAATAATCTTAAAAATATTTATTTTTAGTTTTCAAGATTCCCCTTTACAAGATTTTGAGTTTTAAATTTTCTCCCCTCCTTCCTCTCCCCCCTCCCCAAGACAGTGTTCAATTTCCAGTTAGTTTGGGGCCACCATCTTCTGGGCTGAGCAAGAGCTTTGTGGTCCTGAGTCCACAGGGTACCAGAATTTTGGAGCTGAGTGTGCCTTTAGGGGCAGAAGAGGAAATGGAGTTGCAGGGAGGGGAAGGGTCTTGGCCAAGGTGGCACCCTGATTTCTGGGCATGGGTCATGGAGGGAGAAGAAAAACCCTTCAGCAATGCTGAGCAGCCATTCTTATGAACGCTTCTCCATTCTTGAGCTGACTTGCAGCTGGAAGAGGCCACCCTGCCCTTGTGCTGTGCCTTCTGTGTTTGAGTCCAGAATGGGGGGGTGGTCCTCTGGGGGGAACCTGTCTGTGGTTGCTTTCTCACCACCCTCCCTGAGGGGGCCCCATGCTCAAGGGCTTCTCTGCAGGCCCAGCTTCCAGGACGGCAAGGGCTTGTCAGTGGCCAGGAGAGCTGGCTGGCAGGTTCAGGTTTCAGCAGATGGGCCCCATGACCCAGGATGACCCCCATCCTGAGGAACCTGGAGCCATGGGTTCCCCTGCTTGGGTTGGTGTGATGAGACTGGGGGACAGGGGGTGGTAGGAGAAGGGGCTGGGGCAGAAAGAAGGAGCACAAGGGTGTGTGTCCTTTTTACAAAATAAGTTTTATTCAATCAACAAAAGTCCACCTGTGCCCACCCTCCTTGTACATCGCCCTGTGTATAGTCAAGTCATGGTCAGAGGAGTGTCGGTCTGCCTGTACCCTGAGGCCACTGCCTCTGGCCAGGGTGGGCAGCGGCTTCATCCCAGTTATTGTATGGCCCGTAGTTCTCGAGGCTTTCAGGGTTTGTCCTGCGACGTTGCTATTGCTGGAAACTGTTTTTTAGCAGGCTCTTCATCCCAGGAGGGCAGAGGAGCAGGCCAGGCAGGGCTCTGGCAAGGAAGGGGCTGGAGCAGCTGGACAGTGGGGGGCAGGGGGCTGTCTTTGAGGCCACCACAGAATCCTCGGTGGCTGGTGTCTTTCTGAAGGATGAGGAAATAACCAGAGGTTGGAGAAAAGGTGGGGTTTTTTTGGGGGAAGAAGATTCTTTGCTTGGGGATTGTGGAGAGGGAAGGCATTATGAATCCAGACACAGCTGGAAGGGCTCCTAAAGTTCAGCCTTCTAGGCCATACAGGACCCTAGGGGAAAGGGGAGCTCACTACCTATTTAGGCAGTCCAGACATGTCCTGTGAAGAAGGCTGAAGGGTCATTGTGAGGTAAGGGGGAGTTAGTGGGGGCCAGGCAGCCAGCCCTTCCCCCCACCAGGCCCTTAGGAATCACCCTCTGTGAGGCAGGGACTCTGGGCGGTGTCCTTGTCCTCTTCCTTGTTGACCAGTGACTTTGTCCAGGGTCCGAGGCAGGGGTCCCAGGGTGCAAGACAGGCAGAGAAGAGGAGATAAAGAGAAAGGTCACAAGGGTCTTCTCCCAGTCAACCCTGCCCAGTAGCCAATCCCAAAGGAGCTCCTGCCTCAGTCCCTCCTAGCCCCTGGGGAGGGGGGAAGGGGCGTGTAAGGGAATCTTCAGAGGAGAGGGGCAAAGAGAAGGAAAAGAGATTGGGAAGGGAAGATAAAGGGATAATCTTTTTACACCTCAGTTCTCCCATGGGAGAAGCATCTGGAAGAAATGGACAAAGCCTCTTGGCCCCAAGCATGCTCTCCCTGCATTACCTAGTCTGACACCCCCTGTTCTGATGCCCCTGCCAGTCCTGCCATTCCTTGTAAATAGAGAGCGGGGGAGAAGAGAAGGTAAGGATGAAGGAAGAAGGAAGATGTGAGGGGCAAAGGATAGGAAGAGAACCAGAGGGCAGAACAGTTAGATATGGGGGGGTAGAACAACGAGGAGAGAAGAGACAGGAGAAAAGCCTGGGGTGGGGGGAGAGGTAGAAGGTTGGGCAAGGAGGAAGGAGGCAGTGGGGGGCAGGGAGTGGGGTGGGGGCTGGTGAGAAAAGAAAAGCATGAAATGGGGATCCTGAGGAGAAGGGAAGGAGAAAAGGGAAGAGAAAGAGGGAAAGGAAGGGTGGGGAGAGGGGAGAAGGAGGATGAGGGACAAAGAGGGAAAGAGAGGGAAAGGGTGGGGAGAGGGGAGAAGAAGGCATGAAAAATGAAAAAGGAAGGAGAAAAGAAAGCGACAGAGGAGGGAAAGAAGGGAAAAGGAAGGGTGGGGAGAGGGGAGAAGGGTGGCTCAGTAAAGGTGGGAAGAAGAGAAGATGAAAAGATGAAGAAATAAAGGTGAGGGAGAAAAATGAGAAGAGGGAAGACTGAAGAAAATAAGGGGGTGGGGGGAAGCCAGGTGAGAACGGAGTAAAGGAATGCAGAGCTAAAAGGGCCCTTAGAGGCCACCAAGTCCAATCCTTTAATTCTATGGAGGAGGAAAGCAAGAGAGTAGGTGACCTGAGAGAGGGAAAAAGAACTGGAGAGAGTAAAGAAAGGGAAAGCAGAGAGAGTGGGGGAAAGGAGGAAGAAGAAATTAAGAGGGAAAAGAAAGGGAGGAAGGAGAAAATGAAAGGGGGAAAGTCAGCGATCAAGGAGAGGGAGAAGGGGGAAAGAGGACAAAAAGAAAGTGAATGAAGGATAAAAAGAAAGGGATGAAGACAGGAGAAAGGGCAGAAGAAAAGGAGAAAGTAAAGAGGGGGATAGTGAAGTGGAGAAAGAAGACAGGATAGAGGGAGAAAGAAGAAGCTAAGGAGGGAGAAAAGTGAAAAAGGAGAAGACAGTGGAAGGGAGAAAAAGACAAGAGAGAGAATTGAAGAAAATGTAGAGAAGAAAGGGAGATGAAAATGAAGGGAGAGGATTCGGAAAGAGGGAAGAGACAGAAAAGAAGAAAAATGACAAAGAAGGAAGGAGAAAGAAGAAAGAGCGGAAAGAGTAAGAAAAATAGAAAAAAGGAGAAGCAACAGAAGATAGGTGAGAAAGAGGAAGAAGAAACAGACAATAGTGAGGAGAGAATGAAGAGAAAGAGACAGAGAGACAGAGACAGAGAGAGAGAGAGAGAGACAGACAGAGAAGGATGGAGGTCAAGGGAATAAAACAGGACAGAAGACAATGTGGAGAGAGCTCTCCAGTCTCCTGGCTCTTTCTCAGACAAACCCTTCTGACTCTGCCCAGAAGACTCTGCTTCCTCATCTCCACCTCCTGACTTCCTTCAACTCTCAGCTAAGATCCCACCTCCCACAGGAAGCCTTTCCAGATCTCCCTTAATGCCTTCCCTCTGGTAATGATCACATCTATACATCATTTGTCCAGAGTTGTTTGCATGTTGTCTCCTCCATTAGACTGGAGGCTCCTGTAGGGCAGACTTTGCCTTTCTTTGTCTCTCTAGTGCTTAGCACCAAGCCTGACGTATAGTCATGCTTTTTAAACACTTGCTGATTTGATGAGAGAGAAAGAAAGAAAAAGGGGGAAGAAGGAAGCATAAGAAAATGGAGACAAGGAAGACAGGGACAGGAGAGAGGGAGGAAAGCAATACCAAGAATAGAAGAGAAGACAAGCCCATAGTACCACGAGCACAGGCTGGAAAGGATCCCAGAAGCCCCCGTCTCTTTGATTTGCAAATAAGGAACCTGAGGTCATTTAGTAACCACTTAATAAAAGTTTGCTTATTAATTGTTCAAGGTCACTCAGGTACTAAGTATCAGAAGTGGAATTCCGATGATTCTGGAAGTCAGGGCTTATGATTTAAAAGTCAGGAAGAAGACAATGAGAAAAGGGAAGAGGAGGAGGAAGAGGAGAAAGAAGGAGATAAATGAGAGGGAGAACAAAGTGGAGAGAGGGAGGAAGACAAAGGGGGAAAAGGGGAAGAACAAGAGAGATGGAGGATGAAGAAAGTGAAGAGATGAAGAAGAAATAGAAAAGGAAGAAGTCAGGAGAGAGGGATGAGGAAGATAGTGCCAAGAAAGGAGAGAAGAAGAAAGTGAGGAAAGAGGCAAAAGGTGAAAACTGGGAGACTGGAAGGAAGAAAATAAAGGTAAAGAAAGAAGAAAGTAAGCAGAAGAAAGCAAATGGAAGAGAAGAAATCGGCAAAGGGGGGAGAAGACAGAGTGGGAGGAAGAAGAAATTGAAGAGAGAAAAAGGCAGAAGAAAAGAAAATTTAAGACAGAGAAGAGAGTGAGGAGAGAGGAAGAAAGAGGGATAAGTGAAGCAAGAAAGAAAAGAGAAAGGGAGTGGGAAGAAAGGGAAAGGAAGGAGAAAAAGACAGGGAAAAGGGATCAAGAAGAGAGGGGAAGGAGAGAGAAAAAACAAAAGGAGGAAAGAGACAATGGATAGAGAAGAAAGTGAGAAAGAAAAGAAACTGGAGAGAGATGAGGTCAGGAAAAGGAAAGACTAGAAAAGGAAGAAAAGAAATAGGGAGAAGAGGAAAAGAGGGAGAGAATAAAAAAAAAGAGGCAGAAGACAGTGAACAAAGACTAGATAGAAGAATAAGAGGGAGGAAGAAGAAACTGAGTAGAAAGAGGAGGGAGAGAAAAGAAGGGGAGGCAAATCTCTTAACAGAAATGGCGGACTGTAGGTGTGTGAAGTGAGACACATTTTCAAATGTGACCGAGGTATTCATTTTTTTTTAAATTGGGAAACATTCTTTTGGAGAGGTTATTAGGAAAATGGCAGTGGGGTTAAAAAAGAGAGAGGAGCATCAATAAATATTTTAAAAGGTCAAAAAGAGGAGGAGACAAGGGAGGAAAAGTCTGGAAGGAAGAGAAGAAGAAAGGGGTGAAAAGGCAAGGAGATAAGAAAGAGGAATAAATAAGGAGGGAGGGAGGAGAAAAGGAAGATGAAAGGGAAGAAAGGGGAGGACTGTACTGAGTAGGAGAGAGACGAAAGAAAACAAAGCTCAAGAAGGGAAGGAGGAGAAAAGAGCAAGGGAAAAAAGTCAGCAGAGAGAGGCCAGAAGATGAAGAAGCTGGTAAGAAGCAGAGAACAGGAAGGAGGAGAAAAGCACCTGTGTCACCCACAGTGGGACGGTAGGGGGGCTGCAGGCTCTCCACACCTCCAGCTAGACTCTGCTTGTCCACAGCCCCCAAGGTCCCAACCCACATGCTGGCATTCTTGGTCAGGAACACAGGGCTCTGAGGAGCCTCTGATGCTGGCAGAAGGAAAGGGGAGGAGAGGAAGAGTCAGGGGATGGGAAGAAGAGAGGGCAGGAAAGAGGACAACAAGGAAGGAGAGGTGAGAGAAGAGGAAAGAAGATGACTGGGGCAAGGAGGGAGAGAAGGTCAGAGGGCTGAAGAGAGTGGGGAGAAGTGGGAGGGAGACTGAGGAGGGAGTGAAGGAGACCGCTCCTGATTCCAGAATGCTTTCCTCAAAGCAGGCTGGGGAGCAGCCCTAGACTGTCCCCATTGCAAATGAAGTCACAGAAAAGGGGGAATGGCTTTCCCGCCTTCACATAGCTTGTGTCTGTTGGTGACAGGGCTGGGACCCAGAGTTTCCAGTCTCTGAGATGAGCAGTAGAACATGGAGAAGACAATCGGGGAGTGAGACAGTGAGAACTCCAAAGAGCCACTGGCTAAGGTGGGCCCCCAGGCCACTCCTGAGGCTGCCCAGACCCTCTGGTGAGGAGGGCTGTCCTGCCGTCCTCTTCATCTCCCTTCTGCGGTCTTTCCTCCTGGTTCTGACCTGGCCTGACCAGGCAGAACCAAGACAAACTTTCTTCTACGCGTCAGCCAAGCCCCTCTCGTGGCGCCAAGACTCTTGCCCACGTATTCAATTACATTCATTCGAAATCATGAGTAAGCTCCACCATCCCGTGTAGGAAACAAACCAGTTGAAACACAGTGCCTGCCCTCTAGGAGTTTACATTCTCCTGGGGGGGCGGGGGGAAGTACGGGCACACGGATAAATATGGGATAGTTGGGGAGTGAGGGGCAGGTCAGGCAGAATATTTGAGGAAGAAGGTGTACTGTAGGACTTTTGTGGTCTGGGGGCTCCGGAAGGATTCTGTGATGGGGAGGGACTGGGGGCCGCCCGTGCCAGGGCACCCACTACAGCATGGAGGTCTATTTGGCTGGAACACGGAGCGTGGAGAGGCGAGGAATGTAAAACATCCCCAAGGCAACTGGAGGGAGACAAGAGAAGCTGGCTAGGCTGGGTCCTCTGAGGCTGGTGCATCTCAGTGGGACTGCCTTCCACTGTCCCAGCTATTTCAAGCCTTAGCTTCTCTGCTCAGGCCCCTTCTGCCATATCCGGTTCTACAGGAGCTTACGGATGGGGAAACTGGGGCCCAGAGCCAGAAGGCACCTAGTTCGCAGTCACCCAGCCTTCTCTCTCAGCTCCCTGCCCCCCCCCCCTTACGGAAGCCAGCCTCGAGCCCGTCCACATCTCTTCTTGTCCCTTCTCCTGTCGCCTCCAAACACAGCCGCCCTCATTTGTGCTCTCCCTTCGTGTCCCTGCCAGGCTCGCAGAAAAACTGTCTGCACTCGTGGCCTGCTTGGAGCCCTGATGCCATGGCCAGGCCGGCTGCCCATTCTAAGCTCCCTCTGCCCTGCAGCTCCTCCTGGCTGCTCTCTCCCACTCTAATTTCCATGCCAGGGTGAAGGGGAGAGCCTCGGGGGCACCCTTGTGGGGGTGGGAGATGGGTCCCGATCGAGCACAGAGGCTGGAGGAGCAAGACCAGGGGACGAGCGGCCCAAAGAGGAGCCTCGAGGAAGCTTCGGATGGGTAAGGAGAGGCCTCAGAGAGGGCGCTAAAGAAAGCCATCTGTTCATCTCCTCCTCATGGGGCCTGGTGTCCTCGATCCTTCCTCATCGCCCTGCCAGGTGTGGAAGTGCTTTCACATCTGGCCTCAGACACTGACTAGCGGTGTGACTCGGGCTTCCTCAGTAAAGTGGGGATAATAACAGCACAGACCTTCCAGGGTTGCTGTGAGGATCAAATGAGATCCTCTCTGTAAAAGGCTTAGCCCAGAATCTGGCATGGGGGCACCGTAGACACGCTTGCGATTATTACTGCCCAGAGTGAAGAGAATGGGGATGAGGAGGAAAGACCAGGAAGACAACAGGGAGGAGGAGAAAGGAGAGTCGAGAGAGAATGGAGAAAAGAGAGAGAAGACAATGGGAGAATAGAGACACAGGAGAGGAGGGAAGATCAAAGGAAGAGAGAAAAAAGAAGGAAGGGAATTAAGGAGAAAGTGGGAAAATATGGAGGAGATGAGAGAAATCATGAGGGGGCAGAGGAAGAAGAGTGGGGAGAAAAGAGGAAGAAACATATGAGCTGGGAAGAAGCATAAAGAAGAAAGACAATCCAAGAGACAAATAAATAATAAGAGACAAAAAACAATGAAGAAAGACAATCCAAGAGACCAAAGGAAAGCAAACGATGGAAAGGATGAAGATGTCTGGAGGAAGAGGGGATGGGAGAGAAAATATTGATAGGAAAGAGGGAAAAAAGGGTTGACAAAGAGAAGCAAAGGGGGGGAAGAAAAGAGAGGGGAAGGAGAGGGAGAGGGGAGAAAGAAGAGATAGAGAGATGGAGAGGAAAAAGGAAAGAGTGAAGAGAGGGAGGAGACAGGAAAAAGGGAGGAGAGAGGAGAGGAAAGGATGGAGAGAACGTTAGGGAGTAAGAGAAAGGGAGAAAAAGAGGAGAGGGTGTGAGGATAGATCAAGGAGGGAGACAGGGAAGGAGAGAGGGGGAGAAGGAATGTAAGAGTAGGTGTGGGAGAGGGAGGGAGTGAGGGAAAGAGAGGGTGGAAAGGAGAGAGACAGAAATGGGACAGAGAAGAGTCAGGAGGGGGAGAGAGAAGGAAAAAAGGAAGAAGGGAGGAGAAAGAGGAGAGAGAGATGAAGAAAAAATTAGAGAGGGGAAAGATAGAGAAGAGAGAGAAGGAGGGAAAGGAAAGATAGAGAGTAGGATGAGAGGGGTAAAGTTAGAGGGAGGGAGAGAGTAGGAAAAATGGAGAGAGAGGAAAGAGATGAGGGAGACTGAGGGGGAGAAAGAACAAAGTGAGGGAGAGAAAGTGACGGGGGGAGGTGAGGGGAAGAAAGGCAGAGAGGTGGAGAGAGGATAAAAGGGAGGGAATGAGAGAGGCAGAGAGGGAAAATTAGGAAGTGTGAGGCAAAGGAAAGAAGAGGTAGAGAGGGAGAATGGAGAGAGAAAGTTGGAGGGAGGGAGGGAAGGAAAGGGAGAGATAGAGAAAGGGGGAAGAGAGAGGAAGAGAGGAAACAGACAAATGGGATAAAGAAGAGACACAGAAGAAGAGAGAGGGGGAAAGTTAGAATGAGAGGTGGAGAAAGTGGGAAAGTGATGGAGAGGGAGAGAAAGGGAGGAAGGAGAGAGGTGGAGAGAGTGATGGAGGAAAGGAGGAGAAAGAGGGACAGAAGAGGAAAAGAATGATAAGAGAGAGGGGGAGAGAGGGAGTGAGAGAAGGGGAGAGAAGAGAAATAGAAGAAGAGGAGAGGGAAAAGTGGGAGAGTGAAAGGGAGAGGGGAAGAGAATGAAGGAGGGGAAAGAGGTGAAAGAGGAGAGAGAAAAGAGGAAGAGAGAGAGGAAACAGAAAAATAGGAGGGATAGGGGAGAGAGATGGATAGAAGGAAAATTAGTGTGAAAGAGAGGGGAAAAGAAAGGGAAAATTAGGAGGGAGAGAGAGAAAGGGAAATCAATAGAGGGAGAGAAAGGAGATAGAGGAGAGAAGACAAAGAAAGAGAGAAGAGGGGAGAGATGAAAAGGATAGAGAAAAGACAGGATGGGGAGAGAGGAAGTGATGGAGAGAAGGACAGAAAGAGTAAGAAAAACGGGAGAGGAGGAGAGGGAGAGAAGGGGAGAAAAGAAGGAGAAAAGAAGAGAAAGGGAAAGTGGGAGAGCAAAGGAGAGAGGGGGAAAGGAAAAAGAGAGTGGAGAAAGGGGGTAGAGAGAAGAAGAGAAAGGAGAAAAAAGGTGGGAGGAGAGAAGAGAAATAGTGGGAAGAGAAATGAGATAGAGGAGGGAGAGAGGAAGATGGAGAGAGGGAAAGCTAGAGGGGAAAAGGAAGGGGGAGGGAGAGATGAGGGAGAGGAAGAAAGAGAAAAAAGAGAGAAAGGGAAAGAGAGGAGAGAGAAAAGAGGAAGAGTGATGGAGGGGGAGAGAAAGAGACAAGGAAAGAGAGTGAGAGACAGAGGAAAGGAGAGAGGTGGAAAGGGAGGCAGAGGAGAGAAGAGAAAAAGGAGGGAGAGAGGAGAGAGGGAGGAGGCAGAGAAACAGAGGGAGATAGAGGGGAGAGGAAAGAGACAGTGAGGAGAGGAGAAATTTAGAGGGAGAGAGAATAGGAAAGAGATAGAGAGAGAGGGAAAGAAAAAGGGAGGGGAGAGGGGTGGAGAGGAAGGGGTAGAAAGGGAGAGAGAAGGATAGGGAAGAGAAGGAAAGAGGAGGAGAGATAGAAAAAGAGAGTGAGGGAGAGGAGGAGAGGATAAGGGAGGGGGAGAATGGAAGTAGAGGAAAGGAGGGGAGAGAAAGAGGGGAAGAGAGAGAAGAGAGATAGAAGCGGGGAGGAAAATAGAGCTTGGTGGAGAGAGGAAAACAGTTTAAATGGATAGGGAGAAAAAGATGGAGGAGGAGAGGAAGAGGGAGGGGAGAAAGGTGAGAGAGGTAGGGAGAGTCATAGGGGAGAGGAAAGGAATAGAGGAAAGAGGGAGTGATAAGTGGGAGAGGAAGAGAGGAGAGAAGGGAGAGAGGAAGAAGAGAGGGAGGGAGAAGGAGGGAGAGAATGAGGGCAGGGAGAGTGGGGAAAGAAGAGAGTAGAGGAGGGAGAGAGAGTGGAGGGAGAAGAGAGAGATGGAGGAGGAAGAGAAAGGGAGAGAAAGAGATGGGATAGGTGGAGAGAAAGAGTGATAGATGGAGGAGAGGGCTAGGGAGTGGAGAGAAGGAGGGGAGAGGAGGATGGAAGAGGAGAAGAGAAAGTGAGAGGAAGGGAAGGAGAGGGAGTAAATGGGAGAGAATGAGGGAGGGGAGGAGAGAGAGAAGAGAGAAGGGGAAAGAAGAGGTAGAGAGGAAACAGTAAAACAGGGAAGAGAGGAGGAAAGAGGGAAGGGATGGAGAGGAGTAAAATTAGAGGGAGTGAGAGAGAAGAGAGAGTGAGGGAAAGAGGGGAATGTGAGAGAGGGAAGAGAAAAAGAGGAGACAGGGGAGAGAAAAGATGAAAG
This sequence comes from Gymnobelideus leadbeateri, assembly GCA_011680675.1. Lineage (NCBI taxonomy): Eukaryota > Metazoa > Chordata > Mammalia > Diprotodontia > Petauridae > Gymnobelideus > Gymnobelideus leadbeateri. Next base: position 505,168 of record WOXC01000426.1, on the reverse strand, counting down.
GCAGACAGAGATGGGGAGGAGAGAGATGGAGGGGGGACAGAGGAGATAGAGAGGAAGAGGAGAAAGAATGTTAGAAAGGAGTGAGAAAGAGGAAACAGAGAGTGGAAGGGGAAGGGGAGAAGAGACAGTGGGGAGGGAGGAGAGAGAGAAGGGGCAAAGAAAGAGGGAGAGAGAAGGGAGAGAAAAGAGAAGGAGAGAGGAGGAAGTCAGAGGGAGAGGGAGCAAAGAGATGAGATAGAGAGGTGTGAGGAGAGAGAGAAGAGGAAAGAAAGGGATAGAGAAGGGAGAGTAATAGGGAAGAAGAGAAAAAAGGGAAGGGAGGAAGGAAAAAGAGAGAGGGGAGAAGAAAATAAGGGAGAGAAGGAGAGAATTGGGGAGAAACTTAGGGAAAAGAGTGAGGGAGAAGCAGAAAAGGAAGGGAGAGAGGGAGAAAATAAAAAAGAGAGGGAAAGGGAGAGAAAGAGGGAAGTGGAAAGTTGAGAGGTGGGGAGAAAATTATGGAGGAGAGAAATAGAGGAGGGAGAGGAGGAAGAGAAGAAGAGAAGAAGGAGAAAGTAGAAGAGCAAATCAGAGAATGAGAGAGAAGGAGGAGAGAGAAAAGAGAAAGAAGATGGAGAGAAGAGACAAGAAACAGGGAAGAGAGGAAGGAAAGGGGGGGATGGAGAGAAGTAAAATTAAATGTAGTGAGAGAGGGAGGGATAGAGAGAAAAAAGAGAGGAGATAGAGGGAAAAGAGGAAAGAAAAGGGAGAGGAATATGGGGAGATTGGTACAGAGAAGGAGACAGAGAGGAGGAGGAAAGTTAGAGAGAATGAGAAAGACAGGGGAAAAGAGAGAGTAAAAGGAAGGAAGGGAGAAGAACCAGAGGTGAGAGAGGAGAGAAAAAGGCCAAAGTGGGGGGGGGGGAGCAAGGAAAGACACAGAGAGGCAGAGAGATTATTAGTGAGAGAGAGAGAGAGAGAGAGAGAGAGAGAGAGAGAGAGAGAGAGAGAGAGAGAGAGAGAGACAGAGAGAGAGAGAGAGAGACAGAGACAGAGACAGAGACAGAAACAGACAGAGAGACAGAGAGACAGAGAGAGAGACAGAGAGACAGAGAGAGACAGAGAGACACAGAGAGACACAGAGACACAGAGAGACAGAGAGAGAGAAACAGAGACAGAGACAGAAAGAGATAGACAGAGACAGAGAGATGGAGAGAGACAGAGAAGAGGAAAGAGAGAAGAGCAGAGTTGGAAAGAGAGAAGAGCAGAGTTGGAAAGAAGAGAGAGGTGGAGAAAGGGATAGAGGAAAGAGAGAGAATAATAGGGAAGAGAAAGAGGGAGGAGAGAAATGTGAGAGAAAGCAAAGGAAACAGGGGGAAGAATAAGTAAAAAGGAAAGGGGGGGTGGCTAGGTGGTGCAGTGAGTGAATAGAGCACCGGCCCTGGGGTCAAGAGGGCCTCAGACACTTAACACTTACTAGCTGTGTGACCTTGGGCAAATCACTTAACCCCAATTGCCTTGCCTTCCCCCCTACAAAAGGTTAAAAAAAAGGAAAGGAGGGGGAGATGGGGAAAAGAAAGAGGGAAAGAGTGAGAAAAGCAGAGAAGGCAAGTTAGAGATAGGAGAGGGAGAAGGAAGAGGAAGAATTAGGGAGGGGGAGAGAGAGAAAGAGTAAAAGAAGGGATTGAATGGGAGAGGAGAGGCACAGGGGGTAGAAGAAAGAGACAGAGCTGGAGCAGGGGAAAGTTAGAGGGAATTATATATAGAGAGAGAAAGTGGGAAAAGAACAGAGGAGGGAGAGAAAGAGGTAGAGAGGAAAGAAGTGAAAAGAGTCATGGAGTTGAGGTATAGAGGAGGGAGTGAGTAAGAAACAGGGTAGAGGAAAAGAGGAGAGCGAGTGGGAGAGATCAAGGGAGAGAATGAGGAAGATCAGAGTAAAGAAAGATGGAGAAGAGAGGAGAGAAGAGAGAAGAGAAAGAAATAGGGGAAGAGAGGGGGAGAGGGGAGAGAAAAGACATGGAGAGGGTGAAGAGAGGGAGAAAGTTCAAGGGAATGAGAGGAGAAAGAGGAGAGAGATAGAGAGGGAAGAGAAAGGAAGGAAGATGAGAGGTGGGGAGAAATAGGAGGAGAGAGAGGGATAGAGGAGAAAGAGAGAGTTATAGATGGAAGAGGAGAAGGGAAAGGAGAGAACTGAAGAGGAGAGGGGGAAAGTGGGAAAGAAAGCAAGGGAGAAAGGGAAAGAAAGTGTAGGGGCAGAGTAAGGAAAGAAGGGAATAGAGAGATAAGAGGGGGAAGAGAGAGGAGAAGGCAATAGGGCAAAGAGAGAGGGAGGGTGGAGAGGAGAGAGCAGACAGGGGGAGAAAGGAGAGAGAAAGGAATGAGGGAGGGAAGGAAGGAGAGTAAGAGAGAGAAAGTACTAAACAAAACGAGAAAGGCAAAGAGGAAAAGTTAGGGAGGGAGAGAAAGAAGGAAGGAGGGAGAGAGAAAAACAGAAGGGAGAGGAGGGGAGGAGACATAAGGTGGAGAAAGGGTTGAAGGAGGAGTAAAGTTAGAAATAAAGGAGGGAAAAGAGAAAAAGTGAGAAAGTTAGAGAGGGAGAAAAAGAGGTAGAGAAAATAGAGGCAGAAAAAAGAAAAGGAGACAGAGGAAAAAAGAGAAGAAAGATGGAGAGATGGGGAGGAGAGAGAAAGAAGGGGAGAAAAGACATAGAAAGGAGGGGAAGAGGGAAAGTTGGAGTGAGAGAGACAGAAAAAGGGTGGAAGAGGGAGGGGGAGAGCAAAGAGATAAGAAGGGAGAGATGACAAAAGGGGAAAAAGAGAGAGAGAGAGAGAGAGAGAGAGAGAGAGAGAGAGAGAGAGAGAGAGAGAGAGAGAGAGAAGAGAGAAAAGGCATAGAGAGGTAGGAGGAGAGAGAGACACACCGTATGGGGAAGAGGGAGGGAGGAAGGGGGGAGAGAGACAGAGACAGAGACAGAGACAGAGAGAGACAGAGATACAGAGACAGAGGAGACACAGACAGATACAAAGAGAGACACACACAGAGAGACAGAAACAGAGACAGAGGAGAGAGACAGAGAAAGGGAAGGAGAGAGTGATAGAGAGAGGAGAGAGGAAGAGGGGGGTGAGAGAGGAAATGAGAGAAAGTAAAGGAGGAGAGAGAATAAGGATGAGAAGGGGCAAATGAGTAGAGAGGAAAGGAGGGAAAGAGAATGGGGAGAGAGAGAAAGAATGAGAGAATCAGAGAGGAAAAATTAGAGAGGGAGTGAGTCAGAGAAAGGGAGTGAGAGAAGAGGTGGGAAGAGATTGTTCTAGGGCTAAGAGACAGGTGGAGAGAGGTGAAAAATTCCCTCTAATGAGGGAATGGGAAAGGAAGAAAGTGGGAAAGTGAAGAAGGAGGAGAGAAGGGAAAACATGGACAGAAAGGAGAGGGGAGAGGAAGGGGAGATGGGATAGTAATAAAGGAGAGGAGAGGGAAAACAGGATGAGAAAGAGAGGGAGAAAGTGGGGAAAGAGAGAGGAGAGAGTGAAGGAGAGTGAAGAGAGGGAAGGGAGAGAGGGAAAGAGAAGAAGAAAGAAGGGGAGAGAAGACAGAAAGAGGCAAAGAGAGAGGAGTGATGGAGGGAAGAAAGAGAGACAGAAAGAGGAGAGGGAAAGTTAGAGTGAGAGAGGGAAGAGAGAAAACGAGAGGGGGAAAGGAAACAGGGAGGGAGGGAAAGAGACAGACAGAAAGAAGAGGGAAGGGGAGACAGACTAAGAGGTAAGATCGTAAAAAAGGGGGAGAGAGGAGAAAGACAGAAGTGGTGGAAAGGGGGAAAGTTAGAGAGAGTGAGAGAAGAGAATGATGGAGAGGGGTGAGAGTGAGGAGATAATGAGGATGGGCAAAAGGCAGAGAGGGAGTGAAAGAGAAAAGAGACAGGGAGAGAGAGGAGACAGAGAAAGGGGGGAGAGAGGAGACAAGGTGGGCTGGAGAAGGGGAAATTGGAGAGAAATAAAGAGAGGGAGAGAGGAAGAGAGAAAGGGAAGAAAGAAGGGAAGGAGAAAAGGTGGAAGATAAAGCTGTGCCTCTTTTCAACTCCATAGAACAAGATGCCCCTCCCAGGTTAAAGTCACCAAGTCAGCTAACTCAAGCTTTGACTGACAGCACCTCCCTCAGCCTCCTCTTCCTTCTGATTGGAGGGCTGGAGGGTGGAGTGCCAAACTCCTTCCAAAGACTCCCTTTAGAGAGCGCAGAAACTGGACTTTGGGCCTCATTCTGCATCTGCTGCTCTGAAGAGTTTCAACCCCCTGATGCCCTTTTGTTGCCTAGCCCTGAATTCTCTCTCTCCCTCTCCACATCACTCCCATTCTCCCTCTCCCCTCCCCCACCCCCAATGGACTCTAAGCAGTAAGCTCCTTGGGTGAAGGACAGTGCCTGCAGGTGCTTAATATCCACGGGACTGGAAAGCAAGGGAGAGAGTGGGAGAGAAGGGAAAGTAAGAGATCAAAAGAGAGGGAGGGTGAGTGAGAAAGAAGAGAGAAAGAAGAGATAGAAAAATGGGGACCAAGAAGATGTAGAAAGAGGAGGGAGAGAAATGAGGGGTAAGAAAGAAGGGGAGGGTGGAGTAAAATTAGAAGGAATGAGAGGAAAAGACAGGGAGAGAGAGGGAAAGTGGAAAGTAGAGAGGGAGGGAGAGAGGAGAAAGAGAAGGGAGAGTTAGAAGGAGGGAGGAAGAGGAAGAGGGAGGGAGGGAGGGAAGGAGAAAGAGAGAGAGGAGAATCGAGAAATTAGACAAGAGGTGGAGAGAGGGAGTGAAGGAGAAGAGTGATATAGGAGAAAGGAAGAGGAAGAAGTGGAAGAGACATCGAGAGAGAGAAGGTGAGAGAGTGAAGGAGGGAGAGGGGGAAATAGAAGTGAAGAGTAGAATGGAGAAGAGAAAGTGAGAGAGAGAGGGAGAGAAGTAGAGAGAGTATTAGAGGAGAAAGGGGGAGAAAGGAAAAAGAGAGCAAGCAAGGGAAAGAGAGGGAGAGAATAAAAAGGAGGGGAGTATGGGTAGAGAGGAAAGGACGGAGAGAGAGTGGGGTGAAAGAAAGGGAAAAAGAGGAAAAAGCAGAAAAGGAAACAGAGACTGAGTCAGAGGAAGGAGGGAGGGGGGAAAAGGGGGGAAATTAGGGAGGAAAGGAGATATGGGGACAGAGAGAGAGGAAGAAAAGGAATCGAGATAGAGAGGGGAGAGGAGAGAGAGAGAGAGAGGGGAGAGGAAAGGGGGAGGAGGAAAGTTAAGAGGTAATGAGAGAGGGAGAAAATGGGAAGAGATGGAGATGAGAAAGGGAGGGCTCAAAAAGAGTGGTGAAAGAAGGGAGGAGTAGGGTAGGAAAGAGAAAATGAGAGAGGAGGGGGAATGAGGTAGTAATAGGGGAGAGGAGGAGAAAGGGGGAGAAAAGGGAGAAAGTGGGAGAGCAACGGAGAGAAAATGAGAGGGGAGAGGGAGAAAGGGAGAGGATGAAGGAGAAGAGAAGCGACAGAAAGAGGGAGAAGGGAGTGGTGGCAAGAGGAGACAAGATGGAGAATAGTAAAGTCAAAGGGAGGGAGGGAGAGAAGGAAATTTAAAGAGGAGAGAGAGAAAGGAGAGATGGAGAAAGAAAAGGAAGAGACAGGAGAGACAGAAAGGGGGTGGAGAGTGGGAAAGTTGAAGGGAGGGAAAGAGGAAGAGAGAGATGGAAGAGGGAAGAAGGGAAGAGGGAAGAGAGAGGGAGGGAAGGAAGAGTAGGAGAGTGGGTAGAGAAGCAAAAAGGGGAGAGAAAGGAGGGGGAAAGAGTGGAAGTTAGAGAAAGGGAGAAAGAATGGGAGAAGACAAAAAGCAGGAGGAAGAAAGAGGGAAAGTTAAAAAGAAAAAAAAAGCAGCAGAAGAAGGGAGCAAGGGGAAGGAAATAAGGGAAGGAGAGGAGGTGGAGAGAGGAGATAGAAGGGGTGGGAGGGGTAAAGTTAGAGGGAATGAGAGAAAGAGGGAGAGAGTGGGAGAGAAAGGAAAAGGAGAGGAAGCAGAAGAGAAAGCAAGAGAGAGGAGTAGGGGTAAAGTAAAAGATTAAGAGAGAGGGAAAGAGAGAAAGAAAGGGGACAGAAAAGTCAGGAGATTAGAGAGGGAGAGATGGGGGAGGGAGAAGAGGGAGAGGTGAAAGCAAGAGAAGGAAATTTAGAGAGGTAGAGAGAGAAGGAGAGAGGCAGGAAGAAAAGGGAGAGAGAGAAACCAGATCAGTGGAAGGAAGGGAGAGAGAGAGAGAGAGAGAGAGAGAGAGAGAGAGAGAGAGAGAGAGAGAGAGAGAGATGGGGGGGACAGAGAGATCAAGAGATGACAGAGAGAGGCATAGATAGAGAGAGAGAGACAGAGAGAGAGACAGAGAGAGAGAGAAAGGGAGTAGAGAGAGAAGAGAGAGACACAGAGAGAGAGAGAGAGAGAGAGAGAGAGAGAGAGAGAGAGAGAGAGAGAGAAGAGGAGAGAGAGAGAGAAGAGGAGAGAGAAAGGGGACAGAAAAGTCAGGAGGAGAGGAGAGAGGGAGAGATGGGGGAGGGAGAAGAGGGAGAGGTGAAAGTGAGAGAAGGAAATTTAGAGAGGTAGAGAGAGAAGGAGAGAGGCAGGAAGAAAAGGAAGAGAGAGAAACCAGATCAGTGGGAGGAAGGGGAAGAGAGAGAGAGAGACAGAGAGACAGAGAGACAGAGAGAAACAGAGACAGAGACAGAGAGAGACAGAAGGGGAGGGAGGGATAGAAGAAGGGAAGAAGAGGAAGAGAGGGAAGAGTGGGGAGAAAGGGTGGAGAAAGAAAGAGGGACAGAAAGGAAGAGAGGGAGATGAGAGAAGAGAGAGGAGGGGGAGAGAGAGGGAAAATTAGGGAGAGGGGAGAAAATGAAGGAAAGAAAGGGGAAGAGGAGAGAGACAGAGAAAGAAGGGACAAAGATAAGAGGAGGAGAAGGGAAGAATGAGAGTGAAAGAAAGAGTAAGGGGGAGAGAGGAGAGAGAGGAAGGGAAGGAGAGAAAGTGAAAATGAAAACAAGGGAGAAAGAGAGCGGAATAAGAGATAAAGAAGGGGAAAGAGAGGGAGAGAGGAGAGAAAGAAGGGGGACAGAGGAGATAAGAAAGAGGCGGGAGAGGAGAGAGGTGGAAAGATGATAAAGGGGAGTAAAGAGAAGTAAAGTTAGAGGTAGTAAAAGAGAGTGGGAAATAGAGGAAATGAGGGGAAGAGAGAGGAAAAGTGAGAAAGGGGGAGAGAAAGGAGAAAGAGAAAAAGGGAGAGAATAGAGGGAAGAAAGAGACAGGGAGAATGGATAGAGATGAGGGGAGAGAGAGGAAACAGGGGAAGGTCAGAGAAAGGGAGGAGTAAGTAAAAGAGGGAGAGGAAGGAAAGAGAGGAGAGAGGAAGAGAGAATTGGAGAAGAGAGACATGGGGAAGAGGGAGGGATAGTTAAAGGGAGAGGCAGAAGACAGGGAGGGGGAGGGGGAGAGAGGGAGAGGGAAGAGAGATGAGAGGAGAAAAGAAAAAGGGAAGGTAAAGAGGGGGGAAGTTGGGAGAGAGGAATATGGAGGGAAAAAAGAGATGAGGAAAGGGAGAAAGAAGGAAAGAAAGGAGGGGAGAGAAGAGTGGGAGAAAGATGAGGGTGAGAGTGGGGAAATGAGAAAGGAAATGGAAGAGGGAGGGAGAAGAGAGGGAGAAGAAGAGGAGGATAAGTGGGGTAGAAAGAGGGGAAAGTGAGAGTGGGAGAAGGAACAGAGGGGGAAAGTGGAAAAGAACAAGAGGTGGGGGATTGATAGAGAGCCACAGATAGGAGAAGGAAAGTGAGAAAATGAGTGGAAAAGAACAAGAGATGGGGAGAGGGGAGACAGAAGAAAGAATAATAGAGGAAAAGAGAGAGGAAAAAAGACGAGCGGAGAGAGGCCAGAGATGGGGAGCACAGGGGCCAGAGGAGGCAGGAGACTGGAGAGCTGAGTGAAGACAAGGAGGAAGGAGGAGGAGGAAACTTGCGGCCCCTCGCTTTCCCAGGGCTCTCAGCTGCCTTCTCTCACTTTCCAATCTCTTTCCTCCCCCCCCCCCCCCGCCCCCCACCTTGATAGTCGAATCTAAAGAGAAAGCCTACGCAGGAGAGAAGCCTGTCTCTCTCCTGCTTTAAGGCTTCCCAGGGGCTTTCCTCACAAGGACCATATACGTGGGCCCGGGATTTCCTGGGGCCACAGAGCAACTGAGAGTGTGCATAGGGTGACCAGATCACAGCAGCGCACTGGCCCAGGCTCACCCAGCCTGAGGCAGTGCTCCAAGCCAACTCCACCCAGTTGGAGGATCCCGAGCCCTCCCGCCCTCCCCCAGGGAGGGCTCGATCCCCACCCCCACTCCTCAAGGGGTGAATGATCACTCTCACTCAGGATTACCCTCATTTGACAAGTGAGGGTGGGGAATGCCAGGGTGGGATGAGACTCGCCCAGGGTCTCAAGGGGAGTCAGAGCCAGCATTCCAACACAGGCGAGTTTCCCAAGCCCAAAATTTTTTCTAATACTTTTGAGGCTGGATGGTGAGCGGGCAAGAAAGAGAAGTAGGGAAAGAGGCCAGAAAAGAAATTCAGTCAAAGGAGGAGTAAGGGAAAGTAGACAGAGGAGCCCTGAGTCATGAAAATCACCTGAAGTGACAGTGTGGGGTAAGTTAGGGGTTAGGAAGCCAGGGTTCAAAGGCTGCTTTCCTGACCAGCTGGGTGCCCCGGCAGCCTCTGGGCCTCAGCTCTATCTGCAGGAGGAAGAGTGAGTCCTGGGGCCTCTTTGGCTCTGACTATTCTATGAGCTGGAGGGAGGGCCTAGACAGGAGATGGAGAGGGAGGGAGAGAAAAATGAGTGAAGGAGGGATGAAGTGGGCTGGAGGGAAGAGGGAGAGAAAAGACTGGAGAAGAGTTAAGAGGGAGTGGGGAGACCTGAGAAGGCTAGGGGCACATCAGAACCAAGAGAGGAGGGACAGAAGGAGGGAGGGGGAGCATGAACCCCGACCAGGATGGGGTCACCAGGGGCCACAGGAATGAGGCGGATGGCCCGCCTCCCATCCCAGATGTGTGTGTGTGTGTGTGTGTGTGTGTGTGTGTGTGTGTGTGTGTGTGTGTGTGTGTGTGTGTGTGTGTGAGGTCGTCATGGGATTCCCATGGAGACTGGGGAGATGGAGACAGGATGCTCCAAGCAGCCCCTGGCACACAGGCATCCCTTTGTCCTGGAAATGGATGGGCCCACAAGGAGACTGTTGTCCTCGAGCTGGGGGAAGGGGAGGCTCTGAAAGCCTGTGGAATCCCAGCCCAAGTTGGTAGGGCCCTCCGGGCACTGAGTCCCTGGCCCCAGGCTGCACTGAGTAAGTCCTATCTGGGCTTTGGTTTCTCTGTCAAATGGGGAAGTCAGTAAGGGGTCAACAGGCCTGTCCCAGAGCCCACCTCCAGCCTTGTTTTCCTTCACTCCCCTGATCAGGGGAGGTCTCTCCCTGAGGTGCCTGGTCCTGGGAGGCTGCAGTGGGTGTGAGCTCTGGGCAGAGCCAGAGGCGGGGGTAGGGATGAGTGGAGAAGGAGGAAGATAGCAAGAGCGGAGTCGGCAGAGGCAGAGAGGAGCAGAGGCCAAGACAGAAACATCTTTATTTAGCAGGAGATGAGGACAGAGAAAGAGAGAGAGAGAGAAAGAGAGAGAGAGAGAGAGAGAGAGAGAGAGAGAGAGAGAGAGAGAGAGAGAGAGAGAGAGAGAGAGAGAAGCTCCAGCCCTGCCAGGGCACAAGGTCCCATGGCCTATAGACCTTCCTTCTGAGGAGATGAGACACTTAGAGACACAGACTGGGGGAGACAGAGGCAAAGGGGGGAAGGAAGGGGGGGGGAGAGGAGAGAGAGACAGACACAGAGAGACAGAGAGAGGGAGAGAGACAGAGACAGAAAAAGAGAGAGAAGAAGGGGAGGGAGAGAGTGGGAGAGAGAGGGAGGGAGAGGGGGGGGGAGAAAGGAGAAGGGGGAGAGAGAAGAAAGAGGGAAAGAAAGGGGGGGAGAGGAGAGGAGAGAGACACCGGGAGAGATAGAAGAAGGCAGAAGGGGGAAAGGGAAGATGAGAAAAGTAGAGGAGAGAAAGGGCAGGGAAGTAGAGAAAGAGGAGAGGATAGAAGGGAGAGGGGAGAGAGGGACAGAGAGATGGGGGGGGGGGGGGACAGGACAGGATGGAAAGACACAGAGGAAGGGGCCAGAGACACAGAAAGGGCCGGACAAGGAATGAGACAACAGATGACAATCCTGCCCACCCACACCTCCCATCCCGGCGTTTCTCACCTGCTTGGCCTCCTCCAGGGCAGCCCCAACCCAGGCAGCCCCATTATAAGGGCCCCTGGCCCAGGCCCCAGCCAATGAAGGGCTGCTTTCCACCCCCACCCTTATCACAGGCCCAGACCCTAAGGCTCCACTGCCGCTAAATCGGGCCACTCAGCTGTCATCAGCCCTGGCTCAGCCTGAGCCCCACCAGACAGCTGGGCCTGGCCTGCCAGGGCAGCACCTGTCCCAGGGCCATTTTTGGCTTCTTTGAGAGGCCTCTTGGACAAATCCTAGGCCCAAGAATAGAAACCCCTTAGCTGGCACCAACTGAGCTGGGGGTTGGGGTGGCCACACTCAGGGAATGAGATGGACGGAGACAGGCAAATGTGTGCAGGGGACAATGGGAGGGGGCCTCCTCCAGCTGGCCACCTCCAGCAGCTTCTCCCATCTCTAGGGAGCCCCCACTTGCTTCTCCTCCTCAACAGGCTCAGCATTGGCCTCCTCTGTGGGTCATGTCCCCCACATCCCCCATGTCCTGCTCCTTCTTTCCTATCTGCCATAAACTTGGACCATTCCAGCAGTCCCCTTAGGCTTCCCACTGTCTCCAAACAGCTTGGTGCTTAATGCCTGCTGATTAAAGCTCCCTCGGTCTGGCATTCAAGGCTTGCCCAGACCTGGTACTGCTGCCCACACATGTTCTGTTCTCCCCAGATCAGGACATTCCCCAGGCCTCCCTCAGCCCTCCTCTCCCTCCACCTGCAAGGACCATGACCCTCAGCCCTCAAATAGTACTTGAGAGGTTTTTTTAATGTGCTTGTGAGAGACATAGAATGCGGGTGTTATAATCAATACCATAATGGCTGACGTTGAAGGCTGGCCAAGCACTGGCATCCATTAGCTCTCACCAGCCCTGTGAGGTGGGGGCTATGTTTATCCCCACTTTACAGATGAGGAAAGTCAGTCTCCAGAAGGCGAAATAACTTGCCAGGGGCACACAGACCCACAGGGCCCCAGGAAGTCCAGCCCCATGACTCCTGTGCCTCCTAGCCCAGCCCAGGTCTGAGCAGAAACTGGCTGTCCCCCTTCCCAGGCCACAGCAGCTCAGGGGCCCCAGGCTGGAAATCCTGGGCCCACCCCCCTGCACCTTGTCCTTGGCACCCGTGCTGGGGATGTAGCTGCTGGATCAGTGAAACCTACTGGTAAGCGGGCAGAGGAGAGGGCTGGGCTGGGGACATCGGGAGAGCCCTTAATCTGCCTGGAGCACTTTGTGCCTGGAGGGGAGTGAGGGGAGATAAGGCTTCGGAGTGCACTGGGTACAGCCGGCCCCACAGCAGCGCCAGCCTGCCGCCAGGTTTATTGGCAGCAGCAGCTGAGGAGCGCCCCCCCCCCCCCCCAACCCTTCTGCATTTGTCTTCCCTCCCCCGAGGGAGGCCTTCAACAGCCGCTCCTGACACGCTCCAGAGACTCAGGGAAGGCAGGCATACTCTCACAGGGGCGGAGGCCAGCAGCAGTGTGACAGGGAGAGGTAGTGGCCCAGAGCAGGGGGCCCAGGCTGTGCGCTCAGGCCTCCTGCAGCCAGCTGCCCGTGCTTTCCACCTCTTTGGTTACCACCAGTAGCACCTCACATGGCCCCTCGGCCAGGGCAGCAGAGAGGAAATCCCTGGGGAAGAAGAGGAGCGTGAGGGCTTCTGCTGGGGCCGCACCAGCCCTCGTACCCAGGACTACCCAGCCCCCAGCATGCTCCCCACGAGGCTCCGCCCCTCCAGTGTGGACCCCGAACCCTCCCTCCCTGACCACCCGGCCCCTCAGCCGAGCGCCTCAGCCGAGCTCCCTCACCCGTGCGCCCCTCAGCCGAGCTCCCTCACCCTAACTCTCTCACCCGTGCGCCCCTCAGCCGAGCTCCCTCACCCATGCGCCCCTCACCTGAATTCTCTCATCAATGCGCCCCTCAACTGAGCGCCCCTTACCTGAGTTCGGCCTCTCCCCCCAGGGCCATGGGCTCCCGAAGCTTTGAGTCCAAGTTGTAGTAAACGTTGCCCACTTGGCGCAAAGCCACCCAGTGCCGCCGCTGCAGGGGAAGGGACAGCAGGCCCAGGGAGACAGGGGAGGGCAGGTTCAGGATGAAGCCCAGGACCTGGGTCAAGGCCAGCTGGGCCAAGGGCCTGGGGAACAGGGAGGGGAGGGGGTTCAGCTGGTTGCGCCCGCTGGGACGCCTCCTCCCTCCTTGTCCTCCTCCTTCTCTGCCCCTCCCCCCTCCCTCCCTAGCTGAGGCTCTCACCGCCGCCGGTCCCACCACACCGCAGCCAGCCCCAGGCCCTGAAGTGCAGCCATGATGACGTTCACGTCGTAGTTGCCCGTGCCCAGGAGGCTTCGATGAGGGTTCAGGCGGGAATCGGGAGCCAACCTGGAGAGGGCAGGGGAGCAGGGAAGGCCCTGATGGAAGGTCTGCTCGGGTCCCCGGAGGTGGGGGCTCACAGGTGGGCAATCTGCTCAGTCTTGCGCTTCCATGGCCAGGCGCCCCACAAGGGATGGGAAGGGCCGAGTAAGAAGGAAGACCCTGTCCCCATCAGCCCCAAGATGAAGCAGCCCTCTCCCCCACTTTCCCCTGTGGTCCCTAGAGAGATAGTGCCCCCCACCCCCCAGGAGAGAGGGATGAGAGAGAAAGCAAGACACAGAAGGAGGCTCCCCGCACAGGGAAAACCCTTCGGGTCCGCCCCCCCCCCTTTCCTTTTGTGTTAGCCCCTGGCCAAGAGACGTGGCCTTGCACACAGTAGGAGCATAATACACATTTGTTTTGTTGAATGGACCACAGGAGCCCTGCCTACATGAGGTCCCCTTGGCCTCCCTAGATCCCAGCCAGACCCTTCCAGGCCTTCTCCCCTCTGCCCTTCCCCAAGCCCCAAACTTCATCTCGTCATGCTGGGATCATTGCCTGCAGTGGCTGCCGGTGGGTCTGCCTGCCAGTGTCTCCCCGTCCAGTCCATCCTCTACGCAGCCACCAAAGGGATTTTCCTAAAGCTCACGTCTGACTATCTCATCCCCTTCTCAATAACCTCCAGAATCCAGTACAAAACCCTCTGCTAGGCATTCAAAGCCCCACCTGGCCTGGCTGCCCACCACGTGCTCAGCTGTCCAGTGACCCCGGCCCTTCTCTGGCTCTTGCCCAGGCCTGGAGAGCTCTCCCTCCTCAGCACAGACCTGACCCCCATGCCTTCTTCAGCCCCCTTAATGCTTAATTAGCCCCTATTTATCCTTCACAGGGCGAGTTTGCACAGGTTTTCGGTGGTCTCCCACTAGATCGGGAGCCGCCCCCGACCACGTTCTGAGGAGCCTCGGTTGCCCGCGCCCTCGGGGCGGTGAGGCTCACACCATGGTAGACACGCATTGTCCCTCCACAGACGCGGGGGGCTACTCTGCTGACCATGCTCTCTTGGGTTCCCGCTTCCGTGGGGTGATGGGGGAACAAGTCTGGTCCCCAAGGGGCAGAAGCTAGAGCGCAGAGGGCCCTCTTCATTTCCAGAGGCGGAGACCCAGGCCCCGGGCAAGTCTCCAGTGAGTCTCTGAGTATCCGCCTTTCCTCAGCGCCTGCCCAGGGCTCTGGGGCCTGGCTCACGCTAGACTCTGCCCTCATTCCTTCATTCTCAGGAACCCGCTACAGCTCCCTAGGTCCCTCGGAAGCAAGTCTTCCCTTAGTCTGGCATTCAAGGTCGGCCTTGTTACAGCCTCCTCACCCTCCTCTTTTGCCATGTCGGTGACTACAGTCCCCTTCCCCTCATTCTCTCTCGGAGCCTCAGTTTCCCCATTTGTAAAATGAGAAGGCTGGATGGCTCTCTGGGCCTCTAGGAAGGCTGCAGGATGTGTGGCCCCTCACTCCCCTCCTCTGGGCCTTTCTCAGCCACCTTCACGGACCCAGGGACAGCTTCCACATGAGGCAGCAGACTGAAAAGGGGGCACACACCTGGGGGCCTGGCTCTGGCCCTGTCCACTTGTGACCCTCCCCCCTCCCCCGGCCTTCGTAGGGAGAGTCACTCCAGGGGCCCGGGGGATGGGAGGGAGCCCTGGAGGGCGCAGGGGGAGGGTCACCTTTTGCAGATCTCGTCGGCCGCCTCCTGGCTAAAGAGCCGCTGCTGCAGGACGTTGTTGAGCGCGTGCACCGCACACAGCTCCAGGCGCTGCCGCTCGTGGTACACGGGCACGGGGGTTTCGGCCCCGGGGGGCGGCGCGCCCCCCTCCTCAGGGGGTCCCGGCGGCCCCGGGCTCCCCGACATCCAAGGTCCTGCGCACACACGGGGAGAGTCACACAAGCGGTACTCCGAGGCTCGAGGGGAGGTCGAGGCAGAGAGATATGGTGGGGAGAGACTTAGAGATGGAGGGGCGGGGCAGATTCTCAGTGACAGAGACGGGGCTTTGAGAGAGACCCAGAAATGGGGGGCAGAGAAAGGGCTGTAGGGAGAAGGGAGCCCAGAGACAAACGGAGGGGGGTTCAGAGACAGGGGAGCCCAGATACAGAAGGAGGGGGGTCAGAGACAGAGAGAATTAGATTTGCGGTGCAGGGACAGCGGGTACAGAGACAGGGGAGCCCAGAGACAGAGAGACTTAGATTGGGACACAGGGACAAGGAAACCCAGAGACAGAGACGGGGGTCAGAGACAGAGAGATCGGGGCAGGCGGGTGGGGGTTCAGAGACAGAAACTTAGATTGGGGGGGCAGGGACAGGGAGTGTAGACACAGGGGAGCCCAGACACAGACAGACTCAGATTTGAGGGGCAGGGGCCAGGGGGCCAGAGGCAGAGACAGACTCAGAGATGGGGGAGGGGATGGAGAGAGAAAGAGACTCAGATTTGGGGGGCAGGGACAGGGGAACCCAGAAAGAGGAGGGGGGATCAAAGACAGAGACTTAGATTTGGGGTGCAGGGACAGGGGGTGTAGACACAGGGAAGCCCAGAGACAGAGAAACTCAGATTGGGGGGGCAGGGGCCGGGGGGGGGGGGGCCAGAGGCAGAGACAGAAACAGAGAGACCGCCAAGAGATGTCGCACCGACCAAGAAGCTGAGTCAAGCGCGGGGAAGCGGACTGACGCTTAGAGATCCCGCCCCGCCTCGCCCGGCCCCGCCCCACGCCGCCAATGGGGAAACTGAGGCTCAGGCAAAGCCTGAACCCCCGCTGGGCCCCTCCCTCCCGTCGAATCGCTTGGCAACAAGCCCCGCCCCCGCCCCCCTCACCGGGCCGTGTGGGACTCGCCTTCCCAGAGCTCCCCGCGCCAGGGCTGACCTTCCCAGAAGTCCTCACAGCCACCTTCGGAACGCTTTCCCAGAAGCCCCCGCGGTCTCCTGCGGGATGCTTTCCCAGAAGCCCCTTGGCCCACAGTGGGACTCTCCTTCCCAGAACCTCCCACGGCGGGTCACAAACCCCAGGCGGAGGCGCGCGCGGGACTGGCCTTCCCAGAAGCCCCCGCGGCTGACGGCGGACTCGTCTTCCCAGGAGGCCGCGCGGCCGCCTCGGCCCGCACTTCCGCCAAGCGTCCTCAGAGCGGCCTAAAATGGCCTTCTCATAATCCCCTGAGATCCAGAAGAGCGTAGTTGGGAAACCGAGGCACGGAGAACGGAGCAAACATATAGTGGGGAAACAGGGACAGTAGGAGGAAATTGAGCCTCGGGGACACGAGAGCAAAGAAACTGAGGCAGAGAACGGCAGACGGGCGTTCTGTGGGTCTGGCGCGAGAAGGGGCACAGCCAGGTTCAGGAAGAGCAGAGCCTTGAATGCCACCCACATAGACAGAGTGGGCTCCTGCCCCCAAACCCGGGGTCACATGGGGGACCCCAAACCCGGGCCCCACCCCCAGGTGCACAAGCACTGGGCGGGGCGGGCAGGGAGGGGCCCTGAGCCTGGGTGCTGAGCATGGGGTTCTCTTCTTTGCCCCTCCTGCCTAGCACTGAGTCAAGGTCTCCTCTCCTCCCCCGAGGCTCCCAGTGTAAGAACCAAAGTCACCGAGGAAACCAGGGATTCCCGTTGTGGCAAAGACTTTATTGGCTGAGGAGGCTGGTGTGAGAATAGGGAAACTGAGGCAAAGTCCAGGCCAGGCGAGGAGCGGCCTTGCTTCTGGGCTTCCTCAGCACAGCTGGATGCCAGGCTCCAGGGCGCCGCAGCTGCTGCACGCTGCAGACAGACAGACAGACGGCGGCCTCAGTCTCCCATCCACACTGGCTGGGGTCTGGCGGCTTCCCTCCCACCTGCCTCAGTTTCTCAATCCGTTTGATGGTCTTTTGAGGATCACAGAGACGTCCTTGACGTCTGGCTTCTGGAGTCTGTCCCCAGCCTTTTCTCTTTCTGCACTAATTTCAACTCAACATAAACCAATTGGTGCCTGCTGCCTCTCAGGAGAGGCGTTGCAGAGAGGGGCAGGCCTGGTGCTGAGCACCAGTTGGGGAGAAGTTGGGGAGAAACACAGGGGCAAACAGTCTGAGAGAAGCTAGGTGACTTGCCAAGTCCCCCAGACAGTACAGGGCAGGTATTGAATGCCCAGGCATTGAATTTGGTTCATCGGTCACTTCCCACAGCCACAGACTTAGCTGGGCTTACAGTAGGCACTGAATAGATGTGTGCCAAATGCCCCACAATGAAGACTAAGCCAGAGTATGGCAGATGTCCCAGACTCAGAAAGTGATTTGTTGGGGGTATCAGAACATGGCTCATACTGTCGGATAGCTGAGAGATGGTGGAGCTGTCCAGAACTTCAGAAACAGTCAATGAGATGGAAGGAGCAGGGTTAGCTAGGGGCCAGCCAGATGGCAAGACTGGGGGCACCTCAGGAAAAGAGGAGGCAGTGGGGCCCAGGGGAAGCGGTTACAGAGCTGGGAGATAGGGGCTTGAGGCTTACCCAGGAGGCTGTGCCAGAAGGTGGTCAAGGTGGCAGAGCCAGTGACTGCCCCGGGTTCTGCTGGGTTTTCCCGCCTGGTCCGGACACAGAAACTCTGGCCGCTAGAGCCTGGAGGTCCCCTCAACTCCACATCTATCACATGCCGGTCGACCAGGCTGGGGTCACAGGGTTGGGGTCGTGGGTTGGGGATGGAGATGATCCCCTGTCAGGGCTCCCCTCACCCTTTGGCCCCAATCCCAGCTCACCTGAGGTCAGAGACCAGGATACCAACCACACCATCAAATCCTAGGCTTGGGGCGGCCAGAGCAGCAGCTGCCATGGTGTTAGAATTGCGGGGGGCAAAGGGACAGAGCCCCCGGACGGGCCCCTCATAGAGCACAATTCGGGGACTCTCCCTGGGCCACCTGCCCAATGACCCCTCCAGCCGGAAGCCATCAGGGTGCGTTGCCATCGTGATACACAGACTCTGGGGGGGGGGGGGGTCACAGGCTATGGCTCTAAATTTCCTGTCACCTCCCAGCCCACGACAGTTCAGCCACAGAATGCCCTTCCTTACCTGTAGTTTCCCTGATGCATCCAGCCTGGATATGTCCTCAGCCCCCCACAAGGCTCCCCGAGCCACAAACACCGAATGACCTGACTTTCTTGAGGCCTCCAGAAGCTGCTGTTCTGTGTCCTTGTCAGCGAGGGCAGAGGGGGACCCCACCTGAGAAGACAGGAGCCAAAAGACAGGAGGGCAGGAGCTGGGCTGGAAAGGCCTCCTGGGGGTGCAGGGCCACAAGAAAGGGAGAGTTCTCTAGAATGACAAGCTCTGAGCTTCAGAGCTGGGGGGCACCTTGGGATATAGAAGGTAGAGTTTGGGAGCCAGGAGAGTCCTTAGAACATAGAACAGAGAATGGTGGAACTGAGAAGGGACTTTGGAACACAGAATATAGAATGTCTCATCCAGGAGGGACCTTAGAACATGGAATGACAAAACTTCGAGGGACATTAAACCAGAATATTAGACCTTAGTGGGGGGGACACCTTAATGCACAGGAAATAGAGTGGCAGAGTTGGAAGGGGCCCTGGGGCAGACTAGAGTTTGGCAAGGGAGATGGGGTATTAGTACATGGGACACAGAATTTCAGATCTTCAGGAGGCTTTACAACAGGACATGGAAGCTGGGAAAAACCTGAGAACCATTATTATCCCAATTTCCTGTTAGAGAACAGAAGGTTGGGGTGGCAGGAAGGGACTTGCCCAGGGGGTGAGGGGAAGCCTCACCAAGAGGTTGGCATGGCTCAGGATCTGGGCCCCAAATTCATGGATGATCTTGGGGTGAGCCACCTCCACCACCAGATCTGGACTCCTATAGGGAGGATGGGAAGGATATGGGGGAAGGGGGGAGAGACGAGAGCGAGCGTTTATGAAGTGCATACATGTGCCTAGCACTGTGCCAAATGCTTTGCAACTCCCCTGTAAGGTAGGTCACTGGTGGGGAGACCCTGAGAAGCCTTAGCTTCTCCTGGCCAAGTGAGTGGCAGATAGATGGGTACACCCTCCCCAAGGCTGGAGGTCACTGACCTATCACCCAGGCCACTGAGGTCAGGGAGCCTCAGGGCAGGGGGCAGGGGGCTTTGCAGTCTCCTGGGGTCCCGATTCCAGACAAAAGTGAGCTCCAGGCCATGCTGGGCCCCCTCCGCCAGCAATCGAGCTGCCAAGGCCTGACCTGTGAGGATGGGAGAGAGACACCTGGCCAGGTCAGGAGCCAGGGAAGCCCAGGGCAGGGCTGAGAAGCAGGGGCCAGAAACTGTACTCACCAAGGCGCCCATATCCCAGTAGGCCAACCTTCTTCAGCTTCTGATTCTGGGCCATCTTTGGTGCTCCCAAAGCCCTGCTACCAGGCTGACACTGTCCAGGGCTGAGCTTTGGACAGGTGACCTTTGGACCTGGTGCTTGCTACCCCGAACAGGGCCCCTGGCTGAAGAGAAGGGGAGGGCAGATCCCTGAAACCTCCAAAAAAAGGACTCTTCCCGAACTCAGCAGTGTGCCATCTCTCCCTCTCACACAAACAAGATCTGTGTTGGAAGTGTCTCAAAGGCTGCCTCTCGGTGTGAACTTTAATAATCCACAGCCAACTTCTCCTTCCCTAAGTCTCTTCCCCCTCCTCATTGCCACCAAAGCCTTTGCAACCTTCTCCCTCCCCCCTCGTAGGCCCAGCCAGGTTGCCATGGAAACCTCATCCCGTTTTGGGGAGGGGGATTGGTAGGGAGACGCCGGGATGGGTGCTGAGCCTGTCTCTTAAAGGCTCTGGGTCTCTGTCACCTAAACCCTTCTCTACTTCTGTGCCCTTTGTCTCTGTCCTGCCTCTGTCCTCTTTCCCTTTTCTGTTTCCTGTTTGTGGCTCTCCCTGCCTTAGTTTGAGGCCCTGACTTGTGCTTGTGTCTTTGTGATGTCCTTTTCAGGCAAGGTTGTGGCTCTGAGATGCCTCTTCCCCAGCTCTAGCCTGGTGGGCTAGGGTTCCATCTCTGGCTTCCTTCGTCCTTCTGCTCATTCATCTCCTCTAGGAAGGCCCCTGGCACAGAGCAGCCACATCCTTCCTAGACATTGCTATGGGGTGGGGAGAGCCCTAGGTCCCCCGTCCCCCGCCCCCCCCATGCAAGTCACAGGCTAGAAGGGATGATGAGTTTAGCTTGCCCTGCCCCCAGCCTTCCCCCCCATCCATCTAGAGCAAGGGCAGTGACTTCTAACCTTTGGCCCTCCTCTTAGGATGGGGACACCTAGGCAAGGGAGGGCGCAGCCTGTACCGTCCCAGGCTCCCTTCATCCTGGGTCTTAGAGAAGGCTCATGGTCTGGGACCCAGGAACGCCCCATGCTCTCTGTGGGCTCCTGCCTGCTGCTCTCCTCTCCTGTGCCCAGGATGGAGATGGCAGAGGCTGCGGCAACCAAGGTCCCCCTCCCATCCCCAGCCCCTCCTCCCCAACCACCTGGTGTCTGCTGCAGTGTTACCATGGCAACAGGGATTGGCACAGGGAGAGGGAGAGAGAGAGAGAGGAAGAGAAAGCCCAGTGACACACACACACACACACACACACACACACACACACACACACAGAAACACACAGAGGTAGGGAAAGAGCAATGCAAATGGGGAGAAGAGGGAGAGATCCAGGGATGGGGAGAGACCCCCTTCTATTTAGAGCCTCACAGAGAGAGACTCTGATTTCAGAGTAGGGGAAAACCACAGGAACAGCTGAGAGAGAAAAAGTTTGAGGAGTGTGGGGAAGAGGCAAGGCATTATTAGACCTGAGGGAGTTGGGGAGTTGGAGGGAAGAGCTGTGGGGAGCCAGGCTGTGGGCTCCAGCCTTGAGGCTCTTCTCTAATCTGGGGTCTTTTATGGGTCCCTGTGGGGGAGAGGAGGCCTGTGGGCTGGGGGGAGGGAGGGAAGGAAGGTCATCAGGGTTAAGGTCTCCCACCTGTCTACCCAAGTGTGTCAAGATACTGTGTTTGTGGGGCTCAACCTGTCCCTAATCCGATGGTTTTGGGCCCTAGGTATCTCTGCTGTATGTCTTGGGTGGTCCCTCTGACTGCCTAGGGGTCTCTTTCAAGTGGCTGTACCTTTTGGCATCTCTCCCCCTCCTTCATTAGACAATCCAAGATCGGACGTCCATCCCATGGCCTGGCTGTTTGTCAGCACATTGTCACTCAGTGACTGCCCAATTGGTTCTCAGGAGGTATGGCTCCAACGGTATGGCTGTGCCCATCACTCAGTGCATGCCTGGGCTTCATTGGGTATAAATGTGTGTGTCTGGAAGCATCTTTCCCTCTCTCATCAGATCAAATCAGCTTGGATACATCCCCAGGGTTATCTTTCGGGGATACTTTTTTCCATCACTCCTTGTCTGCTGATGTTTCTTCCTGTGTGTGCCTTTATCCTCAGCCCAACTTCTCTCATCAGATTGAATATGGGCATGGGTTTCTGCCTTACAGTGTAACTGTGTGTGTGTGTGTGTGACCACATCTCTTCCTGTTCCCATCTCTACCGCTTTCTGACCCCATCTAGACCTTCTCTGCTGGGTCCCCTGTACTTGTCCTGTGGATCTAGGAGGAAAAGTATGAGGTGGATGAAGAGATGCTGCTGCCATGCCCATCTTTCATCCCCCCCTCAGCCTGATGCCGGAGCCCTTCTCTTTCCCTCCTTGTTATCTCCTTTGGCATCTGGGAACCTCTCTTGAGCTGCCTTTGGTGTGCCCATGTTTCTACAGCCCTCCCTCTTGGGTCCTCTCCTCCCTCCCCTTATCCCTCCGTGCCCTGAGACAAGGTATAGCAGGGTCCTCCATTTCTGGATTCCTCCCTTGATCTTGGTGCTTCTCCCATCTTTTCTTTTCCCGACTTTCCTGCTGTTGTTGTGCACACACCCCCATCTCTGTCTGCACCTTTTGTCTGCATTCTGCAGCTGCCTCTCTGACCCTCACCTGCTGCCTTACCCCTTTTCTCTTTTCCTCAACAGACCCTCGGCTTTATAGCTTTCACTCTCCCCATATCTCTTCTTCCCAACACTACCCACATTGATGCCTTCTCCCCCTCCCTATGAAGAACAGAGAGACACCAACAGTCTTGGAGAGATATGGTGTAAAGAAACAGTGACACACACACACACACACACACACACACACACACACAGAGGCAGAGGAGAGAGATGGGTTGGGTCAGAGAGCCAGTGTGGGGATGCAGTCAGGAGCTTTCCACTGGAATCCTAACTCTGCCATGGATGTCCTGGGGGCTTTGGATTGGTCTCTGGGTCATATGGACCTTATTTCCTCACCCACAAAATAAAGGGGTTGAATGATCTCTAAGAGCCCTTCCAGTTGCTACTCTGATGCCAAAGTATGTATGGATGGATCCTTTGGCATTCCCCCAATATCCTTTTACCAGGGACCCCAAAGGAGTCACACAGACAAAGCTACACACACACACACACACACACACACACACACACACACACACACACACAGCCACAATCAAAAGACCTCCCCTTAATCCTTCCTTCAAACCTCTATTTTCAAATTTTCTATATTCAAATCACTCTGCTTCTGAGTGGTAGAATGGATGGTGTACTAGGGTCACAAGTAGGAAGGGACCTTTGGGCTTATCTGCTCTGATGCTTTCACTTTGCATTTGAGGAGACAGGTGCATAGAAGGACAAGGATGGGCTCAAGGTCATACAGACAGGAAACGGTCTGTAGACAACAGACCCAACGCTTGTAATTCTCTTCTCTCTGAGCCTGTCTCTTCAGCTTAAAATGAAGGGGTTGGTCTCAAAGAACATTTCCATCTTTGGCATTCTATGATACTGTTAGTGGGTGGGAATGGGGGAACCCCAAGCCTGTCCCCATCCCAGTAGTGATGGGAGATGACCTCACTAATCAGCTGGTCTGAGTTTCAGGCCTGGGGAAGGAGAGGTCCGATATTTCTCTCTCTCTCTCTCTCTCTCTCTCTCTCTCTCTCTCTCTCTCTCTCTCTCTCTCTCTCTCTCTCTCATGAATTTTGCATTTCTCTCTATTTTTCATGACAAAAAAATTTTTTTACTTTTTTCTTTTTTTTTTAAAGTAATTACAGAGCAGGGTAGTCATCGACACACACCTCCCTTCAGTATCAAAAAAGTCTATGGAGCAGGTTTGGGGAAGGGAAGGATTTTGGTGGGGGGGCAGGGGACTGGGGCTCCCCCCTCCCCCCAGCCAATGGATAAGGTGGGCTAGGCCAGGGCTTGGAGCTTAGCATGTGGTAGGGACCAGGCCAGGGGTAGGAGGAGCTCAGGTGATTCCATCTGTCTCTTCAGTTTGGAGGGAAGGAAGGGGGGGAGGGGAAGGCATCAAACTGCCAAAATGAACCATAAAAGGGGGTTGTTGGGGGATGGGGTGGGGGGGGAGAGGGCCCCTCAAAAAAGCTCTCCCCTTGAAGGTCGACAGGGGTTTAGGGGAGCCAGGGAGGGTGAAGAAAGACCTGGAGGGTTTGGCAACTTCCAAATCCCACATCCCCTGGTGCTGTAGAGAGGGTGGGGGCAGCTACAGTAGAATCCCCAACAAGGTCCAGTCCCGAGGTTGCTCCCATCCCCTTCTCTCCCACAACACTCCCATCCCTACCAGGGCTTCCCACTCTGGGGGAGTCAGGGATGCAAATCAGGAGTCAGATGGTCAGGGTGCTCCCTTCCCCCCTTCCCTGCAGGGCATCGGGAAGGTTTCACGTCCCAGAGGACAGGGGTGGGGGTGGGTGAAGGGTCCAAGGGTCCAAGATCACGCCTCCCCCCCTCAATGGGGAGATCGGGGCATCTTCGTCCCCAGCCATGTTCCCCCACCCCGGCGGTGTCCCCTCTGCGCCGGGAGCTGCCACTGGGTGGCCCAGGGCCTCAGATCTGTGTCTCTTGCACGTTCTCCTTGGAGCTGCTCTTGAAGAGCAAAGGTTCGTGGATGGAGTTGAGCCCCGGTGGCCCCTTGCCCCCGCAGCCCCCGCCCCCCGGGTTGCTGCTGTAATGGGCCTTGAAGGCCGCAGCCACATAGTGGTGGTGGTTGAGATGGTCGCGCTCCAGGGCGGGCAGGGCCAAGTGGCTGTCCCCGGCCGCGCCCACGCCCGACACGGCCGCAGCCGCGGCCACCGACACGGCCGAGGCGGCGGGCAGCTCATCCTCCACGTTGATGATCTCCACGGTGCGGGTGGGGCCGTGGTGCTTGTGGAGCTGGTGCTGCTTGCGGAGCTTGTAGAAGGCCACCAGCATCACCGCGGCCATGAAGGTGATGGCCACGAAGCAGCCGATGATGATTTTCGTGGTCTTCATGACGTCGTCGAGGTCTTTGAGAGTGTTCTCGGTCACGTCCGTGATGGGGACCGTGAACGCCTTCTCCGTGGGCCGGGAGGACCTCGGGGCGGGCGCCGTGGTGGAGGATGAAGCGGGCCCTCCCCCCTCGCCTGGGGCTCGCCCGACCCAGACACCGTCTGTGGTGGGCCCGGGAGGTTCCTTCTCTGTCCCGCGGGCCAGGAGGATCTCGTCGCCAGACTGGGTCTCCAGCGTCTCCACTGTCACCGTGGTGAAGTACGTGTAACCTCCCCCACTAGAGCCCCCGGGCCCGCCGGGACCACCCGCCCCCACGGGGTCCACAGCGGAGACGTTGAGGGTGGCGGAAGCCGTGGTATTGCCGGCCGAGTTGGTCACCATACACGTGTACTGGCCTGTGTCCTGGACGGTGACGTTGGTGAAGTTAAGGGTCCCGTCGTGCAGGACAGAGATGCGGACGCGGTAGGAGCCGTGGGTCATCAGGGTCCCGTTGGGGGTCAGCCAGTTGACTGAGGTCATGGAGGTGCCGGTGCGGCACTTGAGCTCGGCCGCCATGCCCTCGGTGACGTTGAGGTCCGTGGGCGGCTCCACGATGACGGGCGCGTAGCAGGTGAAGTGAGACTGGTCCAGTTCGCCGATGTAGCGGCCCTTGAGGCCGGCGGGCGCGTGGCAGCGCGCGCAGCACGTGGTGTTACTGGGCACCGTCTCCTTCAGCCACCAACTGAGCCAGAGCACATCACAGTTGCAGTGCCACGGGTTGTGGTTGAGGTGCACGCGCTCCAGCCTGTGCAGGGGCGTGAAGAGGTCGTGGGGCAGGGACATCAGGTTGTTGTGGGACAGGTTGAGCTCCTCCAGGGACTTGAGGTCGTCGAAGGCGTTGCGCTCGATGGTGCCCACCTGGGCGTGCATCAGCCAGAGTTTGCGCAGGCTGGTGAGGCCTTGGAAGGAGCCGGGCCGGATCAAGTCCAGCCGGTTGCCGGACAGCTCGAGCTCCTCGAGCCGCACCAGCGCCGTCAAGTTGGGGATGTCTTTAAGGTTGCACATGCCCAGGTTGAGGTAGCGCAGGTTGACCAGCCCCTCGAAGGCGGCCTCCGAGATGTACTCCAACCTCTTGAGCTCCCCCAGGTCCAGCCGCCGCAGCGACGGCACGCGGTTGAAGGCGTACGAGGGGATGCTCTCGATGGGATTGTTTCGAAGCCACAGCTCCCGCAGCTTGGACAGGTACTCAAAGGCTTGCGTGGGCACCGTGGTCAGCCGGTTGTCAAAGAGCTCCAGCGTGTTGAGGCTAGGCAGGCCATTGAAGGCACCCACCTCGATCTTTCTCACCAGGTTCTTGCTCAGTTGAAGGATCTCCAGGTGACGCAGATGTTTAAAGGTATCGGTCCGGATCACCTGGAGGGGAAGTGTTGGAAAGCCAGTTAGGACGTGCTCTCCCCCAGGGCCCTGCTGGCCATCTGCTCCCCTTCCCCCAGGGGGCCCCCTGTCTGATCTCGGGCACTCCTGACCGACCTGTGCATCTAATCTACGTCGAGGTGTGTTTGTCTAGGGATAGACAATTGCATCTGCAAAAGGCCTCGGCCCTGCTATTTGCTACTGAAATCATCCCTGCCTCTCAGTTTCCCCAATAAAATGAGAAGCTTGTCCTAGAAGGTTTCTAAGGCCCCTTCCAGCTGGAAATCCTTGGCTTCTCCACACGGATCATAGGATTATAGACACAGAAGAGGTCTTAGTAACAAATGTCTTATTTAATACAAGAAAGGGATGTGGACTAAGGTGGAGACTGGCTCAAGGGCATTTGAGCCTCTGCCCCCAGGCCCAGCACTCTTCCCAAGATGCCTCTGAGGGCCTGGAAGTGTGTGGGGGTCAAGGACTGCCTGTGCCTTTGGGTCTCCCCAAGGAGCAAGCACAGGACCCAGAGGGTACTTAGGGTTTATTAGAGGCATTAAGGGTTGAATGGCACAGAACTGACTCCTGTGCAGCCGTGGTGTTTGCAGATCTCAGGCAATGCAAGAATTCTTCCCATGTTCTGTGACTTGCCCAACGTCATATTATCAGCAAGCAATGAGCTAGGAGTTACAGGCCCAGCCCCTACCACACAATGCCAGATTACTAGTTCTCGGGGTGGCATCCCTTGGGGGACAATGAGGAGGAGCTGATGGGCCATTCAGTGTTCAGACAGAGGACCTGGCTAAGCAAGGGATACAAGGCATGGGACCCAGGAGTCTGAGGAAGGACAACATGGTTGGAGAAGGGGAAAAGTCAGGGTAGGAAGCCCTTCACCAGCCCTTAATGGAACCTTTCTAGTAAGACTGAGATTCCAGAAGAACCAAACCTGAAGTGGGGGCATGTTAAGCCAACCGGAGACCCAGACCAAAGACATTCTATATTCTTGGCCCCGAAGCTGGGTAGGGGCAGCAAATTCGGGCTCTCATCCAGCCCTTCCTAACTCACCTCTACAATCAAGGGGTCACAAAGAAAGGGTGAGAAAACATGGAAACCTGCATTTAGGATCTGGAAGGGACTGAGGAGACCCCTCAGTCCAAACTACTCATTTTTATCCAGGAGAAACTGAGCCCCAGAAAAGGGAAGTTATTCACCTCAGGCCACACAGGTTCACTTGGAGTACATCTGCTCCAACGTCCTCATGGAGAAAGGAAAGTGAATTCCTTAGCATTAGACCCCAAGTCTAGCCCAACCCCTCACTGAATCACAACTCTCCACCACCATCTCTAATTCTCTCAGCCTCTTGAAACTTCCATAACTTTGCTCATCTCTGAAATGGGGATAATGGCAGATCACTATCTTCTCTCAGCCCAGCTGCTGATGAAATGGAGCAGCATGTGAGGGGTTTTATGACCTTTAAGGTGACATGTAAATATCAGTGATCATTACCTTGAGCTCTTGGAAGGCACAGCCCTCTGCCTCTGCCCTAAACAGGTGCAGGCATGAGCTTCCAGCTGTCCATGCCTGCCTCTAAGCCCTGGTCACTCATGACCACTGGGCTGGATTCAGCAGCAGGTGAGCCTGAGACTCGGCTCACTTCAAGCACCTTCTGCTCCCTAGGACTCCAATTACTAACTGTCTCAGGCCTCTGGCCCCAACTAGCCCAGACCTTTGGTACTTAGAATTCTAGAATCTTAGAAGCTCAAATCATCAAGGAACCTAAGAGAGAACCAGTTCAATTTACACATGAAAAGGAATCCTCCCCATAGCATCTCTGCTTGAAGACCTCCAGTGACAGGGAGCTCACTACCTCCCAAGGCGTCCCATCCCACTTCTGGAGAGCTCTCTTTGTGAGGAAGTCCTTCCTGAGCCCAAATCTGCCTCCCTGTGAATCCCCACCATTGCTGCTGAGAGGTCTGCTCTGGTGCTGAGCAGAATCAGCTCTGTTGAATCTCTTCCCCCATATGACAAGCCCTCCCAATACTTGGAGGGCTCACAAATGGAAGGATTTGGACCTTGGGGAGCAGCACAGGAAGCTGGGCAGAGACAGAAGGTCATGGGAGGGGTCCGACAGGCCAACCCCCCTGCAGCCCCAGAGTGCCCAATGGCTCAAGGTCATGCAGGGTCTCAGTGACAGGAATCTCATACTGAGTCTTCTCACTCTACATGGCCACCCCCCCCCCCCCCGTGAAGACAGCTTTCACTTGCCCCTCCAAGCTCCTTCAACTGCCCCTCTGATGGCCCCGTTTTGAGTCAGCTCATGATATTGGTAAGCCTCTTCTGGACACTCTGGTTGTCTAGGTCCTTCCTAAAAATGACCCTAGCAGTGGCCACAGTACCTTCTGAAGGGTGGCCCTAGAGGTGTCTGAGTACCCTCCACAGGTGATTTTCTGAAACTGAGGGCAGCAGTAGATAATGCCCAAAGTGCTGGGCTTGGAGTTATGAATACCCAAGTTCAAAGCCATCCTCAGACACTTGCCCCTGTGAGAGCCTGATGTAATGGTAATAGGAATCTGAAGATCTTCCCTGATCCTTGATAAGCTTAAGTGAATTTGAGGATCTTTCCTAATTTGAAAATAAACTCTGCCCCCTAATAGGCTGACTGTGGCCACCTGGAGTCTGTAGTGGGAGGCTTGTTTTTCAGAAGGCACAACTTTTGTTACTTTGTAGTCAAGTGGGTCGGGAGGGTTGTGATGTTCTCTGACTCTGGAGAAGGCTATATATACCCTGAAGTGAAGTGCTTTGGGAAGAGTCATGTGATATGGCCAGATGAGACTCTGGGCAACTGTTGAGCCCCCTCTGCTCCTCCCCCTCCCCCGGCTTTGAAAATCCAGATGTTGATGCTTCTCTCTCTGGTGACTAACTGTATGTATGTAATGGTCAGACAGCTGGAAGCCCTGTCTGTTGGTCTGCTGAACTGTGTTATTTTCTCTGTGTTTTTTGTCTGCTTGTAACTTCTGTTTGTATTCTCTGAAGTTCAGGGTGCTGACTTTTTCCCCTGAACTAAGTGAAGTGTGTGTATGTGTGTGTGTGTGTGTATGCGTGCGATATGTGTGTGTGTTTGATTAAAGTAAGATTGTTAACCATTTTTGAGTTGCTTTCCTTTAGAAAAGCAGATCAAAGAACCTGTGCTAGCAGCCATCCTGGGGATGCTGGGGTGCTTACTGCTATACCTGGGCAAGTCACTTAACCGCTGTTTGTCTCAGTTTCCTCAGCTGTAAAATGGGGACAATCCCAGCACCTACTTTCCAAAATCGTTGTGAGGACCAAATGAGATGTTTTTGGGGGAAGCACTTAGCTCAGTGCCTGGAGCATGGTGGGCACTAGATAAGTGTTGATTCCCTTCCTCTAAGGTTTCTTCTGGGTTTAAATCTTTACAATCCAATGGCTAGGCCCCCAGTCTGGGCAGTGGGTTTCTTCTATTCTTCTATTCCAACCTGAATCCAGCTTACCCATTTACTTGGAAAGTGGCTGTGGTGGGGGAGGGCCAGGCGTGATGCCAGGATGGGGTCAGCTGGGATCACGCCACTTATCACAGCCCTGTCAATGAACTAGGGTGATTCACCAAAAGGTGGGCAAGTCAGGAACCTATGGGGGGGGGGGTAGGTGGGGGAGAGAGGAAATCTGGAAACCAGAAACACCCATTGGAAATAAAGGGCTAGGTTTTCTCCCTGGCTTGCCACCAACTTGTGGGGTGACTGTCTCTGGGGCTCATCTGTAAATCCTTAAGGTGTTAAACTACATTATATGAAAATTAGCATGGCCCTAGGGACAGAGGGCTGGATCTGGACTCAGGCAGAGCTGGGTTCCAATCCTGCCTTAGACACTTAGTAGCTATCGGACCTTGGGTAAATCATTTAACATTTGCAAGCCTCACTTTCCTCATCCGTAAAATGGGGGTTTGGTATCTATTATCTAATAATTTTACTATTATTTAGTCCCTACTTCATAGGGTTACTCTGAGTCTTGTTCGAGAAAATGGCTAGAAAGTTTTGTAAGCCTGAGAGCATCATAGGCATGCTCTCATCCCCATGTCTGAGGGCCCTTCCAGTTCCAACTTTTGAGGACTAAGAGGGTGTTTGGAGAAGAAGGCTCAGTGCAGGCTTGGCAGGGAGAGAAGCTGGGGATCTCAGGGCTTCACCTGGGCTGAGCCACTGGGAGCAGATCTAACTTCCAGATGGGCTCATGTGTAGATTCGCTTAAACCAGGAAATGCTGCATCTACCACAGCTTTTGGTATCTTCAGAGAGATGCTAGCATCTCAGCACTGGAGGTTTCTCAAGGGTCATCTCATCTGAAATGTGACCAACAGGAACTTTTCTATAAATGCATGCATGGTGCAGTTGGAAAAATACTTGACCTGGAGACAGGAAACCTGGGTGCAGAGCCTATCTTTGACATTTATGCCAGCTGTGTGACCCTGTGGGCAAGTCACTTACCTCTTGAAGCCTTGGTTTTCTCATCTATAAAATGTGGATAAATTAGGGTTATCCTACCTAGATCCAGGACATTGTAAGAAAAATGCCTCATGAGCCTTAATATGTAATAAACATATTTATAATAAATAATAATATAAATAACATAACAAAATATATTGTACATGTGTATGTATCTATATTCGTATATGTTTTTCTTCAGTTGTTTCAGCTATGTCTGACTCTTTATGACCCCATTTGGGGTTTTCTTGGCAAAGATACTGAAGTGGTTCCCTTTTTCCTTCTCTGGCTCATTTTATGGATGAGGAAACTGAGGCAAAGAGGGTTATGTGACTTTCCCAGGGTCACACAGCTAGTGTCTGAGGCTGGATTTGAACTGAGATCTTCCTGACTCCCAGGCCAGCATTCTCTCCAGCTGTCTCATATGTTAGCTCAGAGAGAGCTCATGGTCCACTTTGGTCCCCAAATCTTTTTCCTAGGTTCTATTGTTGAGCTAGGCATTTTGTGTCCATGTATTGTGAGGTTGGCTTCTTGACCCCAATATAAGACTTTTTTCCATTTGTCGCTGTTGAATCTATTTTTCTTAGAGTCAGGTGCACACTCTAGCTTGCCAAGATCTTTTTGGATTCTGATGCAATTATCTAGGCTGTTAGTTTTGTGTTATCTGCAAATTTGATGGCCGGCATGCCATCACACCCCTTGATCCAGATCACTGGTAAATTATTCACTCAAGTGAAGAATTTTACATTTATACATATTAAACTTTATCTCATTGGATTTTGCTTGTCACTGTGGTCTGCTGAGATCTTTTGGAACCTGATTCTAGCATCCAATTCAATCTAAGTCAGCACACATTTATTATAAACCAGCAAATACCATACTGGGCACAGGAGATATAATGAAGGAAAAAACCTGCCTCTTTTTGTGCCCAAGGAGCTGACAGCCCATTAGACTTGGAGCTCCTTGAGGGCAGAGACTGTCTTTTGCTTAGCATAGGGCCTGACACAGAGTGCTAAATGCGTGTTGTAATGATAAGCTTGCAAACAGACATGATCCCAGAGAGATATTATGGGGTCATCATATGAACGCAGATATTTCTAGCTGTGCATTTAGGATCATCTTCCATTTACATGATAAACATCTTGTTTGTATATATTTGTTTGCCTCTTGTCTCCCACATTGGACTGTAAGTTCCTTGAGGGCAGGGACTACCTTTTGCCTTTTTTTTTTTGTATCCCCATGGCTCAGCACAGGGTCTGGCATAGAGTAGGTGCTTAATAAATGCCCTTGTTGATAGTGATATGCCTTTGTTATAGCAAAGAACTGGAAACAAAGGGGTGCCCATCTACTGGGGAATAACTGAACAAATGAAAGCAATGGAATATTTTAAAGAAATGACAAAAGGGACGATTTTAGAGAATCCTGGGAAGACTTGTCTGAACTAATGCAGAGGGAAGTTGAGCAGAATCGGAGAACACATCATTACACTGTAGCAAGAACATCATAAAGACAAAACAGCTTGGAAAGCCTTAAGATCCCTGATGAATATAAGGATCAACCATGATGCTGAAGGGTCACCTCCTGAGAGAGGAGAGGAGGACTTGAGATGCAGAATAATATGTGAAATTTTGGATGAGGCCAATGAGAGGATGTTTTGCTTTACTATGAATGTCTGACACAAGGGGTGTGTGTGTGTGTGTGTGTGTGTGTGTGTGTGTGTGTGTGTGTTTTCTAGTTTGGTAGGTGATCTGAGGGAGGAGGATAGGGTAGCAACTCTTTTTTAAAAGCACAAAAAAGTATGTTATGAGGGTGAAACAAGAGTCTAGACAAGGTGTTCGAGGAAGCTGAAGGAGGAGAGAAGATTTTCAAATAGGAGGAAGAGGAAAGGCTTCCTGGAAGTGCCTGGGCTGAAACCTGAAGAAAGAGCAGGGTTTCTCATGGTATCATGAGAAGAGAACTGTCTTGGAGTCAAAAGAACTAAGATTGAGTCCAGTCTTGGACACTTTTCTAGCTTTCTTCCCTGAGTCACATAACCTTGCTGTCCCTCAGTTTCCTCATTTGAAAAATGGGAATAAAATGAGCTGTACCACCTGTGTCCCCGAGTTGTGGAGAGGAAATAACCATTTAAATATAAATTGTGATCAATGCAGGTGAAAATGAGGAGAAAACTTTCATGCATGGATACAGGAGAAGGTAAGACAAGACAAGGAAATGTTCTGTTGTGTGAGTGAAGGGCACAGTGGGGGCTTTAAATGACAGACTACGTTTGTATTTTTGTCCTCTGGGTGAAAAGGGGCCATTGAAGGATTGAAGAGCTGGCCCCTGCAATGCATTCATTCCCCTTGATGTGTGGCAGACGGTGGATGGAAGTGCCTGAGGTCCAGGAAGCCAAGTTGAAGACTATTATGATGGTCCAGGGGAGAGGGGATGAGTGCTGAATCTACC
This sequence comes from Gymnobelideus leadbeateri, assembly GCA_011680675.1. NCBI lineage: Eukaryota > Metazoa > Chordata > Mammalia > Diprotodontia > Petauridae > Gymnobelideus > Gymnobelideus leadbeateri. The sequence goes on along the minus strand of WOXC01000426.1, from coordinate 472,909 downwards.
TAATGTGTTGGCTCTGAGAGTGGGAGAGAAAGGACTGAATGTGAGAGTATGAGGGAACTTGAATTGACAGGATTGGAGCACTCAGAGGTGATGAAAGGTGAGAGAGGGTGAGAGCCCCAGCCTCCATGAAGGGGGGGCTGGGAGCAGGGCCAAGGCCAAGATATTAAGGGGCCAGCATGGTCACCGTCCATGATCCATAGCTTCCTATCTGCCATAAGCCAGAACAGGAGGCTATCCATGCTTCCTTCCAACTCAGAGATAAAACTGTAAATGTTCCTCTTTTTCTTATACATACACTCTGGCTAAATTCAACCATGGTTCAGAACTAGAAGGGGAAATGATTTGAGTGTCCAATCAAGTGACCCTGGGAGCAGCAGCAGAGCGTCGTGTTACACTAAAGATGAGCACAAGGCAGCACAAAGCAATCCTGGTGGGTCAGATCTAAGGAATGGGAAACATCTCTAAGTTTCCTCTAATGTCCTTCCAACCCTGGAACCAAATACCTCTCTTTAGGGAAATCTCTCCAGACTGATGTCAGTTAGGTTAGCACTCCCAACCACAGTGATTACACCTCCCGGGGGAGAACTATAAATTACCTAGAGCTGGGAAGGAGCTAGAAGCCAGGACCATTGGGTCTTCACTTCTTCGGAGATGCCTACCTCATTCTCTTTGCCTCAGTTTTGCCCTTGACAGGTATGGGAGAGAGAGCCTTGGCAGGGCAGGGGAGGGCAAGGGTGAGGATCTGGGGACTTCTCTGGCATCCTTTGTCCTTCTAATCTGTCCTTCTAACCCTGTTCTATAGCAGAGGATAAAATAAGGGTTTAAAAAGATGGGGAGAGAGGAAGGAAGGTGACAGGTGAAGGCAGAGGAAGGCAGTAGGTACATACATGTTTCTCCATGTGAGGAATGGAAGCCCTGGGAAAGTCGATTCACCTCTCAAATTGGGTATTCTTATCACTTAGTTCTCTGAGCCCATAAGCTGCAGAGCAAGTGCTGACCAGCATTGAGGACCTTCCTCACCAAGGGAATTCCTCACTTACCCAATTAAAAAAACAAATAAGATACTGGTCAGGGAGTGCCGAGCTGCTGTGAGGGAGTTCAGATCACCTGGTCCATGTGAATGGCATCTCAAGGGTCTGGAAGAACCAGGGGGTGGGATGCCTGAATATCTGTAAAAGAGGTCTCTGAGAGATCATGGAGAATATGCAAGAACTGGGGAACCAAGCTTGGAGAGAAACAAATGGTATCGTGCTTCTCAAAAGAGAAAAGAGAATGGAGCCTGAGAACTACTGACCGAGGAGTCTGACTTGGACGCCCGGAAAAAAAATTCTAGAACATTTTATTAAAGGGTAGAGAACAGCTGGAAAGGAAAGTAGTGAGAAGGAAAAGTCAGCATACATTCATCAAAGGCATGCCAGTCTGATCTTAATTCCTTCTTGTTGGGGTGGGAGAGGGGGAAAGGGAAAGACAGAGAGACAGAGACAGAGAGAGAGAAAGAATCAGAAACAAAGGGGCAGAGACAGCAACAGAGAGACACAGAGATAGTCAGAGAGAGACAAAGAAGCAGAGACAGAAAGACTGAGAGATACAGAGAGACAGAGACAGATCAACAGGGGGACGGTTAGAAGGAGGGGGGGAGTGAGAGATAAAAGAGAGAGGGAGGGAGGGGCAAAGACAGAGGTGGAGGGGTAGAGGGAGGGGGAGGGAGGGACAGAGAGAAGGGAGAGAAAGACACAGAGACAGAGACAGAGAGAGATATTTGCAGAATGATTCCTGATGATCCTGGCTCCTCATTTTCATTGCCCCTTCATCCTGGGATGAAGCCTTTCAACAGGACAAAAAGATTCTCTCTACTTCTCACTATCCCTTTTCCATTGTTGCTTTCTTTTGCTTCACCTGGAATCAGATTTCTGAAGAACAGGGGGAGCAGCCAGTGGCCAGAGCACTTGGAGAGGCTTGGACACCAGAACCAAATGTAGCTAGGACTGACAGCACCAGGGAAACTGGAAAACATTCTCATCCTGAAGCAAATCCTTGAAGCCCAGGAGCCTTGAGAAGAAAACATAGATAGCTGCTGGGACTGCTGGGATGATGAAGTGGAGAAGCCGATTTCTTTTTAGCCTGTGATTCTGGAATGGACTGTAAATGCCTAGCTTCCTCATCCTTTTCCATGAGTTGTGCAGAGGTCTGAAGATCAGAAAGAACTGGGAGAAAGGCTAGGAAATGACAGAAGGTGAATGTGGGCAGAATGAGGGCCCCCTGGGGGCCAATGGTAGCAGTGCAGTCTATTAGGAGAGTTATCTCTCACATATGTCAGAGGACCTCCTGGTGAACAATTCATATATTGCACTCCTTTGCTGGATATGTAACACAATGACATGCTTTCTTTCTGGAAACTTAATGAAGGTGGTTCTTGAGCTACACAACCTAAGGGTCTGAGATCAGATGTCACAGTCAGAGTCTAGACAGATGCCCAGTGTCAAATGTCACACTTTTTGGACCAGGTAATTAGAATGGCTGATTAAGAGAATGAATGGAAATAGTTTAATTAGAGTTCATCTAAGTATTTCACAGAATCTCTCATACTATTATTATTCTTAACAAGGTGGAGAAAGCTTAGAAACAGCTCATTTATATGGACTTGCAACTGATTAAAAGGTCAAATTCAAAGAGAAGACAATGTCCTCTTGGAAAGAGGCTTCTAGTGCAGGGCCCTAGAAATCTGCACTTGGCACTAGGTTGTTGTATCAATACCTTTGTTGAAGGTAAAGAGAACAAGCTAATCAAAGTTGCAGATGAAAAAGAAAACTGAGAGTGAAAGCTAACATGTTGGTTGATAGAGTGAAGATCTTGACAGGCTAGAGCAATGGACCAAATCAAATGAGATGGTTAATAGCAATGAATAGCCCTACATTTGTGTTTCCAAAGTCATCTCCACACGTGAAGATTAGTGGAGGTTAGGGCTAGACGACAGTTTGTGTGAAAATAGTCTGGGAATTTGAGTGGGCCACCCATGTGGTATGGTCAGAAGAGCTATTGCAATGCTGGGCTGTGCCAAGAGAGGGCCGGTCTCCAGGGCAGAAGTAGAGATGGCTCCATCGCTCTCTGCCATGATCAGGCCATGTCCGAAGCACCAGCTCTAGTTTTGACAGCCATGTTATTGGAGAACGCTGACAAGTTACAAAGTATCCTCAAGACTGTGATTGGTCAGGGGTCAGTGGCATTGGAGACCCGACTAAAGAACTGGGGATATTGCACTTGGAGAAAAGAGGCCTTACTTATCAGGAGACACAAAGGTTGTTTTGGAATATCTGAAAGGTTGTTGTTTTGAAAGCTGCTGCACTTGCTGGGCAGGACTAGGGGTACTGGGTGGAAGCAGCAGAAAGGCAGGTCTAGGTTCCAGTCTAAGGAAAACATTTGCTCCTAGCACTTAGCGTTGTCGAGGGCAGAGTGAGCTGCCTCAGGAAAAAGGCGCTTCCCCGTCACTGGAGGACTTCCAGTGAATGCTGGTTGACCAGTCACTGGGAAGGTGCAGCATCTATAGGCTGGACTCACCAGCCTCAGAGGTCTCCTTGAACTCAGATTCTGTAATATAGCAGTGAGGGGACTGAGGAGAGGACAGAAGGGGTTGTAGTTAGGGAGGAGAAGGGGGGAGGGGAGTAATAATATCTTGTGCTTTGAGGTTTACAAAGAGGTTTCTACACCTTCTCTGTTTATCATCGCAGCTCTGGGTTGTAGGCACTATAGGCATTGTCATGCTCACCTGAAATGCTGTAATAATCGTATTGTCTATCTTCCCTTCTGGGGGCATGAAAGGACACCATGTAATTCAAGAGTTTTGCAAACCTTAAAGCGAAATATTAGTGCCCAATATTGTTCCCGGTGATCTCATCTGCTCTCCCGGGATTCACAATCATCTCTGCAGATAACGCCCAGATTTAGATATCTAGTCCTGTTCTCTGTCCCGAGCCCAGTCAGAAACATCCAGCTGCACATCCTGTGAGTACGGCAAGGTCAGCATGCCCAGGGTGGAATTCAGGAGCTTTCCTCACTCAATCCAGTCCTTCTCCAACCTTCTCTGTCTCTATGGAGGTCCCAGGTTTGCAGCCTCATCATCCTTGATACCTCCCCCCCCCCCCCCGCCATCAGCTGTCAAGTAGCACCTCCTTGCATCTCCCACAGCTACAAGCCCTCCTGTCCCCTTACCTGGACCACTGCACTAGCCTCCTTGTGGTTTTCCTGAACCTAGTCTGTGATTATCTCTGACCCTCCACACAGCTGCCAAACTCATTTTTCTGATGCACTAATGGGACCATATTTCTACCTGAAAGATCTTCAGGGGCTATAGGATAAAATACAAACCCCTAAACCTGGCATTTACAGTGTCTCCCCCAAGTTGGATCTATCTACCTTTCTGGACATTTCATGAACTCTACATTCCAGACAAGCTGGCCTCTCAATGCAGTATTCCACCTGCCACTGCTAAGTTCTCACGTACACATGTCTGGATTGAATTTCCCTTCTGCACTCCCACCCCGAGTATCCTTAGCTTCCTTTGGGCCTAAGTTGGGTGCTGTCTGCAAAGGATGGAAGAAAGAGAAGGGAGGGACAGAGGAAGGAAAGAAAGGAAGGAAGGAGGGAAGAAGGAAGGTGGGAATGGAGGGAGGAAAAGAGGAAGAGAGGGAAGGAGGAAGAGAAGAAGGAAGGAAGGGACAGAAAAAAGGAAGAGAGGGAGAGGAAGGAAAGAAAGAAGGAAGGAAGGAAGAGAAAGGAAGAGAAGGAGAGGAAAAGGAAGGAAAAAGGAGGAAAAGAGGAAGAAAGGAAACAACCATACAGTATCTACTACATGCCAGGTCTTGTGCTAACACCACACAAATGTTATCTCATTTGATCCCCACAACAACCCTGCAAAATAAGCGCTGATTTATTTCCACTTTACTGTTGAAGAAACTGAGGCAAACAGAGGCTAAGTCATTAGCCCAGGGTCACACAGTCAGTTTGAACTTAGGTCTTCCTGAACCTAGACCCAGCGATCAATCCACTGTCTCACCCAGTCACCCCTAATAGCACCTTTCCAAATGTGCCTCCCAGTTCTTAGGGCTTACGTTTCATCTTTGAATTGCCTTGACCCTGGCGCCACGACAGGGTCTTGAGTAGGGTGATATGGCCACATCTGGGCAGCAACTGCTGGCCTTCCTCGTGGCACATCATGTCCCAAACAGTCAATGGTGCCCCCAGGACTTGTAAGTCAGCCTGACAGTTTGAGAGTGGAGCCTGGGAGGAGACGCTGCCCACCCAATGCCATCACGGGCCCTCTGAGTCCTCCCCCTAGACCCAGGCTCCTCTGTCTCTCACACAATCCATGCCTGGGATACAAGGGATATGGACCAGAGCCTGCAGAATTGTCCTGAGTTTGCCAAGTTGGATCCTCTGGACCTCAGCTCTTTGTGGTTAGACCTGCTCAGCTCTGGACTCTCCTGCTAGAACCCACCTTGCTAACTCTAAGGCAGAAGGCTACCTTCTGTGTGGGGCCTTGCTGGTTCCTATAATCACAACCTGTCCTGACAATTTCTGACTTGGATCCAAATGTGGCTCCTGAGCTCTGCCTTGGAGGAGTGTCATTGCATTGGAGACGACTTCATTGTGAAGGCCAAGAGCCTCTACACAGATGAAGCCATGTCACCTACTCAGAACTGACCCATTGCTTCTCTTGGCTGATTGAGGAAAGTTCTGGATCCTGGGAGTGAGTGCCAGGCCCTCCACCATCTGGAGCTGGAAGGGGCCTTAAGGGCCATTGTGTTTAATCCCACCTCCCGGTTTAATCCACCAATGATGGTAAGAGAGCTGGGCTGGTGAAGGGTCTTGGCCTGGATCATAGAGAGAGCAAATATCAGGTGGGATTTGAACCCAAATCTTCTGACCCCAAATAAGTTCTCTCCCCAATTCCAGACCCTAGATTATCAACCTCAGGGTCATCTTTGACCCCTCACTCTCCCTCATCCCACATGTCCAACCCATGGCCAAGTCTTGTAGGCTCTCCTTCCATGACACATCTGTGCCTTTCACTCCACTCACACAACCACCCCCTTGTTCAGGCCCTGAACTATCATGCTAACCTCCAAACTGTCCTTGCCTCAAGTCTGTCCCCCTCCAATTCATCCTTCACACAGTGGCCTTAGAACACTCCAGTAGCCCCTGTCATATAACACCCTTCACCTCCTGGCATCTGCCTCCCCTAGAAGGCCTATGACATAGCCCTCTCCTTCACATGCCCTACATTCCAGGAGAACTGGCCTTGCTACTATTTTTCACACATGACAGTCCATCTCCATGCCTTTGACCAAGCTGTCCCCCATGCTAGGAGTGCCATCCTTCCTCATTGCCATATCTTAGAATTTCCAATTTCCTTCTAAGCTCTGCCTGTTAGTTCAGGTGCTGCCTCCTCCCTGAGACCCTTGTGACCCCCCCCCCCCAATTCAAACCCAAGTTATCCTGACTCCCAGTTCAGAATTCTCTCCACTACATCAATGCCCTTCTTCTCTAAGTACTCCCTACAGTGTCCAGCCCAGAAGAAGTGCTTGATAAACATAAATCTCATATAATTGGCCAAGGAGAATCTTTACAAATTGTATCCTTGTGGGCAGCACAATGCAGATGCAGGAATCCTGAGCTAAGAGTCAGGAGAACTGGACTCTAACTTAGTGTGTAACCATGGGCAAGCCAATTTGTCTTAGTGGGACTCAGTTTCCTCAACTGTAAAATGAGAATTCTTTTACCTTTTGATTACTAAAGTCATTCTAGTTCAAAACAGACACGATTTTATGATGGGGGAGGGTCGCTTTAGAGTCATAAGACACAAGTTCAAATCCTCCTTCGACATTTCGATATCCCTGTCACTCTGGACAAGTGACTCAGTGTCCATCAGCTTTAGCTTCCTCATCTGTTAAATCAGGTATTTGAAGCCCTCTGGGATTCCTTCAGTTCTGAATCTATGACACTTGGAGCCTATAGAAGTTCTTGTTATAGAGTAGATTCCAATAGAAGGTGCTACATAGGCTTCCACTGAAATGGGGGTGAACTGACCAGGGGTGGATTGAGCCTTGGACTGGTTCTTAGAGGCTTGGAGACTTAAAGATCAAACAGATTTCAGTGAAAGGTGATCCCTCAGCCCAGATCTAGAGGCTACAGTGTTACAGCTCTGCCTGGTAACAATGAATCACTGCCATGAGATAAGCTTCAATGGTGTCTGATCAGAAGGCAGGCCATTTGTCCCATGCCTCCAGGGGCTTGGTTTGGGGCTGTGGTGAAGGGAAGGATGGAAGACATTCTCAGCCAAACCAAAAGGTTTTGAGGACTGAAAATATTTTTAGAAACCCTGCTTTGCTCGCTTTATAAATGTCACATGATCTCAGTTACTACTTCTATTTACACATATGACTCCCGGATCTCCACCTCCAGCCCTGATCTCTTCCCCTGATTTCTTATATCCATACTTGGCTATTTCTCCACTCCCTTAACCAAGGGTGGTAAATGTTTAACAACTGGCAGGGGGTGTGGTGTGGTGTTTAATTTGTATTACCAATATTTTCTCCATCACTGCATTAAGTCTAGACAATGAACAAAGCAATACATCAGCTCTCAGTTACAGCACTCGCCAATTCCAAGGTATAAACGCTCATGCTGAAAATTTAACAACCAGCTCTTGGGAGCCTTATGAGGTTGCCCCAGCACACCACTTTCCCTGTCAGAGCTGAAACCTCTCTGTGGATAACAATGTAAACTTCAGCACATCAGGGTTGCATGGGCCTGAGAACCCCAACTAATTCAAATGCAAAACAGAAAAATGCCCTCAACTACAACTCAGTGAGGCTGACAGTCCCCCAGCCTTGGCTTGAATATCTCTAGTGACAGGAACCTTACTACACCACAGACTCTTTCATTTCTAGGATCACAGAATTGTGGATATCGAAGGAAGCTTTAAAGCCATTTTGTCTAGCACTGGAACTTAACCTGTAAGAATCTGGGTTCATCAACTCTTCTTTATAGTCACTGGCCCCTTCTCTCTTCCTGTTCCCTTCAGGCCTGAAATCTTTGAATCCTCCGCTCTTACTCTTTCCTCAACAACAAGTCCATGAGCAAGTGCCACCCATTCTTTCCTTGTGATTGCCCACTGGGCTCCTCTCACTTTCTGTGACCACCTTCATTACTTCCTTTTATCACATGCATTCCCCCATGACCAAACTCCTTAGTCTAGCATTCAAATCCCTCCACAATCTAGTCCCAACCTATTTTCTATTTCCCTCTGCTACCCAGCAAATACTCCCAGAATTCCCTTTTTTCTTCAAAACCTATCCTTGCTTAAGTGCCACCTCCTTAACAAAGCCTTCCCCAACCTCTTTGGTTCTCCTGCTTCTCTTTCTTTCCCCACTCTAAAATCCCAAGATCCTATGATCTCCCCCAGACCATGCCCTAGGCCCGCTCCTACTGGGTTACTAGCTTCTGTTTCATAGTTTCTCCTGGGATCTGTGGTGAGAAAGTGCTCTGTAAACATGAAAGCATCCAGCAGTCATCTCATCCTGCTTGCTCAGTGATCAAGACTGTTATCTCCTTGAAGTCAGGGACTGTCTTCTAAACCTGCTGGGCACCCAGAAGGTCTTGGCTTAGCATCCAAGACAATTGTGACAGTATCCTGGTTGATCTCCATGATACCTCCCACATTGATGCCCTTCTCAAACATCTCTGAGAGCTCATGGGATTATGGGAACTCTGAGCTAGAAGGGCACAGAGGCATCCATTCTAGCCTCTGAAGCCCGTGAAGCATGGCAGGAATCTCTTTTCCATCACCATGGTCAAAGCTGTCATCTATCTGGCAAACACCTCTGCCTAAGGTATCTCATAAAGGCCCCATATAATTCTCATTTTATGGATTTAGGAGGCTGAAGCTTGGGGGACTTGCCCAAAATCATGAATCTGGGAGGTATAGAGCTTAAACCCCTGTTCTCAGAATCCATAGTCAGTGTTCTTCCCACTGTACTACAACAATTATTCCCCTGAGTGTTGAGAAATGTTCTATTTGAACAACTGTAGGAATGAGGAACTCCTTAGTGACCAAAAGTGGCCTGTTTTCACTTACTAGAGTCGAGATTCATTATGTTGGCAAAAGGGTGCCGTATTTCAGGTTGGAGTTGGACTGACCACTATGATCTTCTCCCATTTGAAGATGAAATAGCTTTACCAAATCTACCTATTTGCCACTTCCCTTCATGAGTTCTGGTTCTACCCTTGATGGCTGCACAGAATAAACAGGTCCATTCCTCTTTCACACAATAGCTTTCAGATATTGGGAGAGGTCAATCACCCGCTCCTCCTACTCCCTCTTCCTCAACCTAAACATTTCCAGATCCTTCAACCACCTCTTAAGCAGAGTTTGAAGTCCTCTCTCCAGCCTGGCTATCCTTCCCTGGACACAAATATTTGTACACAAATTTCCTTCCAAAAATGTAGTGACCAGAAGTAAACACGATCTTTAATCAGTCGATCATTACACATCTATTAAGCTTTTGCTACAGACTACACTAGTCATTATATCCTGCTGAGGGTTGGGGATGCAAAGACAAGATAGTGCCTGTCCTCAAGGAGCTTGCATTCTGCTGGAGGAGACAACATGGGCATAAATACACAATAGACACAACGTAGTTTAGGGAAGGACACTAGCAATTGGAAAATCAGGAAAAGCTTCTGAATAGTGACCACAGACTCCAGGTGCACTCTGTCCAGGACAGAGAATGGCAGACCTATCTTCCCTTGTTCTGGAGACAAGTCTCTTAGACAAGCCATAAGACTGGCTTACTTTGTTGGCTTGCCTACCTCCTATTCTATCCAAATTCATCTGAGCCTTCCCAGCCCTCCACCAAGTGGCTCTAGGTAAGCATTGTAGACCAATATTTAGAGCAGCCTGAGGAAAACATAATTTGGTGGCTCAAACTGCCTATTGAGATCAAATTCAGGCTTGCTCTGACACTCAGGACCTCCTCCTGCCTTTCCCATTTACTCTTCTGCCCACCCCTCCACTCTTGCCTACTTGGAAGACTCTCTATTCCCTGAAAAAGTTTTGCACTTTCCACCTCTCTATGACAATCTCCCCAGCTGCATGTCCCTTCAGTTCTTCAAATCCTAGTCATTTGCCGAAACCCAGGACAAGTCCCATCTCTTCTAGCAAGCTTTTCTGGACTTCCTAGACACTAGAGATTCTCCCTTTCCTGAGACTGCCTCACTGAGTACTTGTCACACACTGCCTATTATTATCTTTTCATATGTTTATGTCTTATTTATTTAATTGTCCTGTGACCTCCTTGAGGGTAGTGACCACATCTCAGGTACTTAAATAGTTCCCGATAAAGGCATTAAATGGCAAAATTGGTAGAGCTGGTCCTGGGGTCAGGAAGAACTGAGTTCCAATATGGTCTTCGACTTTTTTTTTGCTTTTTGGAGGGCAATTGGGTTAAGTGGCTTGCCCAAGGTCACATGGCTAGTTTTTGTGTTTAGTGTCTGAGGCTGGATTTGAATTCAGGTCCTCCTGACTCCAGGGCTGGTGCTCTATTCACTGTTTCACTTAGCCACCCAGATCTTGGATTTTTATTAACTGTGACCCTGAGTAGATCACTTAACCCTCTTTCCCTCTCTCCCTTCCTTCCCTCCCTCCTTCCTTCCTTCCTTCCTTCCTTCCTTCCTTCCTTCCTTCCTTCCTTCCTTCCTTTCTTCCTTCCCTTTCCTTCCCTTCCTTCCTTCCTTCCCTCTTTCCTTCCTTCCTTCCTCCCTCCCTCCCTTCCTCCCTTCCTTCCTGCCTTCCTTCCTTCCTTCCCTTCCCTTCCCTTCCTTCCTTCCTTTCTTCCTTCCTTCCTTCCTTCCTTCCTTCCTTCCCTCCTTCCTTCCTCCCTCCCTCCCTTCCCTCCTCCGTTCCCTCCTTCCTTCCTTCCCTCCTCCCTTCCCTCCTTCCTTCCTTCCTTCCTCCCTTTCCTCCTTCCTTCCTTCCTTCCTTCCTTCCTTCCTTCCTTCCTTCCTTCCTTCCTTCCTTCCTTCCTTCCTTCCAACATTGAACACACGGGGCTTCAGACTCAAAAGGTGATCAGTATTTGCTGAGTGAGGAGGCAGCTGGTACCTGGGAGTCAGAGAACTGGATTTGGTGTCAGAAAACCCAGGTTCTCTCACTATGAGCCACTTGACAGCCTTTCTGGAGCTCATTTTTGGCTTCTTTAAAGTCGGGATTCTAACACTTATACCTACCTGGAGAGCCTCCCTCCTGAGGTGATATTGTAAGGGGAAAGGGGCTGCCCTGTGATTTCATTAGGGTCAGGAAAGGCCCTTGAACAATGTTGGCTGCTTCTTTGCCTCATCTGTCTCAGTAAGCTGACCAGAACATGGAGACCTTCAGTGCCTTCCTGGAGGTCACACAGCTGGGAAGGCTCAGAGTGGAACTGGAACCCAAGACTTCCTTAGCACCATGGCCAGCACTCTTACCACTCTTCTTCTTAAGTATTGATATTTGACATAACAGACAGCACTATGTAGGGGAAGCAAATGGGAACGTTTAAGGATTATGTGGATCTTCTCCTTGGGAGAGAGGGTGCCGGGGGCGAACAAGAAGTCCTCTGAAGTGCCCTCCTAATTCTACAGGCCTGTGATTTTTTATGAAAACCTCCAGGGGCTCCCCACTGCCTCCCATTCTAGCACAGTTCATAGACCAGGCCATGCTGGACTGGGAATTGGGAACGGCTGAGTTCAAATCCCTCTGTCACTTCCTAGTGGTGAGACCGAGGGCAAGGCCATTTCTTCATCTATGCACCCACCTCCCGGGACTGTTGTGAGACCCAAAGGAGATACTGTTTATAAAGCCTTGGGCAAACTGTAGGCAACTAAGGGGTGCAGGGAGTCAAATGTTAGACCTGGTGCTGGGGAGACCTGAGTTCAAATCCTGCCTCAGACACTTGATAGTTCTGCGACCCTGGACAAACTCCATCCTCTCTGCCTGCCTCAGTTTCCTCATCTGTAAAAACAGGAAGAATTCTAGTCCCCATCTCCCAAGGGTTTTGAGGGTATTTATGAAACACTTTGCAAACTTTAAATAATAGAAATATTTTATGTAATATACACACATACATAGAAATATTAGTTATTGTTATTATTACTATAAAATGTCAGTGATTTGTATTATTACTAGATACCCTACCCTGGTACTCAAAGCCTTTTACAATCTGCTGCCACCATACTTCCTGTCTCATGTCACAATACTCTCTTGCTAAAATGGATAACTCACCCTCCATTCTCCTCCTGCCCTCTCTCACACCACACCCTAGCTTAGGCCATCCTCTTCCCTGACCCAGTTTCCATCCTCTCAGGGGCCTTTTCCTCCAGGATGCCCTCCTGGAGTCTCAAGTGGATTTCTTCTTTGCCCTTCTCATAGACTGGATTCTCATTATTTATGGACACATCTTAGATCTCCCTTCCCTGTAAAACTGCTCCAGAATCCCAGGACTAGATAACTCTAGGGTCTCTCCAAGCTCTTGATGTCTGATCCTGGTCTAGCCAGGGCAGAGCATAGTAGGACCAGCACCTCAGCCTCTACTAATGCAGCCCAAGCTCCCAGTAGCTTTTAGGGAATTCTGAAGCATACAGATGTCTCTATTTTTTTTTTTCAGAAAAACTCTCTCCCCTCTTGTATTTATGATGTTGAATTCTTGAACCCAAGTGTAAGATTTACATTTACCCCTACTAAATTTTACCTTGTTAGATTCAGCTACTGGGGAGGGGTGTGTGTGTGTGTGTGTGTGTGTGTAGGAATAGGGACCATGTTTACTTTCAACTTGAATTCTCAGTAATGAGTACTAGTTTTGCACTCTGGAGCTGCTGAACAAACATATATAAAATCTTTAATTCCATTTAAAAAATACATTGGAAGGGGCGGCTAGGTGGCGCAGTGAATAGAGCGCCGGCCCTGGAATCAGAAGGACGTGAGTTCGGAGCCGGCCTCCGACACTTAATCCGCACAAACAAAAACCTAGCCGTGTAACCTTGGGCAAGTTACTTAACCCCAATTGCCCTAAAGGGGCGGCTAGGTGGCACAGTGAGTAAGAGCGCCGGCCTCGGAGTTTGGATGACCTGAGATCAGATCCGGCCTCAGAAAATGAGCACCCACGCATAAATCAAATGACTAGCCGTGTAACCTTGAGCAAGTTACTTAACCCCAATTGCTTTAAAAAAAAAAAATACATTGGTTTAAGCAGCTACCATGGGTAGGACCCTGAGGCAGATAAAAGCTTGGGTGTGACAGACCCAGTCCCTATTCTCAGGGGGCTCAGAGCCTAGTAAGCCAATGTGGTAGGCACACAGGTCACTGGGGTAACCGTGATCCATGCTGCAGGTATTAAATAGTGCACCCGGAGGGCTGAGTGAAGTCTGATGGGGGCAAATGCTGTTGATGAGGCTAGGGGTTCAGCAAAGGGACCTGCAGGTGGCCTTTCATGGCCCAGTGAGAATTGCATAGGAAAAGGGCTGGAGGCAGGAAAGTCAAGACTTGTTTGAGGCACAGAGAGCTAGAGCCCAGGAGTGAGGAGGGTGCTGCCTGTGGAGGCTGGAGATCTGCTTCTGAGTCCCAACTTCACCCCTTAGGAGCTATGTGAGAAGAATTAGTTTCTCCAAATGTAAGGAGAAAATCATCCCCAAAGTGCCCCCTCCCCTCAAGGTGATTATGAGGGATGCATTTCTACATTTCACAAGGCTACAGAGATGGGAGGTGGGGGCTGGGGCTCTGACCTGTGGGGAGCTCCCTCCCAATCTTGACACCCCCTCCCAACAGAGCAAGGAAGCCCCCATTCTGCAGGTTCAAGGCCCACAGAGAGTGCTGCCCAGGGCTCTGAGGGGATCTTTCTGACTCCAGACCCAGTACTCTCCACATCCACATGCATCAATGTTGGGATTTCAGTACTGAATTTGGAATCTGAAGGACGGATTCAAAGCCCAGCCTTTACTAGCTGGGTGATCTGGGGTAAATCACTCAGGCTCTAGCAATGCCAATTTCCCCATCTGTCAAAAGAGAAGGGATTCTGAAACTATAAGGCACCAGAGAAGTATCTGCTATTATGCAGAAGGGAGGTGAGTGGGACAGCCAGGCCTGTGTGGGGTGGGAGGGGAAAGCATGGACATGCTGAATTCTGTCTGGAACAACTATAACAATAGCTAACACTCATGGATTGCCTTTTGTGTCCCAGGCATTGTGCCTGTGAGTGCTTCACAAGTATCATCTAACAAAAACCCTAGGAGGAGGGTGCTGTTATTATCATTCCTGTTTCACAGATGGGGAAACTGAGGCAAGCAGGGTGGTGTGACTTGCCCAGAGTCATACAGATAGTGAAGCTCTGAAGCCAGATTTGAACTCAAGTCTTCCTGATTCCCAGGCCTGGTGCTCTAGCCACTTGGCCACCTAGTTGCCCTATGTCTAATTAAGCTCTGGTCCTGGAATCAGGGAGAGAGCCTCATGTCCCTCAGTGACTCAAAGGGCAGGCTTTTCCCCACTGTGTGTTTGGCCTGACGTTTCCCCAAAGTGTCAGGCTAGGTACACTAGAGCTGTGGAAGGCCCAGGCCCCCCAGCACCTTCCTTCCCTACTCTCTGGACTGGGGACAGGGATGTTGTTTGGCCAGAAGAGGGTGGTCAGAGAGCATGGGAAATGACATTGAGCAGGAAGCCAGCATGCCTGGATTTGAATCCCAACTCTGAACCTCCATCCACACACTTGGGTGACCCTGAGCAAAGCCCTTCACATCTTGGAGACTCCATTTCCTCTTGTATAAAATGAGTGCAATCATTCTGAGCCTGTCTACCTCCGAGGGTTCTTGTGTGAGGAGTACTCTGGAAAAATCCAGGTGCTTACAGCAGTGTGAGCTCCCCAAGACAAAGCTACCCAGCAGAGGCTACAAGGCTGGGGGATGGTGGGGATGGCTGCACTGGGCTGCTGTTTTTCTCTTTTGGATTCTTTATCATAAGGGAAGGCTTGGTGGGTATGGAGGAAGGATGGAAGGAAAGAGGGAGGAAAGGAGAAAAGGAAGGTAGGAAGGAAGGAGAAGAAGGAAATAAAGAAGTGAAGGAAGGATGAGGGAAGGAGGGAGGAAGGATAGGAGGAATGAAAGGTAGGGAGGAAGGAAGGGACAGAGGAAGGATGAGGGATAGATAAAGGAAAGGAGGAAGGAATGAGGGAAAGGAGGAGAGGGATGAAATAAAAAAGTAAAGGAAAAATGAAGGAAGGGAAGAAGGAAGGAAGGAAGAATGAAAGAGGGAGTGAAAGGAGGAGAAAGTAGGGAAGGAAGGAGGGAAGGAGGGAGGGAGAAAAGGAAGGAGGGAGAGAAGGAAGGAGGGAAGGAGGGAGAGAAAGAAGGAGGGAGGGAAGGACTCAGTGAGTGGTCACAAGGCGTCAGGCACTGCTCTCATCACTTACAGATATTACCTCATTTGATCTTCATGACAATCCTGGGAGGTAGGTGCTATTATGACCCCCATTTTACAGATAAAGAAACCAAGGTCCAGAGAGGTTCAGTGACTGACCTGGGGTCACAGAGCGCATAAATGTTTGAGGCTGGATTTGAACTCAGGTCTTCCTGAGCCCAGATAGTGTAGGAAGATGTTTAAAAATGAAAGGGATGTTAAAAACAAAAGGTGCTAATTTTCAAAAACACTCAATACCGCTTTCCCCCTCCCCCCCATCCCGAATTTTCTTTAGAACATCCCAGTATCATTCAGTACAAAGAGAAGAGCAAAGGGCAGGAGCCAGAAGTCTCTGTCATTGACTGTGTGACCTTGGTCAAGTCACCTCCCTCTGGGGACTTTGTTTCCTCTTTGTGAAAGGGGTATGGGGAAGACTTTGAGATCTAAGGTTCCCTCTGTGGCTTCATGGGTAGAACCACAGAATGGCAGCATTTCTGAGTCCTACCCAACCCTTCCTCCTCTGCTGTCGCCAAGGAGAGCTGCCCTTCTCTAGTGCAGCTGAGGAGAGGTCCTCCAGGGAGGGGCAGCCTGATCCACCCTGGACAGTTCCCAACCTCCAGGGACTTCTCTGGCGTTCTCCTCCAGGCTCCTGCTCTTTCCTCTGGGGCCAAACAGAAAAAGTCCACTCTTCCCCTGATAGTCCTGAAAGAAAAGCTATCGACTCTCCCCCGAGACCCCTGTCTCTAGGCTGAACATGCCCAGTGCCTCAAACAGCTCCTCAGATGTCATGGCCTTGAGGTTCTCCACCCTTCTGCCCATCCCTGTCTGGACCCCCTCCAGGAGCCCACTGATGACTTTCCTAAGTTGTGAGTCTCAGGACTAAACCCAAGAGGTCTCCAGCTGTGCACTTCCATATAGTCCAAGTTTATGCTAGATTTTATGGTTGCCGAATCCCATGCCTCACTCAGATTGAGCTTGTGGCTCACTAGAACACCCAGATCCTTCTCAGACAAAATCCTGTCTCACCCTGATGCCCCATCTCATCCATGTGACCTAAGCTTTTGGAACTTGGGTATAAGCCTTTGCATTTATCCTTCTGGTGAGATTTCACCTTATTAGATTTAGCCTAGGGCTTTAGCCTGTTGAGGTCTGTCTGGATCCTGACTCTCATGCCGTGTGTTTGCTGTCCCTACCAGCTTGGTATCATCTGCTAGTCTGATGAGTGGGCCTTTCCCCAAGTCACTCACTGACCATCAAGAGAAAGCCAAGTCAGCTCTGTGGGGCACTCCAGTGGAGACCTCCTGCCACGGTAACACCGAGGTGTCTGTCTAAATGTGCTAGCATGGAGCCATTGACATCTGATAGCTCATCAAAAGCTTTCAACGATACCTGCAGCATTGTCTTCATCTACCAGGGAGCTCCTCATCCAGAAGGAACTCGAGATGAGCCAGGCATGACCT
This sequence comes from Gymnobelideus leadbeateri, assembly GCA_011680675.1. Lineage (NCBI taxonomy): Eukaryota > Metazoa > Chordata > Mammalia > Diprotodontia > Petauridae > Gymnobelideus > Gymnobelideus leadbeateri. Next base: position 455,977 of record WOXC01000426.1, on the reverse strand, counting down.
GTTGGGCAGGCAGCCCTGCTGGCACTGGCGTGTGGCACTCTGTGCCCTCCCAGGCATTCACAAGCCCTTCCTTACACCAGAACATTAACCTCCTTCCTGTCCCTGACAGTGGCCCAGCAATTGTACTTTCAGAGATGGAAGGGCATGAGCATCCTCACAATAGCTCTGAGGTTGGTGCTATTAGAATACACACTTTACAGGTCAGGAAACTGAGGCAGATACTGGTTCAGTGGCTCTGCCCTGTTAACCTCCCCTGGCTTCTGATGGCCCTGCTTTGAGGTTTCCTAGCTGGAGGGCCATGGGCAGGACCCTCTATCACCTGGGCCTCATTTGGCTTTGCCCAACAGAAGCATTTGTTCTGTATCCCTGATCCTTCAGGGACTTGTTGCTCTGCTTTGAAGGCCACTCCCTCCATGCAAGCAGACCCTCTGCTGCAGAGGGCAGAGCCTCTGTGGATGGTCTATTGGCAGTCTCTGAGCTCTGCTGAGGTCACCCAGGGATCAGCCACCATGGCTGGCGCCCATTCTCCTGCTGGTGCTACTCCCAGGCTACCACACTGCTTTTGATGAAAGTGTGCTCGAGCCTGGTTGGGAAGAGTCAGCCAGCACTACACACGGACAGCTATGGCTTCTCCTGGCTAAAAGGACCTCAGGAATTTGATAATAATAGTGATTAATACTAATACTATCTAGCGTTATGCAGCACCTCCAAGTCAGCAAAGCCTTTTACAAACATCATTTCACTTGATCATCACAGCGGCACCGGGAGGGAGGTCCTGTTATCATTCTCATCCTAGATAAGGAAGCTAAGACTCAGACAGACTAAGTCACTTGCCCAGGGTCACAGTCACCGTCTGAGGCCAGATTCCAACTTCGGTCTTCCTGACTGCAGGGCCAGAAATCCATCCACCTCTCACCTAGCTATCAATGGCTGCCCAAACTTCAAGTGCTGAGGAACTGGGGAGGAAGGATGGGTTCCAGGGAGGCAGATTTTGGCTGGAAACCAGAAAGAACTTGCTAACAATTAAAGCTCTCCAAAATTGGAACAGGCTGCCTCAGTAGGTAGTGAGTTCTCTGTCCCTGGAGGTCTCCCAGCTGAGGCTGGATGGCCCCTTTCCTAGATGGTGTGGAGCAGATTACTGTTCAGATATGGGTTGGCTTTGGCAACCTCTGAGGTTCCTGCAAACTCTGAAGGTCTTGGGGAAGGGGGGCACCCTGCACTGGCAGTTGGTTGGGCAGCATGCCCTCCAAGACCCCTTCCAGCCTGAGCTGCCTGGACTCTTTCGGAAGGGCTTTGTAACTTTCCCCAAACATTTTCACAGACATTCACCAGTCGTCCTTCTCCCATGCCTCCTCTGGCCCAAAGTGGACCCTGGGCTTCTGCAGACCATGCCAGCCAAACACAACTTCCTGCAATTGAGCCCAATGGAAAGGCACCCCATGCAAGTATCATGGCTCCCCTTTGCTCCAAATCCTTCAAAATCCCTGTTGCCTACCAAGCAAGGTCAGACTCTTGCCTGTCATTCAAGGCCCTCCACATTCTGGTGCCACATTCCAGCCTCAATTCCCAGGACTCCTTGCCATGTGCTCTACGTTTCAGCCCAGAGACAGTCCCTCAGAATCACAGAACCACCAACCCCCTCGCCCAAAAGAATCCCTCCTCCACTACTTGAAATCGTCAGTTATCCAGCCTTCCTTTGAATACTTCCAATGAGAGATGACCACTCAACTTTGGGATGGCTCTGATGACCTTAAGAAGCAGCCCTCCTCTCTGCACCTTTCCCCATTGCTTCTTTTCTGTCCCTCTGGGGCCAGACAGGATGTCTGTCCTTTCTCCACATGCCAGCCTCCTAAACAATTGAAGACGGAGGTCATGTTCCTTTGAGCCTTCTCCAAACTGAGCCTCCCACTGATGCCCATATGGCATGTCCTGAGGCTCTTCGGCACTGTGGCTGTCCAGCCTAGGAACGTTCTGATCCAACTGTGCTGGCCAGAGCCACACACCGCACCCCAGGGGGGCCTGGCCACAGTCTCAGCAGCCTTTGCTCCCACGATACCTCATGCTGCAATGCTGACCTCTTTCCCTGAGGAATTCCTAACTCTGCCCTCCTCTCCAGGTACCACCTCCTCTGAGCCTTCTCCAAACTGAGCCTTCCCAATGCCTCCCACTGATGCCCGTATAGCATGTCCTGAGGCCTTTCAGCACTGTGGCTGCCCAGCCTAGGAATGTCCTGATCCAACTGTGGTGGCCAGAGCCACACACCACACCCCAGGGGGGCCTGGGTACAGTCTCGGCAGGATTTGCTTCCATGATTCCTCAACTCTGCCCTCCTCTCCAGGCACTACCTCCTCTGATCCTCTCCCTACCCTGGCACAGCCTGACCCCTGCTGCTTGCAGCATTCTTATGTGTGGATTATGTATTCCAGGGGTGTGTGTGTGTGTGTGTGTGTGTGTGTGTGTGTGTGTGTGAGAGAGAGAGAGAGAGAGAGAGAGAGAGAGAGAGAGAGAGAGAGAGAGAGCATGTGTGTCTGAGACAGATTGAGTCAGAGAGACAAAGGAGAGACAAATAGGAGGAGACAGACAGAGACAGAGAAGTTTTCTTGGCTGTAGCAGTTCTCAGAGAGCCTGTGACAGGCTTGGACTGTCCAGACACCCCAGCTCCTGCAGCTAGGAAGCCCCTGCTCCCAGAGCTGCCAGGCTGGTGTGGCCTGGTCATTCTCCTACTTTGGACTTGACTGTGCCTCTCCCCTCCCTCCTCTCCCCTCACTTTAGGCTTGTCTCATCTGTCTCTCTATCATCTCTAAATCTACACTTCTGTACCTGGGCCTTGTGGTATAACCTCGGGCAAATCCCTTCCCCGGGGCTTCAGTTTCCCCTTCTGTAACAAGAGGGAGCTGGACTCAGGGATCTGCAGGGTCCGTTAGGAGTCCCTGAAGTCTAGACAAAGCGTTCAGCTTGACAGAGAAGGTATAGAGAGAGATCCAGGGACGTGAACCCTGGTCTCAGGACCTTCCCCTGCCCTCTGCTTCAGAGGAATCTTCTGGGGAAGCCCTTCCCCTCTCCCTGTCTGACACCGAAAGGGTAAAGGACCAAAGGTGGAAGAGAGGCGGAGTCCCGACTGCTCTGTGGGGGCCCAGAGCCTGCAGGAGAGCGCAGCAGAGAGGCGGGGGTCCCCCAGGGGCAGGGGCTGAGCTCTCCCTCCCGTGGGAGGAGGCGGGGCTGGTCCGCACACACTGGAAGGGTGGGGCAGATAGGCTTGGCCACACCCACAGAAAGCAAGAATCCGGGAGATGCGGCTTAAGAAGAAGGAGGCATCTGAGACCCAGAAACAGGGGGTGCTTAAAACAGGAATCAGAGGAACGCCTTCGTAGTGGTGGGAGGCACTGCAGATCCCTTCTGATCCTACAAATGGGAAAACAGTGGCCCACGAAGGGTGGAAGGGCTTTGCCTAATGCCCTGATCCCGGCAGCGATCAAGCTTCTGCTCAGACACCGTCAGGACACTCAAGAAGGCTACAGATTCCACGGTGGGACAGCCCAGTGGTGAAGAGGAGCTGCCTATTATCGACCCTAAGCCCGTCTCCCTTTTCGCTCTTCCCTCTGGCTTCAGACGCTAACGGGTTGGGTGAACTGGGCGTGGAATTTCTCTTCTCTGACTGAGCCTCAGTTTCCTCTCCATAAAATGGATATAACCCTACTGACTGTACCTCCCCGACGGAGTTGTGGGAATACGGCTCTGTAAACCTGAAAGCGCCATCAGAAACTCGAGAGGTGACCAGAGCCCGCTTCTTTCCCACGGCGGCCCCTGGGGCGGCCCAGGCCGACCAGCTCATCTCCCTAAAGTCTCACGTCCAGGTCAGACAGCCCCAGCTTACTCCCACACCGCCAGCCCAGAAGGCGGCCAGCTCCTCACCTGGATCCCGTTCTCCTGAAGGTTCAAGTATCGCGTGTTGACTGGGATGCTGGCCGGGACCTCAGCCAGCTCCCTCCGAGTACAGATCACCCGGCTGGCCTGGTTGCTGCAGGAACAGGCTGCCGGGCAGGATGTAGCTGGTGGGGACCCCCCTCCAGCTGCTGCCGCCAGGGCTGCGCCACCCCCGCCACCCCCCAGCTGGGGGGAGCAGAGCCAGAGGAAGAGCAGGGCCCCTCGGGGCCAGGACATCCTCCCGGGGAGCAGCAGGGGCCACGAGGAGCTGCAAAGACGAGCCATCCTCAATATTCATGCTCTGTGGGGTGTGCTGGTGTGCTGGGGGGCTGTGAAGAGACAGAGAGACAGAAGAGGAAGGGATGTGATTAGCAAACCAGGCTCAGGGTCCTGGCCACCCTCCCCCATCCTCCCGACTTCAAGGAAGAGAGCCATAGGGATTGGAAGGTCCCAGGAGAGCCTCATGGTTAGAAGCCTGCAGGAGGAAACAGTCCCAGAGAGGGGCAGGGTCCTTCCCAAAGTCACACAGTTAGCCTGGAGATGAGCTAAGCCAGTCCTCTCATGTTTCAGATGAGCAGGCTGAGATCCAGAGAGGTGGCCGTTTACCATTGTCGGGCACCTGTACACACACATGCGCGCAACTTCCTCATCTAGGGAACCTGCATTGGGTTTACTAGTACTAAGAGCGGAGTCAGGCAAGAACTAGGAGAGACGGATAGAGATGGAGGAGACAGAGGGAGGGGCGGCAACAACACAGGACAAAGGCCAAAAGTGAGGGAGAGGGACCTGGGGGCGGGACCCTCGGCAGTGCCCAGGGAGAGGGACCTGGGGGGCTGGGACCCCTAATAATGCCCAGAGAGAGGGACCTGGGGGTCAGGACCCCTGATAGTGCCCAGAGAGAGGGACTTGGGGGCCGGGACCCCTGGCACTAACCCTTTAAACTCATGAGGGGCCAGGGGTTGAGGGTCAAGGAATCTGGATTTCCTTGGCCTCTTTGGCCTTAAAAACCTCAAGCTAGAGTAGAGGGGAAAGAGAAGGGGGGTGGTTCACTCTCCTGTCATAGATGAGCCTGGGAGATCTACAGAGGAGAGGGATGTAATGAGGAAGGGGCATGGGGGGGGGGGGGTTGGGAGAATAAGGAATGGAGCAAGACAGTTATGGAAAAGCAATAGCTAAAGTGAAGAGAATGTGGGAGGGGGAAAGGAGGAGACAGGTGGGGGAGAGGACTAGAGGAGATGGGAAGGGACTGGGGCATCTGCAGGAAGCTGTCAGTAGGGCATATGGTATGGAAAGGGAATGGGAAAGAGCAAAGACTGGAGGTTGGGAATTGGTAGGGGAGGGGAGAAAGGCCTACAAGTGGGGGAGACCTGTAGGGAAGGAAGGATGGAGAGAGTGGGGAGCTCGGCTCAGATCCTACCAGGAGCTGTTTTATTCCTTCCCTGACCTATTCTCCTCTAGAAGGGAAAGAGGAGGCCCTCATTGTTTCCTTTCAATTTGCCGATTCAGTGGTTTCTGGATCACTTCCCCCCTACCAGGTCTGACCCACCCATCTGGATGCCCACACTGCCCCCCATCAGCAGACACAGGAGCCCAGGTCGATTCAGAGACACACAAATCTCTTCCTCCTGACTCTTCCAACATATACACCAACCTCCCCCCCAAACATCAATCCAGCCCAACATGGCAGATCCTGGACCTAGACCACCAAATGTGGCCCTTTCATTTTACAGATCAGGAGGAGAGGTGACCTGGTCATGGTTACTCTAGCCCAGAGAAGAGCAAGGAGGTGAAGCCAGGGACTCTGCTGATTCCAAGGAGACCTTCGAGCGCGCGCGCGCGCGCACACACACGCGCACACACACACACACACACACATTCTCACACACACTCACACACACATACTCTCTCACACACACTCTCTCTCTCACACATACACACACACACATACACACACACACACACACTCTCTCTCTCTCTCTCTCTCTCTCTCTCTCTCTCTCCCTCCCCCAAACAACACCAGCCCAGCTCTCATACACACAGATGCAGCAAACCACACACATCCCAGCAGACTTGGGCAATCCCTCTGCACAGTAACACAATGAACTCACAAACTGATCACATAGCACACTAATAGACACACGTTGACACCACACACTCTGTGCCAGTGTAAATGCTAATGCCACTGACCTACCCTCCCAAACATAACCACAATACACTTTCACACTACAGACACACACACATAAGTGCCTACACCACCCCTCAATACCCTTGCTTCAGCAGAACATGGTGACACACACAAACCCTAACACACACCACACACCCACACGGATCCCCAGGGCTGCACCTGCCAACACCCTCCCCCAATCTCACCAATAGTATAGACAAGGGCTCAGCAGCACACGCTCACACCTGGGCAGAAAGACAGACACAGTCACTGGCATCCTGCCACCCTCCCCCTTGGGTGAGCGCGTGCGCGCGCACACACACACACTCACACACACCTCTGCGACTCAGAACCATGCTTTATCTCTGCCTGCCCCCTGTGTCTCTGTGTTCATCTGCAGATCTCCTATTGACTGGATATGACAGTTAGGGGTGGTGGCTGTATTCCAGTTCCTGGGGCTCCCCCATCTAGGACCCTCTTAAAGCAGAGAGGCGAAACTCCAGACTTGGGGAGGATGGTGGGGGTCAGCCCTCCTGCTGCCCCCAGAGTCTAGGGGCATATCCCTAAAGCGGGCCCCCTTCGATAACCTAGACAAGAACAAGAGCCCCTTCTCTCTGTTACTAATCCTCCCCCTCCTCCCAGTGGCTCTTTCCCCACCCCATCTCTATTTTCTATCATTTTCTCCATTCTCCCTACTACCTGTCTATGGGTTTCACTCTCTCCCTCCCATGCCTTTCACCACCCACCCACCTGCCACCCCCATAGTGAGGTGCACTCACCCCAGCAACTCCGGATTCCTTCGGGGCAAGAGGTTCCCCTGTCCCCGCCCTCGGGCCCCCCCCAGCACATGCCTTCCTCAGGGGTTCTCTGTGGTTCCCTCGAGCTCCAAGGAATTCCCCCCTTGGCAGTGGTTGGGGGGAGGGGCGTAAGGGTGTCCTGGGTCTCCCCACGCCCCCCCCCCCCGTTTGGATGGGAGACTTGTGGATGCTGCAGTAGTCCCTTTCTCTGCCTCTCGTGGCTCCTTCCACCACTCAGGGTCCCCTTTCCAGCTTTCTCTCTCCCAGCTTCCTTTCCCTCCACCCACTGACCCCCACCCACAACCCGCCCCCTCCTCTCCTCCTCTGGATTCCTTTCTCCTTCTCCTCTCTTGCTTTCCCTTCCCCCTCTCCTCCTTCCTATGTCCTCCTTCCCCCTCTCCCCTCCTCAGGCTCTCCCTTCTCAGTGTATCTGCCTTGCTCTCCTCCCCTTGTCTTCTCCCCCTCCCCCCGCCTCCCTCCTTCCATCTCTCTTTCCTTGGGTCTCGTCCCTAAGCCTCTGCCCTCCCTCCGATGTTCGGTGGTAGGATGGTCGGGGTCGTCGTTGGGTCGCTGTCTCGGTCTCTCTGTCTGCCTTGTCAGTGCATCTCTCTGGCTCTGCTCCCCCCCTCTCTTCCCTCCGTTCTCGCCTTCATCTCCTTCAGCTCCTTTCCTCTGCCCTCCCTCCTTCTCTGCCCCTCAGATTCCCAAAGATTCTCTCTGGCTCTGCGGGTCTCTGCCCTTTCTCTGGCGGTGTCTGCCTTTCTCCTCCCGGTTCTGGGCTTTTCCCTCTCTCCCTCTGGCTGTCTCCCTCAGCTCCTGCCTCTGTCCCTGGCACTGTCCCCCACCCCCACCCCCACTCTGTCTCTGCCTCCTCCAGCACTGAGGCTGCTCTCCCTCTCTCCCTCTCTGCCTCTCTCTCTCTCTCTCTCTCTCTCTCTCTCTCTCTCTCTCTCTCTCTCTCTCTCTCTCTCTCTTTCCTCTTTGTGCAGTGATTAGGGTTTCTGGTCACACGACAGTGCAGAGCCAAGCCGAGACCCAGTTCTCTCCTTCTCCCTCTCCCTCCCCTCTCCTCCCCCTCCCCCTTCCTTGGGGGAGGCTCAAAGTGGGGAGGGCTTACAGCCCTCCCCCTCCTCCTCCTCCTCTGGAGCTCCTGGGGGCGGAAATAACATGAGGAGAAACCTTCCCAGTCCCAGAGACCTCCCTCCCTACATCCTTCTCCGGTCTAATCAAAGACCCTGTTATCTAATTAACCCATTGGTTCTGGCTGGGCAGCTGAAGAGAGAAGGAGGGGGTTGGGGGAGGGTGGAGGGTGGGGGCTGCTGTTTGGTCCCAGCCTGCACTCTATACCCATCCTTCCACTGGAGCTCTAAGTGGGATCTACAGATCTACCCCCACACCGTGTTTGGGATGAGACCCCCGCCCAGCCCTAAGGATCCCCCTCCCACTTCATACACTCTACGGAGTGTATAGCCTGGGCATACATTCAGAGGCACCCCCACCCCCATTAACATCTTCATCCACAGTAATCCAGGGCACACTCTTCCTTCCTCTTTCCCCAGCCCCCTTCCCCACCAAGCCAAAGAGAACTCCCCCCGCCCCCCAGACAGCCACATAGTCCAAAGTCATCCGCTCCATGCCCCCTGGCCTTCAGAGCCCCAGAGATTGGCCCCCATCCACTACAGAGGCACCCACTCCATTTCCTCCATACATGCCACAGACATGCTCTCTCAAGCACTCTCCCCAGGCCAGAGGGATAAGGATCTTGACTGACGCTGTCCAGACCTTGGTAACCCCACCCCCCTTTAGCCAACGTACTACTACTACTACTGTACAGCACGGAGACTGCAGCCACCCCAGCTTCACAGACAGGGCTCTCATCTCCTCCTCCATAGATACAGCTCCCATGTACCCTGCCTGCTGCCCACCCATCCCCAGCTCCGCCCGTGTACACCAGGGATGCCTTCCTCCTGAAGCTCCCTAAGCATCTCCAGCTCCAGCCCTGAACCCTGACTGGCCTCAGTTTTCTCATCTGTAAAGTAAGGGTTGTGACTAAACGCTCTCAGAGGTCCCTTTCGACTCTAAATCCTATGATCCTATTATCACAAATTAACCCGCCCTCCTCTGCAGTAGACCTCTCCCGAGTGATGCCGAAGAGAGGGGAAAGAGCCTCGTTCCCAGGTCCCTCGAAGCAGCAACATCCACCTGGCCACACTCCTTGGCCAAGTGTACCCAGACCCTGCCACGCCCCAAGACACACAAGAGTGTGCCTGCCTCCATATCCCCCCCCCCCCACACACACACCAGGACACACAAGAGTGTGCCTGCCTCCATGCCCCCCCCCACACACCAGGACACACAAGAGTGTGCCTGCCTCCATGTCCCCCCCTACACACACACCAGGACTCACAAGAGTGTGCCTGCATCCATGTCCCCCCACACACACACACCAGGACACACGAGTGTACCTGCCTCCATGTCCCCCCACACACACACACCAGGACACACAACGAGTGTACCTGCCTCCATGTCCACACACACACACACACACACACACACACACACACACCAGGACACACAAGGAGTGTGCTTGCCTCCGTGTCCCACCCCCCCCCCACACACACACCAGGACACACAAGGAGTGTGCCTGCCTCCGTGTTCCCCCCCCCACACACACACACCAGGACACACAACGAGTGTACCTGCCTCCATGTCCCAAACAGGTACAGACACACAAAAGGGATACTCAGTCCCTTGTGTACAGCCCGTGGGTATACACCTACCCCTGGTTCCCAGCCCTATCTACACACCAAATCTACCCATCCTCAGCTATTCCCCTACCACACACATGCATGACCACTTCTAGGCCAGGGCTACACCTGAGGTATACGAGCAAGTCCCAGGCTACCTGCCCCCAGATGCCCCATTTGATGACCCTGTCCTCCCAGCTAGCTATATAGCTATATAGCTAGCTCCATATCTAGTAGCCCAAGAGGGGCTGCCATCCCACTGCCACTTATTCCACAGAAACAAATGCCATGCTGAGGCCACGTCCTCTTGTTCCTGGTGGCACAATGAATGGAAAAGGATGTCCTGAGAGTTGGGAATCCAGGGTCTAGACTGGGCTTTGTGCCTAATTCTGTGTGGCCCTTTTTTCCTCTGAACCTTGATCTGCTCCTGTGTTCTAAGGTTCTTGACTGCTTTGAACAGGCTGAGGTGCTAGGATGCTCATAGCATTCCCTTGTTCTACCAGAAGAACAGCTCTAGCCACCTACTCCCTTCCACGCCACTGTGGGAGGCCCCACTACAAGTCATCCTTACCTTCCCAGCCCCTCAGCTTGTCTCACACAACTCAAGGGACTTTTCCTTCCTGCATCCCATAAGCAGGGGAAGCAGAGAGGAAGAGATGAGAGAGGCAGTGACCTCCCTCTCTATCCATAAAGAGAAAGGCAGACATGAAAGAAGGAAATGGTTCCAGGGGCACAGAGGAAGTGGGAGAAACAGATAATGGGGACCAGGGAACTGGAGAGAGGCAGAGAGAGAAGAGCAGCAGGGCCCCAGAGAGAAAGATGTCGGGTGCAGAAGTCACACCAAGCAGGTGGGGAGAGAGAGGGACCCAAGGGCGTGCACAAAGATGCTGAGAATCAGAGAACAGTCAATGGAAGCAGCTGACAGTGATGGAGGGCCCAGGAAAGACCCTGGTGAAGAGTTCAGGCTTGGGAAGGCTTGGCGTACTTAGCCCTCGAGGTTTGGGCAGATGGCAGGCCCAAGAGTCAAGGAAGGAGGGCCAGGAGCAAATCTCTAGCCCACATAGAATCCATAGAACCACAGGCTGTAGCCAGAAGGGACTCAAGAGAACAGATGTGCCTTGAGGCCAGAGACTATGGTCTCTTCTTGGTGCCTGGAACACAGTGGTCTCTTAATAAATGCTTGAGCAGTTGAATGTCAGAGCTAGGAGGCACCGAGAATGGAGAAGAGAGGCCAGAGTTGGGAGGGCCCTTAAGACATAAACAAAGGACACCCGAGTCAGAAATACTGTAAAAGGCAGAGCCCTCTATCTTCTTCCACGACTGCAACTGGAATAATCCCTGCTCCTTCCCACTTAGCCACCAGCTAGTGAAGGTCCTCTCTTCTCCTTCTTGCCTAGAGAGTCTCCCAAGGGCTTTTGGCCTCTTGTCTCCTCCATGACCTTCCAAGCTTGGCTTGAGAAACTTCCCCATCACACTCTTATGGCCGCACCACTTCCCTAACTTTAGAGGCTCCCACCGCCACCAATGACTGAAGTCCTCATCTCTGCAGCCTTGGGCACCACTGGTTGCTCTCTCCTCTGAGTAGTCTCTTGTCTCTAGGTTTTCAGCACCCCCCTTATTCTCCTGGTTCTCTGCCCCCCTCTCTGACCACCCCTTATCTGTCTCCTTTGGCAGATCCTCTTCCTAATCGGGCCTTCTAATTAGGAGTCCCTCAGGGTCCTATCCTGGGCCCTCTTCTCTTCCTCTGTACTCCTTCACTGGGTGATCCCACCAGCTCCCAAGGATTTAATGACCATTTCTATGCTGATGAGCCTCAAACCTGCCTTTCTTGTCCCAATCTCTCATTTCCAATCGCCTTTCAGACATCTCAAACTGGACGTCCAGTAGACATGTTAAACTCAACATGTCCCAAATAGAGCTCATTCTCTTTCCCCTAGACCCTGCCTCCTCCCACTTCTGCCTTCCTATTGCCAAGTTACACCCTCCTCCCAGTCTCTTGGGCTCCGGACCCAGGAGCCAGCCTGGACTCCTCGTTGTCTCACACCCCTCATATCCAACATGGTGCCAGGGCCTGTTGATTTCACTTCTGTACCAATCTCTCCAACATGCTCCCTTTTCTGCTCTGATGCTGCCACAGCATGGTGCAGCCCCCATCACCTCCTGCCTATATAACCCTATAGCTGCCTCCATTCAGCCACCACAGCCATTTCCTGAAGAGCAGGTCCCCTAATTCCACCTTCCTACTTGATAAACTCAGATACAAAATCCTCTGTTTGGCATTCGATGCCCTTCATAACCTGGCTCCTTCCTCCCTCCCTGGTCTTCTTATACCTCACTCCCCACCTCGTACTCCAGGGTCCAGTGACTGGCCTCCTGGCTGTGTCACAAACCAGATCCTCCTTCTGTCGGCTCCAGGCTCTCTCTCTGGCCGTCTTCCCATGCCTGGAATGGTCACCCTTTTCATCGATGCCCCCTGGTTTCCCCAACTTTCTTCAAGTCCCAGCTAAGATCCTACCTCCTACGGGAAGCCTCCCCAACCCCTTTTCATTCCAGTGCCTTCCCTTGGTGAATCATTTCCTACTTATCCCATTGATAGCTTGTTTGCATATATTTGTTTGCTTGTCTCCCCGATTAGACTGTGCACTCCTTGAGGGCAGGGACAAGCCCTTTGCCTCCCTTTGTATCCCCAAAGCTCAGCATAGAGCCTGGCACATAGTAGGCACTTAATCCATGTTCATTGACTCCCTGCCTTTAGAATAGAATGTCAACACAAGCTGCATGTGCAATCTGGTTCCAACCTACTTGTCTAGCCTTATCTCATACTACTTTCCGTTCACACATTACAGCCAAGCTGGACCAGTCTTCTGTTCCTTGTTCTTATCCCGTGGTTTTAAAAATTCTGTTCTCTCCCTTCCCCCCTCCCCCCACTTAATTTCTATCTGTCAAAGTCTCTTCCTTCCCAGTCCAACTGTTCAAATTCCCTCTCTCCCATTAAACACTCCCCCACTTCCCGGAAGTGCTTCTAACCCTCCAATGATGCCTCATGGTCCCGTTCCACAACCTCCCTCCATTGACAGTCAGTAGCTCCTAGAGTCAGATGGGCAGCTTCTGAGAGTAGGTTGTGAGTATGACTTCTTATCCCCTGCCTGAACAATTGATCTCATACATAATGATGACATAATAAATGCTTGTTAAATTAAATGAAACGGCAGAGCTGAGGTGGGCTCTAGAACATGGAATGGAGGCCATAGGACTTAGAACCCTGGAGTAGGTGATCTGGATTTTAGGGTCAGAAAAGAAAATAATGGAGACTTTGGAATGTACATCAGAATTAGGAGAGAGCTTACAACTTGGAATGGTATGTTGAGTAGCAGGGCTGGGAAAGACCCTAAGACCAAGAATGTTAGAGCCTGAAGGAGCCTTAGAACCATTGATGGCAGAACTGGCAAAGTCCAAGATTCAGAGAGAGAAGGTGAGAAGTGCAATGGATGTTAGGGCACAGAACAGAGAGCGGAGAGGGGAGAGACCTTGGGACAAAGATCGTCAGAATCGTGAGGGAGCTAAGATGACCGGCCCTTCGACTAGAACCAGCAGCATAGAATGGGAAAACAAAGCGACCTTGGATGCAGAATGTCACCTGGGTGACTTCAAGCACAGCAAGTCTGGAAGACTTCATCAAGACTGTGTTGTCGAGTCCACCTCCTCATGACCCATCTGGGGTTTCCTTGGTAGAGATACTGGAGTGGCTGCCATTTCCTCCTCCAGCTCATCTGACAGTTGAGGAAACCGAGGCAAACTGGGTCATGCAGCCAGGAAGTGCCTGAGGCCAGATCTGAGCTCACGAAGAGGAGTTTTCCTGATTCCCAGCCTGGGTCTGTGCTTAGCTGCAGTCTTTAGATCTTTGAGCATATAAACACATAAATCCCCAAAAGCTGAGATGGGAGAGAATATAGGAACACATACACATGCCCATGTGACACATATACATACACACACATGCTCACATACACATAGGCTCACACACAAACTCACAATACACATGAACACACATAATACACACTCATATACACCCACACCCACACACTCACACCCACACACACACAAACACACCCACTCATGCATACACACACCCACTCACACATACACACCCCCAGTCACACACACATACACTCCCACTCATGCATACACATATATACACATATACACACACACCACACACACACACACCCACTCACACATACACATCCACTCATAGGAGGGCAGATTTGTAAGTGACCTTAAAAACAGAACCCAGGATGTCTCAGCTGGAAGGGACTTTAGAATATAGAATTGCAGAGCTAAGAAGTCCCCCAATATAAGTTCCTTAGCACTGGTTTGCTTCTTTCCTGGTTCCCCTCCCCCTGCCCCCCCCCCCCCCCCACACACACACAATGCCTTGCAAAGTACTGGTCCCTAACAACTAACTCTTTGTGAAACTGAATTGAATTGAATGTTAGCTCTGGCAGGGCTGCTGGCACATAGCCCATAAGCCCAAAAGGCCCTCAGAGCGCAGTGCACCGAGCTGGACAGAACCTTTAAACCCAGAATGCATGAGCTGAGAGGCCATGGGATTCAAAATACAGACCTTCACATTGTATTTCTGACCTTTTTGTGGGGGAGTGAGGGAAGAATTTGGAACTGCAAAATACAAGCTAAATTATCAATAAATAAAAGAAATCGTTGATGTATGATCTATATATATGTGTGTATAGCTTGTCCATTCCGTATAATGTGCATGGATAGAAACCTCCTCAGGGCACATGGACACAGGAAGCCAGAGCCCTGAGAGAACCTCATCAGACCTGGAGGAGGATTTGATGAGTGTTGGAGGAAGGAGCAGAGCACCTGGGCAGGGAGGCCGTTTGCTGGATTTTGTTTTCTGTCCTGGTCCAGCCCCTTCCTCTTACAGATGAGAAAAGGAAGTCCAAGAAGTCAGGAAGCTGGCCCGCAGTCACATGGCCAAGATACTTGAGTCTCTTGACCATTGACAGCCAGTCTCAGTCCTGGTTCCTCAGTCACTCCCTTTCAGAGGGTGCCCACCCAACGCCACCTCTACCCCCAGGCAAGCGAGCTCATCTGAGAAAGGGCAATTGGAGGCTGGTGGCCTGGCTCTACTGGTGCTGGAGACAGAAGCCTGGGGCAAAGTCCCACTGCCACATGACCTTGGGCCTCAGTTTCCCCATATGTAAAATGGGGGCAGGGTGGACTCAAGGTCCCTTTCAGCTCTAGAACTGGGTCTGAGTTAATTCTGCCACCATTTGCTGGGTTCCCTTAGCCAGGATCCTTCTCTCTGGGCCTCAGTTTCCCCACCTGTAAAATGAGGGGATTGGATTAAGTCTGGCTCCTGAGGGCCCCTCCTCCTCTGAGATTCTGAGTCTTAGTAAGGTATCCTCATTACCAACCCTCGTTCTATAATTAGCGGGTCAGATGAAACTTGGAAAGAGAAGGAAAATATAGATGTGCTCGTTCATTCAACAAACGCAGAGTGGCACCATCGTTTGGAGAGAGGTGCCCCCGGACTTGGTCACCACATGTGGACCAGAGCTCTACGCCCAGGTTAAAGGCCAGAGGGGCTGGGAAGAGAGGAGAGGAGCCGAGGGGACGTCACCTGTGGGTGACAAGGGGCTGCCTGAAATCCAGGAGACCAGGGACAAGGCACCCCCTGCTCTGACCCTCAGTGTCCTCATCTGCACAATGGGAGGATGGAACTGGTCTCCAGCAGCCTGTGTCTGGAGCCCCAGTTCTGCCTTCCCCTCTCTGACCCTTGGGCTCCTCCTCTGTACAATGGGGACCTTCTCCTCTCTAGCCCCTAGCCCTGAGCATCCATATGCAATCACTTCAGAGATACAAACCCCGTCCTCAGGGAGCCGACCTTCTGTTGGGTGCACACCAAGAATGCACAAAGAGGTGGGTCAGATCTACGAGAGGTGGGGGCCCTTGGAGGGAAGAGTTGGGGTTGGGAGTAAGGGGTCCCCAAGAGTGCCACCTGCGTCGCCACTCTCACCCACTCCTGCTCCTGACCCTAACCATCTGTACCCACCAAGGCCTCGTGGCTTTAAATTCACCTCTCTGCCTGAGCCCTTCCCTCTCCTGGAGCCTGGCCACTCTACCCCCATTCCCCCATCTGTCTAACTATCTACACCAAGCCCCTTCCCTCTGCACCCCAAATCCTGCTCTCCCTCTCTCAAGAACTTCCTTGGTGCCTACCCTGCTCCCCAGACCCCAATCTCAGAGTCAGGGGCAGAGGGGATTCGCCTAAAACGACCTGTGTCAGGTCTGTGATGTCCTGGACAAGTGTCCCCTCCTCCAAGAAGCCTTCATCATTTCCTCTCCAGCTGGCTCCTTCTCCTGAATACCCAGAACCACTCTATACCCATGAGTATGGTCTCTCCTCCAAGGCAAAGCCAGCCCTAGGAATGAGCCCGGTCAGGACGAGGGGAACAAGGGCTAGGCCTGAACGGGCTAGCTCCAGGCAGGCGTGCAGGGGGGCGTCCAGACACTGCCTACAATGGGCACCAGAACTGGGCACAGCCATCCAAGATGGTCTCGTCAAAGACCCACATCTGGCCCCTAGCTCCGGCCCCCCCCAACCCGGGATTCCCCTGAAGCTTAGACAGAGGCAGCGGGCCTTCTGTGCCTCAGATCTTCTCTTCACAAACACACACGCACACGCACATGCACATGTACACATGCATACACGGGCATACATACTATCACCCACCCACTCACAATAGACACCCACTCACACTTACACACTCACACACATATACACACACACTCTCATCCACGTACACACCTACTCACACAATACACATCCATACACACATTCACACGTACACAACCACCCACACATATACATACCCACATAATACACATACACACTAATACACATACACACACACCCCACTTACAGATACACATGCACACAATACCCACATACACATATATGATTACACAGTTACACATATATACTCACAGCATAATACACCCTCACGCAATATACTCACCCCCACTCACACACACACAAACACACATTTTCTCACACTCTCACACATACACACTAACACACATACACACTCAGATACATAATACACACCTGTTCACAATACACATTCACACTCACAATATGCACAGCCATATACACAAACACACATACATATGCTCACACACTCCACACACTCACACATGTAATATGCACACACATACAAACACACACATACACACAACATAATACACACACACTCACTCACACACATAATACACACTAATACATGTGCACTCACACACACATAAGACACATATACACATACACTCACACACACACACACACAGACAGATATACTCCTGAGTCACCGTACTTCCAGCCACTTGCTCCCTTGTCCCCTGCCTCTTCTCCCTGCATCCCCTGGCATCCCCTGCCTGCCCTTCTGTCACCCAGCTCCCTGCCCATTTCCTCAGCACTCAGAGAGCCCCAGTCACTGATTCCCTTATCTCAGACCTTCATCCAGCATCTTCTCTCTGATAGTCACCCCCCAGTCCGAGTCCCAGGACTGTGCCCCAGGATCCCCTAACTCTAAAATTCTCTCTCTCGCCCTGCATCTCTGCCCCCCATGTGCCTTGGCTGTGCTAACTTCTCTGAGGAGCCATAACTGGTTCCTGCCCCTCTCTATACCCAGGACTGAGTCATCCTGGCCAACGAGCCCCCAGTTCTACATAGAAGACAGGCATCTCAAAGCTGGTGGGGCCCTCCTCTAGTCTAGCCTGTGCCAAAGCAGGAAGCCTGCCCCCCTCCATGTGGCAGCCCGACCCCCATCTGATGGGACACTCACTGCCTTACTCTGCTTCAGGACAGCTTTGTGTATAAATGGCCAGATCTGACAGATTTTGTTCCGTCTTCAGACCCTTGGTTTTCCACAGCTTTGCCGACCATCCTCTCCTCTTGGCTGCGCTCTTTTCTCTAGGTCTTTCTGCCACCACACCCTTGTGGGTCTTCTTCTACCCATCTGACGGCTTCTCCTCAGCCTCCTTTACTCACTTCATGCAGAGACTGACACTGCCAAGTGTGTCCTGACCCAGGAAGCTCCCTCTGTGGGCAGGGGAATCAGTGCTGGGCCTCCATGCCCTGGCACAACCAAGGAGGAGGAGAAGTGGGAGCCAAGTGTGGAGGCCTGAATCTGGTGCCCCCGAGAAGCATCCCCCCAGCTGTGGCTGTCCCACGGGGCTCTGGCCAGTCTCTCCCTTCTCCCTCTGTTCTGTCTCAGGTGGTGAACTCTTCTGCGCCCATAAATTCAGCAATCATTTCTGTGCTGATGATTCTCAGATGGACTTCTCCACCTTCATCTCTCTCCTGACCTCGATGTCTCACATGGCCAGCTGCCCATGAAACACTGCAGGCCCAGACGGAACCCAGCCTCTTCCTCGATAAGCCCTCTCCTCCTTTGGACGTCCGTCCTGCCATCAAGGCTCCCCATCACTCCGGTCCATAAACCACCATTGCCGACCCCCCGCCACGTTCTGGTGATTTCCTGGTAGACTCTCCCTTCTCTCCTGCACCCCTGCCCCCACCCTGGGGCAGACCCTTCTCACCTCACAGCTGGACTGGCAGTAGCCAATGGGAGGGGAGTCTGCCTGCTTCACAGCTCTTCACCTGCACTCCAGCCTCCACCCAGATGCGGACACACATACATACACATACTCAGTAACTTTCAATGGCTCCCTATGGCCTCTGGGATCCAAGGATCAGAATGCTCCCTTTGGCCTTCAGAGCCCTTCATGCCCTGCCCCTCCTCCCTGTTCAGTCTCCTTCCACCTCACTGGCCCCAGTCTCAGACCCAGTGACCCCGGCCTCCACCTCTCAACCCTGGCTCCATCTTTGACTGGCCCCCATGCTTTCCCTCCTCATCTGTCTCCCGGCTTCCTGCAAGCCCCAGCTAACACGTCCTTCTTCAGGAAGGCCTTACGTCATTAAGCCTGGATATGGCTAGCTTTGTGTCTATCTGTCTGTACTTTGTCTCCCCCATTAGACTATAAGCTCCTTGAGGGCAGGGCCTGTCCTTTGTCTAGCACAGGCCTAGTACACAGTAGGTGTTTAATCAATGCTGGCTGACTGACTGATTGGGAAGCTTTCCCTGAGATCCAGGTCACAAGCCCCTGACTGGTTCTGCTTCTGTCTTCAGGCCCCTCCTCTGTGTGTAGCTCCTTAGTGCCCTTCCTAAGACATGGGTCCAGAAAGGGACTGGCCATCCCATGTATGATTTGGGGTGGTCTCCATCTATCCCCAGCCCCTACCCCTATTCCCTCCTTCTAGTACCAGCTTGTCCTCACCATCCCAGCTCCCTGCTCTCCCCTAGGACAGGGGGTGGTAGAGACCCAACATTTCCACCCCACCCCCTCCATTTCCTAGGGCAACACCACAGCCCCCTCCCAACTTCCTCCTCTGTCTCCAACTGCCATGACAACAGTCTTGAGCATGTTACTAAGCAACAGGGGGGGGGGGGAGAGAAGAAACTGCCTTCCTTTCTCCAAACACCCCAGAGCCTTCCCCCCCTCCCCAGCCTGGCAAATCCACCCTGCCTTCAGGGGTCAGGAAGGACATTGTCTGCAGCCCCACCTGAGAGAGAACCACCACCATGACCCAGTCTGAGGGGCAGGGCAAAGGGAGAGCAGAGAGTGTCCCTTACACATCCTAAGTGAGTGCTGGAGCCAGTCAGTCACCTCCACTGAGGACAGGGTAAGCCCTGCCTCTCATCCACATCCTTGCATGGTGGGGACAGTAATGCATGAGAAGTGAGAAGGCTTAGATCAGACAGACCCTCCCAGCTTCACCTCAGCTTCCCCAAGCTATGACCTCAGGCAAATCCCTTTGCTTCTTCCTCTGTAAGAGGTGGTGGTCCAAGGACCCCTGGGGGTAAGATTTCAGGAAGTCCATGAGCCATGAAAAATTGCATCTTTATGTCAATAAAATCAGTCCTTTGTGATCCTGTGTTTCATTTTATGTATTTAAAGCCATGACTCTGAGAAAGGGTCCCCAGGCTGTACCAGATTTGAAAATAGGGTCCATGGCACACACAAAAATAAAGAACCCATGATTTGGAGGGTCTTCAAGGCTCCTTCCAACTGCAAGCTTCTGTGAAGGAGGTGAGGGAAAGGGGAAGGAAGGGAGGTATGTATTACAACCTGACAAAAAGACCTGTTCAGGACCCATATTTTACATCCTGACTCAGGGACCTACATCCTGACCAGAGAGCAAAGCACTCAAGACATATCACCTCAGGTGAACTTCAAAGCCATGCCTGGGAAGATATGTTAGGAAGTCCAGAGATGTGAGACAACTTGCCTCAGATCACACAGCTAAAAAGTGGCCAAGTGGGATCTGAATCTCTCAGCACTGCTCTAATTATTGGGAAATCTTCCTTGCATCTAGGTGAAATCTGACTCCCTTCAATTTGCACAATTGTCCCAGTTTTGCCTTTCGGGGCCATGAAAATAAATTTTAATTATAGTGAGCAGGAACACAATATACATAAGGAATATAAAAAACAAAATGGAAAGAACAGCAACCACAGAAAACCCCAATGCTGAACACTGTGTAATTATAATGACCAAGCTTGGTCCTGAGGAAGAGATTAGAAAATGCCCCTCCTCCCCTTCTTTGCCAGAGTGGGAATCTCTGGGTGTGGAGCATTGCATGTATTGTGGGGTTGGTTTGATGTATTGGTTAGTTCTGCTGTGATGGGTTTTTCTTTTTTCTCTTTTTGTTACAAGGGCTGGTTCACTGGCTAGGGCTAGGGGCAAAGATAGTAATATATTTGAAAATAAAGATAGTGTAAAAAGATATCAATAAAAACATAAAATAAAAAACAAACATTTTATTCCCTGGGCAATGGGGGCATGCTGAAGAGCTGTGGCCAGGCAGCAGCGACCTGCCACTGTAACAGCAGCTGACGCTGAGGTAGAGCTTTGTTTTGCTTTCTTTACAGGGTTACACAATCCTTTATTCATCCATTAACTTCTCTGACTCTCACAATAACCCTGTGAAGTTGGTACTAAAAGCATTTTTTCTCTCCATTTAGCAGATGAGGAGACTGAGGCTTGGATAGATTTAGGGATTTCATCATGATCATACCTCTATCCTCAGAGGCAGGATTTGAACCTGGGTCTTGCCTGACTTCACCACATTGCTTCTCTACTGCGGTGTGATCTGTCTATGAGGATCTACAGATTTGGAGCCAAGAGATGGGGGTTCAAAAATGGCTCTTCTATTTTTTTTTTTGCTTTTTTCGAGGGTTGGAGGACAAGGCAATTGGGTTTAAGTGACTTGCCTAAGGTCATACAGCTAGTAAGTGTTAAGTGTCTGAGGTTAGATTTGAACTCAGGTCCTCCAGACTCCAGGGCTGGTGCTCTATTCAATGCATCACCTAGCCACCTTAGGTCTTCCATTTTCTGCTCAACCTTGGACAAATCTCTTCCTCTATTTGGGGCTTAGTCTCCTCGTCTGTAAATTGAGGAGTGGGCTAGATGACCCCAAAGGTCCCATTGTTCTGTGATCTACTCCCTGACAAGAGAGGGGGTCTTTGTAGGATGGAGCTGAGGAAGTAGGAAAGGAGAGCCTCAGCCTGTCCTGAAAAAAAGGAAGGGCAATTAGTCACTTGCCCCTGGAGCCAGTTAGCAATTTCCTGACCAGAGGAACCAAAATGTTACCTTTACCCCAGATGACATGTGGAACATGGCTATGGAATGATGAAGGGATAGATTCCTCCTACCCCTTGTCAAAGGCAGGCTGGGGAGTCATCTGGGTCTAGACAGCTGCACCCTGGCACCTAGACCACAACATAATTAGGGACTAGAGAAGGGAAGACTGAAGCCTGTCACCTATACTCTGACAAGGGGAAACACAGTCACCTCTATCCTGACACAGGGAGCTAGCTAGTCACCACTACTCCACAAAGAAAACCTTCCTGGTATCTGATCTTTGACATGGCCAAGGAAGGAACAACTATAGCCTGTCACTGCATCCTGACAAGAGTGGGAGTGCGAATCATACAGCTTCCTACAACAAAAGACATAGTCAAGACAACAATATCCACTCACCTACTCCATCCATCCATCCATCCATCCATTCATTCATCCATCCCTCCATCTATTCATCCATCCCTCCATCCCTCCATCCCTCCATCCATCCATCCCTCCATCCACCTCTCCATTCATCCCTCCATCCCTCCATCCATCCATCCATTCAATATATATTTATTAAATGCCTAGTATGTCCCAGCACTGTTAAGCATTCTGTAAATCATATCTCACTTGGGGGGAGGAGCCAAGATGGGAGTGAAAGCAGGGCCATCCCTGAGCTCTCTCACAAATATGACCTCATTTGATCTTCATGAACCTGGGATGTAGTTTCTAGTATTATCCCATTTTACAAATAGTGAAATTGAGGCAGACAGATTATGTAATAGCAATGTTAACAATAACAGCCAACATGTATCTAGTGTCCTGGGCACTGTGCTAGGCACTTTACAAGCGTTTACAAGACCCTTACAATCCCGGGAGGTAGGTGCCATTAGTATCCTTATTTTGCAGATGCAGAAACTGCAGCAAACAGGGCTAAGTGACTTGCCCAGGATCCCACATCTAGTAAGTGTCTGAAGGTGGGTTTGAACTTGGGGCTTCCTAACTCCAGGTTCAGTGCTCTGTCCAGGGGACCACTTTATATGTAGTTGAGGGAGAATCAGCAGATGTCTGTCACACTGGGTGTCTTATTGAGCCTGACAACCCCTCTTTCCCACGTCACAGTGACATCTTCTTGCCTCCACATGGTTGAGAATGGAAATCTCTTCAGAATTCATTGAATACTTAATCTTGTAACTCTCTAGTGTACTTAGGATGAAACAGATCAGTTATCTATGCTTGTCCCACCCTCCACTAGACTCTAAGTTCCCTGAAGGCAAGAACAAGTCTTACCTAAATTGTGTATCTTCCCCATATCCCAGCACAGTGTTCTACAATGGTCTGAGGCCAAGAGCCAGAGCGGGAGGAGAGAGTGAGGCAGAGTAAGTGATAAAGACAGACCCAGGCAGACAGAGGAAAATGAATGAAAGGGAGAGGTCCTTAGAAAGAAGACAGAGGTCAATAAAGGCTTCAGCCTTTCAGTCTTTCAAGACCACAGAGGTGGAGGAGAGGAAAGCAGACAGAAGAGGAAAAAGAAGCAGAGAAAGAAAGACTCAAAAGAAGACTGAAGAAAAGGAAGCAGCAACAGAATGGCAGAGAAACAGGCAGAGAGGACACCAACACAGCGAAACTGAAGAGAAGGAAGCCATCCCAAGATGAGAAGGTTCCCACGGGGCCAGAGGTGGATCAGCAGAACAGAATCTACAGGCATGGGCGAATGACCAAAAGGCAACCGGGCCAGCAGGGAGGGCTTCAGACTGAGGAAGATGGGTCAAAGAAAAGAGAAGAATGCAGCAGAAACTGTGGGGAAAGGGAGTGGAGAGTAGGGGGAGAATGACAGAGCCAGGCAACTCAAGATGCCACATTTAGACAGATGGGCAATAAGAAGGGAAGGATGAGTGGAAAAAGTGATGGAGGGCATGAAAGATGGAAATGGATGATGAAGATGGAAAGAGGGATAGAGAGAAAGAGAGACAGGTGATCAATAAATGCAGATTGCAGAGAAAGAAAACAAGACAGAGACAATGAGCAGGAGGGGGGCTGAGAGAGGTCACTGAATGAGAAAGTTTGGAAGTGAAAGCCAGCAGGGAGAACCCTCCTCCTCCCTCCTCCTTCCTCCTCCTCCTCCCCCCTCCTCCTCTTCCTCCTCCCCCCCTCCTCCTCCTCCCTCCTCCTCCTCCCTCCTCCTCCTTCTCCCTCCTCCTCCTCCTATTCCTCCTCCTCTTTCTCCTGGCAAAAGTCTCATCCCAAGCCCTCTGTCTCCTTCCACGAAACCACGGGCAAGTGGAGGAGGCCTGTGTGCAGGCATGTCTGTGTGTGCCTTCATGTGTAAGGGGGTGACACTACAGAAAGATGCTTCCCTCTGAATCAGTCACTCGATTATGCCCCCCCCCCCCCATGCTATGTCAATCCTTCTATGGGCTCTGAGGGAGCCTCCGACATTAGCTGGCTTCTCCCTCTTAGCCGAGTGTCACTGGCAATGTGCTGACTGACTCTGGTTGTCTCTAGGATGGTGTTGCAGGTCTGATTGTGTGGGGATGACTGTGTGTTTGTGTGTGTGTGTGTGTGTGTGTGTGTGTGTGTGTGTGTGTGTGTGTGTGTATGTTTCTAAGGCAAGGCTCAATAAATTTGTGGCTGCCTAGGGGGCTGGGTCAGATAACCCCACTCTAATGGTCTATGTTCCAAGGTCCTTTCCTGCATTCCCCTCCCTCTGATTCTCAGTGTCTCCGTCACTGTCAGTTTGATAGTGAGGGGGCTGACTCTGTTTGTAACTTACACAGTGTATGAGGCCCTTGGCATTTGTGTGTGAGTGGGTGGGTATTTAAGGCCAGGTCTCCAACCCTCTGATCAAGTCCCTCTTGGCTGTGTCCATGAAAAGCTCCGGGTTTGCCCCTGAACGGCCAGGTTTCTGTCTTGGTCTCCTTCTCTGGGTGGCTTTGGGGTCTGTAATTGTGCTTAAGCCCCTAATCCCATATTTGTGTGTAGAGGAGGGCTGGTTCAGTCTCCTTTCTAATAACTCTGTGTGTGTGCACACCTGTATGTGCACACACGTGTGTTCCTGTGCATGTGCATGTGCTTGTGTGACACTATGTAAGTCTCTGGAGCCCGATTGTAGCTTCTCTCTAATTCGATTTGTCTCTCCCCTCCCCCTGCTGGTTTTGTGTCCATCTCTTTCTCTTTTTCTTCGTGACTGTGTTGGATAATGAAAAGACCTCTAGATTCAGAGCTGGAGGACCCTGATTTGACCTAGGAGACATGTGGCTTTGGGTAAGTCACCTTCCCTTCTAGGGGCCTGTTTCCTCCCCTGTAATGGAGTAATCACACGCACCACTTACATCAAAGGGGCATTTTGAGAATAAAATGTAACGTACACTGAAGACTGAAAGCTGGATTATTGCCTCTCCCTGTCACCGCTTGCAGGTGCTCAATGAGCCTCTCAAAGCAGTGGCACATATTGAGCGCTACTGGCTGCAGAATGGTGCCCTTCCTACCCTCTCACCTTCTTGGTCTTGCCTGTGGATTTCTCTCATCCTGTCTCCTTATCCCAGGTGTCTCTCATCCTGAGTATTTCTTCCAATGGTGTGTGTGTGTGTGTGTGTGTGTGTGTGTGTGTGTGTGTGTGTGTTAGAGCGGTTCTCACTCACTCAGTATATCTCTCTTCAATTCCAAATATGTCCTTCCTGTGTATGTGTGTAAGTTTGCAGCATGAAGAGAATCAGATACCACAACACAAAGAAACTCAGAGAAAATGAAGGAGGTAAGAGAAAGGAGGAGAGGGGGAGAGGGAGAGGGGGAGAGGGAGAGATGGGAGAGGAGGAGAGGGAGAGATGGGGAGAGGAGGAGAGGGAGAGATGGGAGAGGAGGAGAGGGAGATGGAGAGAGGAGGAGAGGGAGAGATGGGGGAGGAGGAGAGGGAGAGATGGGGAGAGGAGGAGAGGGAGAGATGGGAGAGGAGGAGAGGGAGATGGAGAGAGGAGGAGAGGGAGAGATGGGGAGAGGAGGAGAGGGAGATGGGGAGAGGGAGATGGGGAGAGGAGGAGAGGGAGAGATGGGAGAGGGAGAGGGAGGGGGAGGGAGATGGAGAGGGAGAGGGAGAGATAGGGAGAGGAGGAGAGGGAGAGATGGGGAGAGGGAGATGGGGAGAGGAGGAGAGGGAGAGATGGGAGAGGAGGAGAGGGAGAGAGGAGGAGACAGAGAGATGGGAGAGGACGAGAGGGAGAGATGGGGAGAGGAGGAGAGGGAGAGATGGGGAGAGGAGGAGAGGGAGAGATGGGAGAGGAGGAGAGGGAGAGATGGGGAGAGGAAGAGAGGGAGAGATGGGGAGAGGGGGAGAGAGAGATGGGGAGAGGAGGAGAGGGAGAGATGGGGAGAGGAGGAGAGGGAGAGATGGGGAGAGGAGGAGAGGGAGAGATGGGAGAGGAGGAAAGGGAGAGATGGGAGAGGAGGAGAGGAAGAGATGGGGAGAGGAAGAGAGGGAGAGATGGGGAGAGGGGGAGAGAGAGATGGGGAGAGGGGGAGAGAGAGAGATGGGAAGAATGCACTGAGCTTCGGGGACAATTAGAGCCTCTGCAGCATCTAAGGGAATGGGGAATAGGAACTGAGGGACACAGAGACTGGCCCGGGTCTTGAGAGCAGAGCCGGGTGCCCGAGGGTCCTGGAAGGGAGTCAGCTCCAATTCCTCCCAGAGGCTGCTGCTGCTGCTGCCTCAGTTCCTGTCTGGCGGCTGCGCGGGCTGGGACTAGGGATGTGCCGCGCATAGCAATGGAGCGATGCAGAGACGACTGCAGCTCCTGGCCCAGGGGTGGGGGGGCGGGGGGCTCCCCTCCCTGGAGTCATCCCCTCCTCAGGGGAATTCCCCACCCCAATAATAGGCTTTCAAGAGATAACTGTTGGGAGGGTGAAGGGAGGAGGTGGGGCATCCTGGGGAGGGGGAGGGGAGGAGGAGCTGGGGGATAGAGGGAGCACTTGGGATGGGTCAGAGGATCTGAGGGGTTGGGTGGAGGCCGTGGAGAAGGAAAGGGAGCAGAATAGGAAGATCTAGGAGGAGGAGAATGGGGGTCAGTGAAGCGAAGAATGGGGGAAATAGCCAAGTAGGCACCGAGGGCCTGAGTTTGGGGGCGTCAAAGGAGAGGACCATGGCCCTGGGGGAGATGGATAAGGACGGGGACTCTGAGAGAAGGGCATGAGTCTGGGTAGGGACCTTGGGGAGAGAGATGAGGATGGGGCCCTGGGAGAGATAGATGCTGGTTCTAAAAAATGCTGAATTGGGCCTTTGAGGAGTGGAAAGATTCTGGGAGAGAGTAGTGGGGCTGGAAATGAGGCTAGGGATGGAGAGGCTGGAGACCCTGGAAAGAAGGATGGGTCCTTGGGTGAGAAAGATGGAAACAGAGATATAGTTGGAGGCTCAGGGGTACGCATCTGGGGGGAAAGGGACCCTACTCTAAAGTAGTTGGAGCTCCTAGATGAGAGGCAAAGATCCCAAAGAAGATGGAGCTGGAGCTGGAGCTGGGAGAGGAGGGATGGACCAGAAGGACAGGACAGAGGGAGAAGGATAAAGGATGAGGAGAGGAACAATCATGGAGGGATGGATGAGGATGGAGGGCGGGAGGCACAGGGTAAGTATTGGGCATGGAAATGGGGAGATCGAAAGGTAAAGAAAGAGAGTGATTGAGGAGGGATGGAGACAGGAAGAGAAGAAGGGAGAGGGTTGGGGCAGTGCTGAGTGGGGAGAAGATGGATGGATGGAGATGGAAGAAAACAGGCAGAATTGGGGGAGAGACGGGGAATGGAGACAGAAATGAAGATGAGGGAGAAGGGAAGGAGTCGGGACTAGGGGGAGCGCTGAGGCTGCGCTGATAAGATGGGGCTGGGGAAAGGAATGGCAGAGGGGTAGCAGATGGGGACTCCGGGGGGCACAGGGCCAAGGACTGAAGTGGGGAGAGGAGGTTGGGCCCCCTCTCTCCGCATTCACCCCCACCACCTTTTCCATTCTTACTTCCCAAACTCCCCGGTTCTTCTCGGTTGCCGTGGCAACGGCTCCTGCCAGGCACGGTCACCAAGGAAACCCCGTGCCCGCCTCTCTCCTCCCCCCCCATCACCGGCGTGCCCCCCCAACCCCCAACAGCGGCGGTGGAGAGGGGACTTTGCCTCCCGCCCCGGAAGAGGGGGGAGCAGCCCCCAAACCTGCACAGTAGCCCACATGTCTTGTCCTCAATCCCAGCCCCCCGCCCCAGGCTGGACTCGCAGCCTGCCCCCTCCCAAGGACAAGGAGGGACCCCCTTCATACACACACACCTGGCCCAGAATCACCCCCTTTTTGGTTCTCTAATGAGATCCCGCCCCCCTCCCTATCCAACGCCCCTCCCTCATTAGAGGGTGGGGGGCGCAGGGCCCCCTCCCCAAGCTACTCACAGCGAGAGGCGGGGCTCCCTCGGGGACGCTGCATGGCCAGCCCCGGGGGGGGGGTGACCCCCCAGCGAGGCGCAGGGGTCTGGGGGCGGGGCTGCGGCGGGGCCGGGGTCTCTCCTCCTGCTCCTGCTCCTGTTCCTCGGTGCCCCCTCCCCAGGCGGGGCGGGGCGGGCGCGGAGGCACAGCTTGGGGAGGGGGGCGCTCTGCGCCTGCCTTCCTGGCCCCCCCCCGGGCTGGTTCCTGCCTGCCTGCCTGCAGCCTCGCTCCTCGTCTCTCGGCCGCCTGCCTGCCTGCCTCCTGCCCGCCTTTCTGGGGCCCCGGCGGCTCGGCTCTCCCCCCCACCCCCCCCCAGGCCCCGGCCCCGGCCCCGGCCCCCGCCTCGCCTGCCTCGGACGGTGCGGTGCGGCAGCCACCGAGAGCAGCCGAGAGCGGAGGAGACGGGAGAGGAATACTGATGAAGGGAGCGATAGGAGGGAGGGAGGGAGGAAGGGAGGGAGACAGAGAGAGGGAGAGAAAGGGAGGAGAGAGAGAGGGAGGGGAGAGAGGGAGGGAGGAGGAGAGAGAGAGGGAGGGAGGGGAGAGAGGGAGGAGAGAGGGAGGGAGGAGGAGGAAGAGAGAAAGGGAGGAGAGAGAAAGGGAGATGGGGAAGAGGAAGGAGAGAGGAGGAGGAGGGAGAAGGGGCAGAAGGGGCGGGAGAAAGCCTGGCCTAGCAAGGGCCAGTTATATGTAGCTCCAGGGTTCAAATCCAACCTGGGCTACATACCACCTTGTGACCTTGGACAGCTCCCTTCACTTACCCAGGTCTCAGCTGCTTCATTTGTATAATGGGGCGTGGGGCTAGGAAATGGAGACCTAGACGGGGAAAGTAAAGGAGAGGGGAGAAGAGAAAGGGGAAGGGGAGACACAGGAAGACGTGATCAGAGCTGGAAGGGGCCTCAGAGCCTTCTCATTTTACAGATGAAGAGACTGAGGCCAGATCTGGGGAAGTGTCCCATCCAGGGTCACACAGGGAGTCAGTTTCCTCCAGAATGTGACACCAGGCACTTGGATTGCCAAGTCGGTGTCTTTCTGCAGCGCCACAGAGAAGAGGGAAGGGGCAGGGGGAAGTGAAGGCAGAGAGAAGGGAGAGAAGCGAAATGGGAGAAGATGGAAAGAAAGGGATGAGGAGAAAAGCAGAAATGGGAAGAAGCTGGAGAGGTGTGGGAACAGGAAGAGGAGAAACCAGTCTGCCAGCATTTATTAAATGCCTGCTGTGTGCCAGACCCGGGTCTTAAAAACTCCCAATCTAATGGTGGATGGGCAAGGAAATGACTCTGAACCTGAGAGACTGGGAAGGGGGAAGAGAGGAGAGGAGCGGGAGGCCTGGGATGACAGGCAGGCCGAGGCACCAAGTCCCCAGGAAAGGAGAGAAGAGGGAGGGAGTGGGGGAGAGGAGAGACTCCTCCAGTGCAGCTCCCCCTCCTGCTCCCCCTGTACTAGCCTGCCCTCAAAAAGCTTTGCAAGGTTTTCCGGTGTACTTTGTATGGCCCAGGCCAGCCTCACTGGGGTTCCTCAGGCCTCCTGATCCTGAACAGATGGCCCAGCCTTTCAGTAGTCCAGCAATCACTCAGAGAAGGCACTGCCCTGTCCTGGGGGAGAGTTCCCAGGCCCTGGCCCCTAAGTTTCCTTTACCAGGAGCCTATCCTATGAGCTTCCAGAAGGCGGCGTCCGTCTCGTCCCCAGCACGATGCCTGGCACGCAATCGTTGCAGCCTGGTGGTGCCAGAAAGAGTCGAGTTCAAATCTGACCTTACTTTACTAGAGTGGGGGACCCCGGGGAAGTCACGTAACACACCATCCCCAGTTTCCTCATCCGTACAATGGGAATCAATAGCAGCAGCCTTTCAGGGCTGTTGTGAGGGCCTGATGAGATCCTGTTTGTGAAAGCCCGGCTATTGTTATTGATACATGTCGGAGGAGAGGAGGGAAGAGAGAAAAATGAAGGAGAGGGGAGGAGGGGAAGAGGCAGAGACGAAAGAGGAGGGAAGCTGGGAGAAGCAGATTCGAATCTCTCCTCTTCTGGGGACTGACTGGGGGACTTAGGGGGAGTCCCCGGCTGGAGGATGCAGGGCTTGGATTGTTCCTCTCCAGGGGGCCTCCTTAGCCCCTTCTGGCTCTAGCCACAGAGAGGGGAGAGGGTCCAGCCTAGAGGAAATGACCGAGGTAGGATTTGAACTCGGGTCTCCATGGCTCCAAGGCCAGCACGCTAGCCACCGTAATACCACACTGCCTCTAAAGAATGAGGAAATGTCTGGGTGGGAGACTGGGTGTGATTGGAAGAGGGCAGAGAGCAAAGGCTGGGAGAAGGAGACTGGCAGCTTCTGGAGGGGCCACTGGGGGCCCAGGGAAGGGGGACATGCTTTGTGTGCCCTTGGGTCTTCCTAGACTAAGGGAGACTAAGGCTTTGGACAGGGTGATCTCTAAAGGTCCCCTTCTGGCTTGGTCTGGAGTTTGTAATGCACACAGAAGGGAGGGTGGCCAAGTAGGATAAGACCTGGGCTCACCTTGGTTCTGCCCTCAATTCACTAGGTAACTCTGGGCAGTCACTCCCCTTTCCTGGGCCTTGGTTTCCCCTTCTGTAAAATGGGCTCAAAATGAAAAGATCTCAGAAGGGTCCTTTCAGCTCTGACATGAGAAGTGGAGAGAAAGGGAGAGGTGGGGGAAGGGGAGGGTTGGGGTAGAGGCAGAAGGAGAAGGCACAGGATCCAGGACCCTGCCTCTCCCTGTCTTCTCACTTCTGTGGGTGCTACAGATAAATATAGAGGTGTGAGCTCAGCTCAGCAGCTTGATGTCGGGGAGGGAGGAGGGCACTCTCAGGTCTGCAGGTAGGTCACACTGCCCCCTCCCCCATCTCTCCCCTGCCCCAATTACCAGGAGCTTGAGAAGTAGGGTCTAGAGAGCTGGGGGAAGGTCCAGGCAGAGAGCTAGGGTAGGGCACAGCTCCCAGCTCTGCCCCCCCCATGTCTGTCTGTTTGACCCGGAGCCCCCTCTGGCCTCAGTTTCCCTCTCAGTTACATGAGGAGCTCAGATGAGGCATCTCTAAGGCCAATTGCCTGTCTGCCTTCGCCTGGGCATCAGCCTCTCATCTCTGTGGGCCTTTTCCCCTGACAAAGAAGGGTTGGGGGTTGACCTCAAGGGGGAGGTCTCAAAGATCTCAAGGGAGTCCCCTCCTGGGGGTTTCCAACTTCTTCATCTGTAGAATTAGAGCCCATGCAGCTAATGCCGCATGCATCTGAATCCCGTTCCCAGCCCCCCACCCCTCTCTGTGCTGACGTGAAGGGCCCTTTCCATTTCCCACCTCCTCTGGCCCCATCCCACCAAACATCTGCTGAACAGGGACACAGGTCTTCTCTCTTGCAAACTGCCCAAAAGCTCTTCACTAGCTGGTACACAGTATGCACTTAAAAATGTGTCCTTCTCTGTATGACCTG
This sequence comes from Gymnobelideus leadbeateri, assembly GCA_011680675.1. NCBI lineage: Eukaryota > Metazoa > Chordata > Mammalia > Diprotodontia > Petauridae > Gymnobelideus > Gymnobelideus leadbeateri. The sequence continues at coordinate 424,759 of WOXC01000426.1, read as the reverse complement.
GATCAGATTGCTTACCATCTCAGGGAGGGAGGAGGGAAGAAAGGAATGAGGGATAGAATTTGGAACTCAAAACTTTAAAAAATGTTTTAACATGTAATTGGGAGAAAATAAAATGATTAAAAGAATGAGTTGGTCATTGATTGATTGACTGACTGAGATAAGGTCTAGGCTAAAATGTCCCTTCCCTCAACCCCAGCCCGGGGAAGACCTTCAAAGGAAGGAGGAGACCCATGGAGAAGGATCCTCAGGGAAATCTGGAAGAACAGAGCCCACGCAGAGGGAGCCAGGGGCCCAGGGATCTTCTGAGTGTGGGAACCCTCTCTACCATGTGAGAACTTTGCTGGCAAGTCACAGGATGGGGGGAGCAGCCTGAATCCGAGGTTCAAGCCTGAAGTCACACACCCAGGGAGTCCTGACAGGTCTCTCATGCCTAATCTCTAGGCCTCAGTTTTCTTTTCTACCCAACGAGAAGGCTTTACTCAGGGGCTTCTGAGGCCCCTGCCAGCTCAATGAACCAGGCTTCTAACCACTACCCCATCCAGCTGCTTCAACCTCTGCTTCCACTTCTCCAGTGGACTGGCCCTTTGCCCAGTGCTGCTCTCTCCTTGTCTAAAATTGGCAGAGATGGAGCTAGCCCTAGTCAGGAAGGTGGAGGTTCAAATCCCAACCCTGACCCACCATGGCTGGGTGACCCTGGGCTGGTCACTCCTGTCTCAAGGTCCCAGGCAACTCTCAAAGGTGAATCTGCCTTGGTAGAGAGCATTTCCTCACTGGGAGTTCCATGAAGTTACAGGTACAGTTCAACCAGAAACAGACCACTCTCCTAAGGCAAGAATCTCTGACCTTTGAATGGATCAGTGATCTCCTTCATGTGAGTCCTGGCTTTTGCCATGGAGATCACACCTCCCACGAAGCTGCCCAGTTTGCCCAGTTCCCCTCCAGGTATTCCCCAAACCTTCACTGTCCTATGTTCTGAGAAACCTTCCTCACATTGTCAGGGGATGTTGACCATCCAGTGGCGATCCCTCACTCTCTCTTCATGATGGGCACACCCTTCTACTTGCTCTTACATCTTTCTGATGCGAATATGTGTTCTGCCCAGAATATGAATTCTTCCTCTGTGACATACTGCAGGCTCCCACGACCACCATGCCCTCTCCGTAGTCCCCAGGTGACCCTCTACTGGACCCCACACACCACCCCAGGAATGCTGCTGTTAAAAGACCAGGCCTTTGTTTTAGCTTCCCAATTGCCCAAGAACTATTCCCTTTCTGAAAAGCAATCCATCCCGCTCTCTCCTTGTACAGTGCTGAGCCCACCTCATTGATCTCTGTCCAAGGTTCCTTTTCCTGATGACCATCTGTGGGTCACCTGATCAGTTCTTGTCTCTTACCCAAACTCCTCGGAGTAGGGGAGGACCTCAGGGCAACCCCACAATGCCATGGCCAACAGGAACATCTGGAGGACCTCCCCTACCAGAGGTAACCCCTCTTAGATTGGTGGAAGATGCTTTAGAAAACACCATGTTGTAGTGTTGTTCTGAAGGGTTGTGATTATTGAATGAGAGAATGTATAAATACTATTAGCCATGATTATTCTGACTGGAATCTATCACAAAAGAGTTAGAGATAACCCTGAGGCCAGCTTAACTAAACTGAACTTTACTACTGAACTAAATTAAGGACACATTTGGTGGACCCCTTCTCATAAAGGGAAGAAGATGAGGGGCCAAAGGCCAGAAGACGGGGATCAGCAGGAGCAGTAGCAGACCCTCAGCAGAGAGCAGCAGAGGAAGAAAATCATTTGCCTGATGACATCACCAGAGCATGTGGTAGAGGACTGACCAGCCTCACTCATGTGCCGCAGACTCCACAAGTAGACATCTACACTAGCATCCTCCAGTCCTGTGCAGTCCATCCCTAACTGTCTATGCAGTGACCCGGGGGAGACTGTACCTTGCTGTACGGGGGGAGTCTTTCTTCTCTCTTACGTTGCAGTACTATTGCATTATGTCCTCTGTCCTGGTGAAAGTAAAGATTGGTGGGGCTCATGACCATGGCTTTGGGTGGATGCCCACTGGAGCTTTTCGGGTGTCTGTGTGTGAAGGGGCCTGTCCTGGGTGCTGAATACGAGCTTTGTGCTTCTGTATCTCTACACCTGCTGTCCATCTTCATGAGAATGTAAGCTCCTAGAGGGCAGGGGCTTTTCTGTCTTGGATCACACACAACCCTGGTCACCAACACTAAACTCAACTTCAGGTCCAATCCCACACCTTGCCCTAACTTCTTCCAGTCCCCACATAACCACAACCCGAAGACAAAGAGTTTGAATGTGTGTGTTGGGGAAGAGGGAAGAAAATGATGGGAAAAGAACATGGGCCTAGGTTGGAGTCCCTGCTCAATGGCCAGGTCGTTGTGTTAAAGCTGGCAAGTCTTGGTTTGTTACCTTGTGCCTGGACCATGGTAGTAGCTGCTGGGAGGTCTGCCTGCTTTGGGTCTCTCCCCCTCCAAAGGGATTGTAATAAAGCCCAGGTCTGGCCATGCCCCTCTGTGGCTCTCTATTGCCTTCTGGAGCAACAGAAAACCCTCCATGTGAAGCTCAGTGCCCTTTGTAGCTTGGCCCCCTCCTACCTTTCTGTCTTCTCAGGGTTTATGCTCTTGCCCATATTCAATGCTCCAGCTCCATGGGCCTCCACAGAATGCTCCATCTATCCATGGCACTGGCCATGCCCCAGACCTGGTGCACTCTGCTCTCTTCCCTCCACCTCCTGACTTCCTTCAAAGCTGGGAGCAGATCCTACTGTTTGCAAGAAGCCTGTCCCAGTCCTTCCTTCCCTTCCCCAAACTTATGGTGCCTCTCCTCTGAGATTCCCCCCCATCTACACTGCATGTACACAGATTAAGTTTAAGATCAAAGTCTTGTAGGCACATAGATTGGGTGTATGTACATATGTACATACATTCTACACATGGTGTCTCCCCCAGGAAAAGGTGAGATCTTTGAGGGCAGGGTCTGGGCTTTTTCATTTTTCTTTGTATCACCTGTGATCAGTGAAGAACCTGGCATGTGGTAAGTGCTTAATAAACTCTTGTGGCTGATGGTAGTGTTGATGATTTTCTTTCTCTAGGAGTTGTTAAAATCACCTGTAAAACAAGGGTGGCTAAGAACACTTGCCCAGCCTGCCACACTCATAGGGCTGCTTCAAGGGCTCAATTCAATTTGACCAGCATTTAATTTATGTCTACCACATGCTGGGCATGGGGGATCCAAAGAAAAATGTTCCTGTCCTCAAGGAGCTTACATTCTCCTGGGGAAGCATTACATACCCAGACAAATAAACACATACTGGTGTGCTACCAGCTGGACGCATGAGGAAAGGCCTCCTGAAGAAAGCGGTGCTTGAGCTGAAGAAAGGGAACAAAGGAGGAACAGAGGCTTGGAAAGAGAACATGGCCTTGGGAGCCAGCTTGGATAAAGGGATGGAAAGTCAGGTCTGGGGAGCTTGGCCGATGTATCTAGCCATAGGGATGCAGAAGGAGAAGCAACATAGCATCAGATTGGAAATATTGGTCAGAGCCAGGCTCCATTAGGCTCTAAAGGCCAAACAGAGACATTTGCATTTTGTCCTAGAGTCAGAGGGAACTCTGGAGCTTTCTGTATCTTCAGGGAAATAGCCAAGTCAGGCTGATGCTTTAGGAATGTGAACTGACAGTTGGGTGGAGGATGGATTGAAGAGGGACAAGGTGAACAATGACGAACAGACAAAGGAGCCCAGCTGTGAGTGCAGAGAGGAGGGCAGGAGTTGTGGCAGCAGAGTCTATAAAACCTGGAGAGCTAAGGACCAGCACCAAGGACAGCTCTAGGGCCCTGTGCAGGAGAAAAGGGCAGTGTCCTGCATAGAGACAGGGAGCTGGGGGCTGGGGGCCAGAGACATGGCTTCTGTTCTAATCATGTGAATTTGAGATGCTGTCCCACCGGAGAAGTCCAACAAGAAGCTGGAGATGTGGGACTGGCCCTCAGGAGAGAGATGGGAGCGGAAATGGACATTGGGAGCCATAGATGTGGAGATGAGGGCTGAAGTCATGGGTGCTAATGATATCACTCAGCAAGTATAGAAGGAGAGGAAAACCAGGGAACCATCACAGACAGAGAAGGAAAGCAGCTGCTCCCATTAGCTGCTCCTCAGCCTGGCGTTCAAGGCCCTAACCTCCATCTTCCAGTCTCCACTGCTAATAACCCTCCACTGTATTCAGACTGGTCTGTCCCTGGCCTACCCAGACCCTTAACTCCCTTTCATGTTGGGATCGGGCGCAGAAGGGTGCTGGGGATGGATTCCAAGAGGAACCCTAGCACCAGGTATTTACTGATTCCGACACCCATTCTGGTCACCCTGCTGGCTTGACTCCTTCTCAAGGTATTTGAGAAGAGAGCCTGTGGCCTCTTCTTGTCATCACAGGACCCTGGGAAATGGAAACTCAGATTACTGGGATTCCATGGTTAGCAGATTCCCACATTGTGCCACCCTGACCCCTGCGATGCCAGGGTAACCTCCCTCCCCCTCCCTTGCCCTTCCTTCTATCTCTTTTCATTCTCATTCATTTCATCTTGACTCCTCCCTAGTCCTGATCCTCCTCTTCCCTTCCCTTCTCCCCCCCACCCTGATATTGTGCCCTCTGGATCCACCTCTGAGGACCCCACCTCACCACTGTGCCCCCTGGCTCCTCCTCTGCCGCCCCATCCCACCACTGTGCCTTCTGGATCCTACTCTGCCTTCCCTTCTCCCCCCACCCTGCTACTGTGCCTTCTGGATCCTCCCCTGCATCCCCCTGCCACTGTGCCCCCTGGGTCCTTCTCTGCCTCCTCCCCCCACTGTGCCCCCTGGGTCCTCCTCTGCCTCCCCCCCCCCCGTGCCCTCTGGAATCCCAGTTATATCATTAAACATGGTCCTTTACCTGAGAGCTTGCCAGTTCACAGAGCCCGGGCTGCCTCCAGCGGGCTGCGCGCTCCTGGCCGCCCTCTCTGACCCTGGAGGTTCTCTCCTGACTTCAGATTCCACTTACTGCCTAGGACGGCCATGAGCAACACATCTGAGCACCGAGCAAAACTCAGTTTCCTCGTCTACAAAATGGTAAATGATACTGCTGGGTAGTACAGTGGAGAGAGCATTAGACCTATTTATGAAGACCTGAATTCAAATCCTGCCTTAGACACTTATTAGCTATTTGACTTAAGCATTAACATCTGACTGCCTTAGTTTCCTTATCTATATAATGGGGATAATACTAGCATCCACCTCCCAGGGTGTTGGGAGGCTCCCGAGATAGTATTTGTAAAGCGTTTTTGCAAACTTTAAAGCACTATGTAAATTCCAACTATTATTAATAAAAATTATCATATGCGTCACCAAGTTGTCGTGATGTTCAAATGAGAGAATGGATGTAAAATGTGCTAAAAATGCTGCCTCGGATCCCAGCCGCACTTACAGCTCCTGAGCTCAGAAATGCCGCTCTCCAGTCCTCACCTCCTGTCCTGCCTCGAGGCTGAGCCTCTGCCTGGCCTTCCTTTTCCTCCCTCCCTCCCTCCCCAGCTTTCACTGTCCTCTATCCTGAATCATCTGCCTCCTGGTCCCATCCCCACTCACACCTTGCCAGACCTGAACCCTGGATTACTCCCCACCATCCACTACTCCTGCTGGAGAAGTCACACACCTGTGCTGACCAGGGCCAATACAAACAGATGGGGCCCTCTCTTGACTGGATTCTGGCTGTTGTATGACAATCCTTTTCTTCTTCCTTTACTGATTCACTATCACACTCCCAAAAGGAATTCGCTTAAAACTTCTTTTTTCTCCTCGCTTCCCTTCAGAGTCCGTGTCCCCCTCCCTCTCAACACATTCCAAAGATCTCACAAACTTTTAGTGACATAGTCGAGGCCAGCCACTATGAACGTCTCCTACTTCCCACTCAGAGCCTCTCTCCCTCATCTCCTGTCCTCTCCTCCTTTTATGCTGGTCTCCAATGAAGACACGGACCCTCTTCTTGCCAAAGGCACCACCTCAATTTCAATCTTGCAGTCAGATGGCGTGGGGAGTAGAATGCTGGTCCTGGAGATAGAAAGATCTGAGCTCAAATCCAGCTTTAGACACTTACCAGAGCTGGGAAACTGTCTACCTAAGCTTCCTCAACTGTAAAATGGGCATAGTAGTAGCATCTCCCTCCTAGGGTTATTGTGAAGATCAAATGAGATATGATTATCAAGCACTCAGCACAGCGCCTGGTACACAGAAGGATCTATATAAATGTTGGCTGTCTCCTCCTCCTCCTCCTCCTCCTCTCCCTCCTCCTCCTCCTCCTTCTCCTCCTCCTTCTCCTCCTCCTCCTCCTCCTCCTCCTCCTTCTCCTCCTCCTCCTCCTCCTCCTCCTCCTCCTCCTCCTTCTTCTTCTTCTCCTCCTCCTCCTTTTTCTTCTTCTTCATCATCATCATCACCATCATCATCATATTTACCTTCTTTCCCCCTCTCTCAGCTTGTGTCCTTGATTCTCCTCTCCTTTCTTATCTTCCACATCTTCTTATCTACTCTCCCCTCCTTTATAAAGATAACCAAGATTCACTTCCTTCTTAGATAAACCTTCACTTGACCTTCCTGTCTCCTTAAGCTGAACATATCCTTTTCCTTTCACAGCCAAATCCCTGGGGAAAGGTGATCTTCCTGCTTCCCCTCCTTCCTCTCCCACTCTCTCTTCAACCTCTTGCAACTGGGCTCCCTATGTTGGTTGGTTATTCTCCTTTGTTATTGAGAAGGACCGAAATGACATCTCTATGTTGGGGCCAAGGTCCAGTATGTCTGATTTCGGCTGATCAGACCAATAGGAGCCCAGAAGGCTCTACCACAGGTCAGGCACAAAGAGTCCCTATGGACATTTGGAGTGGAGATATCTCTAAATGTGTACCTCACATTTCCTCTGTGCTACTGTAATTCTGATTTGTTCATAACACAGCATCTTCCCTGATGAGGGCATGCCTTGCTGGGCAGACCTTTGCCAACATCTCCCAAGTCACCAATCAATTCCAAATTTCTTCATATAGACCAGGGGTGGAGAACCTGCAGCCTCAAGGCCACAGGTAGCCTTCTAGGTGCTGGGATGCTGCCTTTTGGCTGAGTTCAAATTTTACAGAACAAATCCTTTTATTAAGGGGATTTGTTCTGCAAAGTTTGGATTCAGTCAATAGGCTGCACTTGAAGACCTAGAGGGCCACGTGTAGCCTCAAGGCTGCAGGTTTCCCCCCATAATATAGACCTTGCAAGTGTCCTTGTATCACTTGTGACCACCATGTGAGCACTTGCCTTGTGTGAGTTCCCCATAAAATAATCTTTTAGGCAAACATACTTTTGGCATTTAAACAATGTGGCCAGGCCATCATGGCTGCACTCCCTGTAGTAAAATTTGAATGCTTCTCAGTTTAACTCTAGAAATGGCCTCAGTGTCTGGCACCTTATCCTGCCAGGTGATCTTGAGAATCTTCCTAAGACAATTCAGTGGAAGAGATTCAGCTTCTTGGCATGGCACTGATAGGCTGTCCAGCTTTCACAGGCTTACAACACTTGGGTCAGCACAGTGGCTCTGTAGATCTTCAGTTTGGTAGTCAGTCTAATACTTCTTCCCTCCCACACTTTCCTTCAGAGACCCCAGATATTGAGCTAGGTCTGACAATGCATGAGTCAACCTCATCATCTATTCAGACATCCCTGGAATGTATCCAGGGTAATCCATAAGGTAAGTGAACTTAACTACAGAATTTGCTATAACTGAAGGTTCCATGCATGGATGGTGTGGTGCTGGCTGATGGAGTGCCTCTCCTTTCTTGGTGTTAATTGGAAGGTCAAAATTAGCACAAGCAGCAGAGAATCAATCCATACTTTGTTGCATCTCAGCTTCAGAGACTGCATTAAGTGTACAATCATCTTTGAACAAAAAATTATGCACCAACTCTCCCTCCATTTTAGTCTTGGCTTGTAGACTTTTCAAGTTATCGGAATGTTATCGGCTGCACATGCTCCAGCTTCTTGGAGCCACAAGTGAGAGCTGGGAGGCAGGTGGACGAGCATCCCTGAAGAGGGCCCAGTCTCCCCAGAACACTCCCTACACCTGGCTTCTTAGTTTCCTACTCACCCAAAAGCCACCTCTGTGGGAACAACTATGCCTTCACTAGAAAGTCTGAGGGTCCTTCTTTAGACATCAATACCAATTGATCACACATGCATCTGCACTCCACATACTTACATACATGTATACATGTGATTCACATGCATGTTGAGAAGCCATCCTTCAGGGAATACCAATTCCTTTCCTCAACTTCTTTGACATAGCTTTCTCTTGGATCTCTTTTGACTTAAATAATCATCCCCCAGTCTGAGATAGTCAATCAACAATGAGCATTTATTATGACCCCACTATGTGCCAGACCCTGGGTTCAGTGCTGGGAATACAAACAAAAGAGGAGGGGGGAAGGGGAAGTGGAGAGGAAGGGGAAGGGAAGGGGAGGGGAAGGGGAAAGGGAAGGGGGAGGGGAGTGGAAAGGGAAAGGGAAGGGGGAAGGTGCCTGGCAAAGGGGGCACATTACAGAAAGTAGTCAGCTGTGCATGCTGCATACACGTGTGCAGAATGTATCTCACACACTATATACCTCATGGTAAACATACATACCCACACACACCCAGAGCCTGAGTCTCTCCCCTGAAGTGCAGGTCCCCACCACTGCCATCTGCACCAGATGCTCCTGTCCCTGGTGTCTCAAGTTCCCCATGAGCACCACAGAACTCCTCATCTACACTCCCCCAAGCTCCTCCTTCTGGTGTGGGTCCCACCCTCCTCCAGGCACCCAGTTCACACCTTCCTCTCTTCCTCCACCAGACTCCATACCCCCTCCCCATATCCAATTTGTTACGAGTTATTCCTCCACAAGGTCCCCTGCACCTGTTCCCTTCTCTCCCCATCCAACCACCATATGGCCAAACTCTCATCACCTGTCACCTGGACATTGCAACAGCATCCCAACCAGGCTCCTTGCCTCAGTCTCTCCCCTCTCCAATCTATGCTCAGCTGAAGTCACAAATCTCATCATGTTCCTTCCCTGTTCCATAGTCTTCCATAACTCCCTGTTGCCTCCATGATCTGACGATTAAAGCCCTCTGTGGCCGGCCTGCCTCCAACCTACCCATCCAGAGACCACATTGCTTCCTTTGAGTGTTTGCTCACTATCCTTTACCTCTTAGAATTGGGAGCTACCTCTGGGTTCTGTTCTGCTGCCAAAGCCTCTGCTGACCCCACTAAGTTGCATCGGCTTTACCATGTCCATATTATATGCCCCTTGTAGAACATAAGCTCTTGGAAAGCAAGGCCATTGTATTTTGCCCTTGCATCCTGAGAATGAGGCCTCGAATACAGAGGGAATTTAATGCTTGGACTGAATTACTAGACGTATGACCGTGGACAAGTCCCCTCTCTGAGACTCAGTTTCCTTACCTGTGGGTAATGAGATCTACTGGGAACCTTGGGGAGTAAGTCCAAGACTGGGATGAAGCTCAATCAGGAGCCAGGATGGTGGTGCCGACTAGGGTTGGCCCTGTCTCTGCACTGCTTCCTTGGGCTTTGTCCCCTTGGCTCCTCCTTTCTTCCCCTTCCAGCCAAGTGGTCGGGTGGGGACTGCAGGGTGAGAAGCAGAGGCTTTTAGACACAGGGCCCATCGGCCTGGCCAGCAGAGCTGATTTTGGGGGCCTGGGCTAGCCGCTTTGGATGGCAGGATTAGCTGGCCACAGGCGGAGGTCCAAACCCCTTCCTTCGACGGAGGTCCCTGCCTTCTGCAAAGGGGCTCCAGCCATGTGGGGAGGATGAGAAGTGACTGGCTGAAACAGCTTGTTACAGCCTTGTTATGCCGGAGCTTTGCCATCTTTATAAACCACGTGGCCACTAAAAGTCGATGGGCTACATTTTATGAATGACTGGTCAGTGAGAGTCAATTTCCCAGACTGGGGTGGGGAGGGCTGCAGGGAGCTACTTCAGGTAGATGATAGGTCTCCAGACCTTTGTGATTACACAAACCTATCACTTTAAAAAAGTGCAAGCAGACACCTCCCGTATAAGTACGTTTATTTATAAATTTATGCTACTGTTTGTAATAGTTATGTAGGTTACAATATTTGGACAAAAACAGAAGTGCACAAGGATGAGATGCATATGAAATAGTATCTGACCCCATAGTCCACGGGGGCCATTGGAATGGATTGAGGAGAGGAGTGACGTCTGGTTGGCTGCTTGATTTCGGAAGATCAGTTGGGCAGCTCTGCAGAAAACAGTCGGTATGAGCAGAGAAAAGGGGACAGAAGTGGCAGGTGTTAGGGACAGAGAAACAAAATTTGGTAACTGATCCCAAGTGTGGGGAGAGGGAAAAAGAGGCTTCTAGGGTGACCCTGGAGGGGTCTGACCTATGTGATCAGAAGCACCAAAGCATCCTTGACAAATATGGGGAAGTAGGGTGGAGGGCTGGTTTGTGGATGGGGGGAAGAGGACATTGAGATCTGCAGTTCGGACTACAACCCATCCTGGGCAGCTCACTTTGTCCCATGCAAAACGAGCCAGTCAGTGGCAAGGCCCTACAGCCCTCCCTCTCAGAGCTCACATGCTAAGCAAGCCAGGAGGTGAACTGTGAGTCCTATAAGCTGCTTCAGCCTTTAACTGGTCTCACAAAGCCAAAGGCCAGTGGAAGCAGTGGGAGATTGGGGGGGGGGGGCAGTGTCTTGAAGAGTAATGTCTGAAAGGATGGCCTAGTTATGCTGGAAACAAACCCATCATTGGCCGTTATGGGGGCACCCCAATACACATACATTGGAGACCTGTGTTCTAGACAATGCTCTTAGATCTGTTTTGAGCCCAGGGCCAGGACGGGCACACAGGAGCCCTAGAGAGGCAGAGTAGCGGAGGGTGGTATTTTGGAAGAGTTGGCCAATTGAGTCACCTCTGGGGAGGGAGCTTTGATGCATGCTGGCAGCCTAGGGGCAGTTTAGCCTGGTGGCCAGAATATATACTATATTCCTTCTCTGATGGATTGATTGATGGATTAATTGACAGTCTCCTCCTCAGTAGAGTGCAGAAAACAGGCAAAGGAGCTTGAAGTGGAGACTTATAGCTTCTGCAGATCTACCAGATCTATACCTAGCACCCACCAGCTATCACTGGAGTACAGGTGAAAATGATGCTTGCACCACCTGCCTACTCCATCAGGTTCTTGTGGGGGAAACACTTCGTGAGTATGGGATTGTAAAACCCTGAGTCATTCCTCCTCCTCCTCTTTCTCCTCCTTATTCCTCTTCTGGTCTAAGCTTCATCATGAATCGACATCCTCATTAGACATCCCACTGAGGTGGGACCTCCCTCTAAAGATGGAGATTGTGCCCTTCCCATCTATATCATTCCATCAACGTGCTGGTCCTCCAATGAGCTTAGAATCTTCTTTACATTCCCTTGGCATTGTTTGGATACCCATGGAGCACATGGTCTGTCCGTTAAGCTCCCTGGGCCCATCATTGGTTCCAGTAGGCTCCTGTCCACCACCATATGGCTTCCCACTGCCCTTTGGATGGTTCTCAGCTTCCCTTCTTTGAAGATGGCGGCATTATTCCATGACTTCTAGCCAAATGATACCACCAGAAAAATACCAGTGCTTCTAAAAGATGGGCCTTTGCTTTTGGCAGAATCTTTGGGTCATTAAAAGAACTGGACAATTTCCCAAAGGCAATCTAGCCCTCCATGCCTGGACTTGTTGTCATCTGCTGTCTTTGCTGATGGAGTAGCCCTATGGTTTGGCTTGGCCTTCCTCTGGCTAGGGAGTAAAGTGAAGCATGCTGGAACCTGCTTAGGTGTAGCGCCCTCTCCCCCACCAAGGACGTTGGGCCTCTGCTGTCAGTCAAGGTTGGGAGTGGTTTTGTGGAGGGTGTCTCCTGTGCCTATTCCAGAGGGCACCTCTCAGTAAGAAGGATAAAGCACTCCTTTCTTCCCTTGAAAATTCTATCAGATATTGTGCATTGCGGTGGAAATGCTGAGTCAATAGGAAACCCCTGCCTCCTTCAAGGAGTGTGGACACACACTCTTCAGATGACACAGAGGGACAGAGAAGCAGTGGCTTGAGTGAGAGGTCAGCTTCAAGGAGTTGTGATCCCAAGCAGCTGAGAAGAGAGTCGGGAGAACTAGTCCTGCCCATGAACAGTCTTTTTCAAAGAGCAGCTGCCCCATAAAGCCCAGGTAAGCAAGCCCCTCAGGAGGCATACTGTCTGTGGCCAATGGGGAATTGGAAAGGGACTTCACAAGAAAAGGCTGTTGAAGGGCCCCTGTGCCAGAGGAGTGAGTCGCTTTGGCTACAGGGCTTCCCTCTATGTCTCTCTTTCTCTTATTATACCTTAAATTTGTGCCATTCTTCTCATGGCTGCAGTATTTGGGAGAGCATGTGCCCCAAGGAGGGCTTTGCAACATTCTGAGGCATGGTGCAACCAGCATAATGGCATCCAATGGAATCCAATAAGCATTTATTAAGTCCCTATTGTGTACAAGATACTGGGCATACAAAGAACAAAAACAAGTCTTTGCCTTCAGGAAGCTTACATTCTACCCAGGATAAAACATGTCAATAGATAAATGTGCGTGTATCTATCTACCTACCTATTTATCTGTCTATAATTTATACATGATGATTTAAAGAGGAGAAATGGTACATTAACAATGAAGGGGATTCTTCTCCCCTTCCCCTGTGAAGGTAGAGAGAGACATAGTTTTATTTACATCTACCTCTACCACACATAGGATCCTGCATATTACAAGTGTTTGGCAGTATTTTGTGAGAATCATGCCATATGAGAGAGAGGCAGCCTTGGCATCAGGACAACCTGGGCTCAAGACTGGCCTGGGTCATAGTTTCCCTTCACGAAGCCTTTTGTAGTTGAATCGGACTCTTAGCTACTTTCCAGTCTTGTCCCTCAATCTCTTGCCTCCGTGTATCTGATTCCTCCTTTCTCATCTCTGTTGAAATCCTCCTTTTCCTTCAAGGCAGGGCTCTGGTACTTCTTCTCAAGAAAGTCTTCCCTGGCTCCTTTGGAAGGAAAGGATTTTCCCCTTGCATCTGGGTCTCTAGTTCTCCCCTATCATGTGCTCTCTTGTATCATACTGATTTGTGGGCATATCTGAGACACCCTAGGAGGTGATGGATTCCTTCAGAGCTGTGTCTGCGTGGTTTTTCATCTAGCAGCAAACAAGGGAGTCACTACCCCAGCAGGACCTCATTGGCTCCCACTCGGTCCATAGCCTGCTGCTTTGTCTACTGACCTCAAGTCTCATCCCACTCTAAACCATCCTCCACTCAGCTGCCCAAAGCCCAGAGCTGACCAATGTTACTCCTTTATTCAACAAACTCCAGGATGAAATAGAAAATCTTCTGTTTGGCTTGGAAACCCCTTTACAGCCTACCTGAGTCCTTTCCAGCTTTCCAGTCTTTCTACACCTTTGGTTATTGCTGTTGGCCATTTCAGTCATGGACAGCCCTTCATCTCCCCACTTGGGGTGTTCTTGGGAAAGATACTGGATGTTTTGCCATTTCCACTCCTCCACCAATGCTATGATCTGGTGAAACTGGGTTTCTCCTATAGGATGCTCCATCTCCTGACTCCTTGCCTTTGCAGTGGCTGTGTCCCCTCCTCTCCCTCTTGGTTTTCCTCAAGATTCCACTCAGATCCCACCTGCTGACCAAGCCAAGCCCAGTCCTATCCCTCCACCCCCTGCAGCTAGTGCCCTCCTTCTGAGATGACCTCCCTTGTACATCTGATGTCATTTGCATGCGTATAGGTGCTTGCACATTGTCTCCGGCGTTATCCTATAAACTCATTAAGGGTAAGGACAATTGCTGTTGCCCCCCCCCCTTTTTTTTGGTACTCCCAGCATTTGACAAGTTGCCTGGCATACAGTAAGGACTTAATAAATGTGTGGAGTCAGGACTTGAGTTCAAATCCAGTCTCAGAACCTCCTGGCTCTATGTCCTGACGGATTCGCTTTACCCCTGCCTGCCTCAGTTTCCTCTTCTGTAACATGGGGATAACAGCATAAACTGGCCTCCCAGGGCTGTCTTGAGGATCAGATTCATAGAGCTTTTAGTGTGGGGCTGGGCACACAGTAGGTGTTTTACATAGGAGCTTAATGAGCACTTTAAACACTGAGTTGAGTACAAGAGCAAGAGCTGGAGGACGAGGTGTAGAAGGTGATTCTCGAGGAATTTGGGCAAAACCATGTAGAGGCTGAGCCCGGAGTCAGGAAGGCCTGGGTCCAGATCCAAACCCAGAATGTGCTCACTATGTGACCCTGAGCAAGTCACTTAACCCCTTCCTGCCTCAGTCTCCTCATTTGTAAATCGGGGATAATAACAGCACCTCCCTCCCAGGCTTGTTATGGGGACCAAGTGAGATGAGATTTAGCTGAAAGCCCTAGATAGATGCTAGATAGCATTGTCATTGGTGTTGTGGTTAGACTTCTGAGGTCCTTGTCATCTAGGAGAACCCTTAAGAGTACAAACAGAATGCCCTGACCTTCCCAATCAGACTGGGGTGGGGAGGGAAGAGAGGAGAGAGACAGAGAGACAGAGAGACAGAGAGAGACAGAGAGAGACAGGGAGAGAGAGGGAGAGACAGAGAGAGAGACAGAGAGAGAGACAGAGAGAGACAGACAGAGAGAGAGACAGAGAGAGACAGAGACAGAGAGAGACAGAGACAGAGAGAGAGAGAGAGACAGAGGGAGAGGGAGAGAGACAGAGACAGAGAGAGAGAGAAACAGAGAGAGACAGAGAGAGAGACAGAGAGAGAGGGAGAGAGACAGAGAGAGAGAAACAGAGAGAGACAGAGACAGAGAGAGATAGAGAGAAACAGAGAGACAGAGAGAGAGGGAGAGAGACAGAGACAGAGAGAGAGACAGAGAGAGACAGACAGAGAGAGACAGAGACAGAGAGACAGAGAGAGAGGGTTTCATCGAAGGGAATGTGGTAGATCGGAAATAGCACAATCAAGAGACCTGGGTCCCAGCCCAAGCTCTTAGCTAGCCTCTGTGTGACCTCAGTCAGTTAATTAACCTTTACAGGCCACCTTAATCTATCTCTCCCCTCCTCTCATCCCCTCCCCTCTCCTCTGCTCTCCTGAAGGGTTAGATGAGTTGACCGTCAGAGAATTGTCTCAAGTTCTTGGGGGAGGCAGCATGTCTCTAGTTGGGGTCTGCTGATGGCAGGTCAAAGATGGGAGGACAGAGGGAGAGAAAGATTCATTAGCACACTGAAGACTCTGCTCTTGATGATAATGACTTCCAATTCCTGGGGTATACAGTGGCTCTTTTTAACTTTTCAGGTCCTCTTAGGGTTCACATCCAATCAGCAACATTCTTCATCGCCTTAGGGCAGAAAAATGAAGCCTTTCACAGGCCAGGGAGGGTCAGAGAAAGAGAGAGATCCATTAAGGGAGAAGAGGGGACTATCTGGAGCCCAATTGGTAGAATTTATGTTGAGAAAATAGTCCCGTTCAAGGGCAGGAGACAAGAAAAGAGGCTGGATACACAGAGCAATTCATTGAGACAAAGCTACAGGATCGCTGATCAAGGTCATGGAATAGTTTGTGGACAGCGAATGAGGCCAGCCTCTCTTGCCAGGTCCTTGCAAAGGGGCTGAGGACTTTCTGTGCCAGGTCACCGAGGGGTTGGGGGGTTTCCACGCTGAGGGTCTATCAAGGGCTGCCGACGTAACGCCCACGTGGGGGAGAGGGCCCGGGATCGCCTGCTGTGGCAGGGGCTGTACTGCCTGGGAAGGCACCTTAAATGCAGTCCAGCGGAGAGGGCCCTTCCGTCGCGGCTCCCCAGCACGGGGTGTGATCCCAGATGAGCCCACGCCCGCCTCCGCCCACGGCCGTCATTCAGAGGCTCCTCCCTCCCTTGAATCCTGTGACCCAGTTATCTGCCTCCTACGTCCTTGGGGACCGAGAGTCAGCGCCCAGAATCGTGGGCTCGGGGTTTCCCCAAGGCCTGGAGTCAGAAGATTCGGGCTCAAATCCACGGCTCTATCGACGGATGGAGCCCGACTCTGGGAAGACCGCCCAGCCCGCTCCGCGCTGGGACCCGGCTCGACGTGCCTCGGCCAGAGCCCCTGGTAGAGCCCGCCCCCTCCCGCTCTCCTTGTCTCCCTCCGCCTCTGTCCCGCCAGCCCCCTCTGCCCCCGCTTCCCTCTCCCCTCCCTCCTTCCTCTGCCCCATCGGGGCTCATTTCACTCGCGGTCCTCGCCTTGAATCCTTTCCCGCCTTTTTTTCTTGTCTCACTGCACGCATGCGTTCTCACTCCTGTGCTTGCAGGGGCGCCTGGCATTAGATCTGCTTGGCTACCAGTGACGTCACAAGACTACACAAATTTCAATTGGTTAACGGATCCTCGCACTTAAGAATTTTCACTCTCTGGCCAATCCCTCCCACACACACACCCCTCCTGGCAAGCGCTGGGAAGTGGAGATCGAAGCTCAGAGACAAGTGGTGCGCGGTCGCCCCGTTCCACTCAACAACTGGTGACGTCACCAAGAAAGTGCGCTGCGTGATTGGCTAAACGGGCCTCGGCACGAAGGAACTCCCCCTTCCTGCCTCCCCTGAGTGGTGCCAGCACCGCATGCGCTGCGGCTGTTAGACTGCGGCGCGAGGCGCCAGGTGGCGCGTCGCCCTTGGAACCGCTCGGCAACCCGTGACGTCACCCAGGCTTCGAGCTGCTTGATTGGCTGCCTGTCCGGCTCCAGGGATTTCTACTTCTCTCTCTAGTTCCACTCGGCTGCCACCCCCCAGCCCGCGCGACCCGGGGGACGGACCTTGAGCCGCCTCGCGGCCCGATTGGTCTCATCTTGCCCGCGAGGATTCAACCGCAGAGTGAGCTAGAGAACCTCAAGCCTTGGCTAGGGGAGGGAAGGAAGGTGTGAGGGGCGGGGCCATTTAGGGGAGGGGCCAGTGGGAGGAGGCCGGGGCGGGCGAGGGGCGGGGTGAGGGCTCCCAGGCCCGGGCTGCCGCGTGCCAGGCCACTCCCGAGACTGCAGAAAGAATGAGGCCAAGGCTCAGCGGGGGTGGGGGTGGGGTGGGGAGGGGGGCGGGAGAGTCAGGAGGACGGAGAGACCTGGGGGGAGAGAAAGAGAAAGGGGGCCAGAGACCGGGGAGGGGGGGGGAAGACAGAGACAGAGATGGTGGGGGGAGAGACAGAGACAGAAACAGAGACAGACAGACAGATACAGAGAGACAGAGAGAGACACAAAGGGAGAGAGAAGCAGAGAAACAAAGAGACACAGAGACAGAGAGAGACAATGAAGACAGACACACAGAGACAGAGAGAGAGACAGACAGAAACAGAGACAGAGAGACAGAGAGAGAGACAGAGACAGAGAGAGACAATGAAGACAGACACAGAGACAGAGAGAGAGACAGAAACAGAGACAGAGACAGAGAAAGACAATGACAATGAAGACAGACACAGAGACAGACAGAGAGACAGACAGAAACAGAGAGAGAGACAGAGACAGAGAGAGACAATGAAGACAGACACAGAGACAGAGAGAGACAATGAAGACAGACACAGAGACAGAGAGAGAGACAGAAACAGAGACAGAGACAGAGAAAGACAATGACAATGAAGACAGACACACAGAGACAGACAGACAGACAGAAACAGAGACAGAGAGACAGAGAGAGACAATGAAGACAGACACACAGAGACAGAGACAGAGAGACAGACAAACAGAGAGACAGACAGAAAGAGAGACAGAAACAGAGACAAAGACAGAAACAGAGACAGAGAGACAGAGACAGAGAGAGACAATGAAGACAGACACAGAGACAGACAGAGAGACAGACAGAAACAGAGAGAGAGACAGAGAGAGACAATGAAGACAGACACACAGAGACAGAGAGAGAGACAGAGACAGAGAGAGACAGAAACAGAGACAGAGAGACAGAAAGAGACAGAAACAGAGAGAGACAATGAAGACAGACACACAGAGACAGACAGACAGACAGAAACAGAGACAGAGAGACAGAGAGAGAGACAGAGACAGAGACAATGAAGACAGACACACAGAGACAGAGAGACAGAGAGACAGAGACAGAGAGAGACAATGAAGACAGACACACAGAGACAGAGAGAGAGAGACAGACAGAAACAGACAGAGAGACAGAGACAGAGAGAGACAATGAAGACAGATACACAGAGACAGAGAGAGACAGAAACAGAGACAGAGAGAGAGACAGGAAGACAGACACACAGAGACAGAGAGAGACAGACAGAAACAGAGACAGAGAGAGACAATGAAGACAGACACACAGAGACAGACAGAAACAGAGACAGAGAGACAGAGACAGAGAGAGACAATGAAGACAGACACACAGAGACAGAGACAGAGAGACAGAAACAGAGACAGAGAGACAGAAACAGAGAGAGAGACAGAGACAGAGAGACAATGAAGACAGACATGCAGAGACAGAGACAGACAGAGATAGAGAGACAGAGAGACAAACAGAGAGACAGAGACAGAAAGAGAGACAGAGACGGAGAGAGAGACAGAAACAGACAGAGAGACAGAGACAGAGAGAGACAATGAAGACAGACACACAGAGACAGAGAGACAGAGAGAGAGACAGAGACAGAGAGAGACAATGAAGACAGATACACAGAGACAGAGAGAGACAGAAACAGAGACAGAGAGAGAGACAGAGACAGAGACAGAGAGACAATGAAGACAGACACACAGAGACAGAGAGAGACAGACAGAAACAGAGACAGAGACAGAGAAAGACAATGACAATGAAGACAGACACACAGAGACAGACAGACAGACAGAAACAGAGACAGAGAGACAGAGAGAGACAAACAGAGAGACAGAGACAGAAAGAGAGACAGAGACAGAGAGAGAGACAGAAACAGAGAGACAGAGACAGAGAGAGACAATGAAGACAGACACACAGAGACAGAGACAGAGAGACAGACAGAAAGAGAGACAGAGACAGAAACAGAGAGACAGAGAGAGACAATGAAGACAGACATACAGAGAGACAGAGAGACAGACACACAGAGAGAGAGAGACAGAAACAGAGAGACAGAGAGAGACAATGAAGACAGACACACAGAGACAGAGACAGAAAGAGAGACAGAGACAGCGGAAGAGGCAGAGAGGGGGAGACGGGCAGGCTCCGAGGGCGGCCAGCGCCCTGGGGCGCGGGTGGGGACACCGAGGCAGCCCAGGGCTCCCCAGTTGGGGGGCTGCTGGGGGAGGGGAAGTCGAGCCTCCACGCTCTGCGTCCAATGCGTTTCCCAGAGGCGGAGGCCGCCGGGTCCAGGCTGCCCAGCCTCAGCTTCCTGGGTCTCTGACCCATAAACCGCACCCTCTCCCCCTTCTTTTTGGCTACTCTTTGCAGAAAGCATACAGTAAGTGCTTAATTCTTCACCAAGCGAATGGGACCTGCTGAGTCGCCTCTTGACGTCTCGGACTGGATGTCTGATTTCTACCAACCGACAAACATCGTCCGACATCTTAATCTCAGGGTGCACCCTCCTGAGCCCCTTCCCCTTTCCCGCAGCCTCGCCCTCCTCCCAGCCCTCCTCCCCAGCCTAGCCGTCCTCCTGAAGGCCTCCTACAGCCAGGCAGTGGCCCAGGCCTGGCGGTTTCTCCTCTGCACCCCCTCCTCTCCCCTGACGCTGCTGGTGCGGGCCCTCCCCACCTCACGACAGGCCTATGGCGATGGCTACTGGGGGGCTGCCTGCCCCCAGGCTCTCCTGGTTCCCTTCCATCCTCCAGCCACCAAAAGGCTTTTCCTAAAGTACAAAGCCAAACTGTCACTCCCTGCTCAGTAAATCGCTGTGGCTCCCTATCGCCCCCACAATCACATGCAGCATGCTGTGTTTGGCATTTGAAGCCTTCCCTGGCTCCTCACACCCGGCGCCCCACTGGCACTCCTCCTGGCCTGTTGGGTGTTTCTGGCACATTTCCCCTGGCCGTGAAGTCGCCTCCATTTCCGTCTGTCTGGAATGTTCTGGCTCCCCATCTCTGCCTCCAGCTTCCCAGCACCTTCCCTCTGCCCATTACCTCCGATTTACCCTGCAAAGCGCTTGCGGGGACATACTGCTTCCCGCGTTGTCTCCCCCTTTAGATTGTAAGCTGCCCGAGGCCAGGCATGGTTTCTGCCATTCCTTGCATCCCCAGAGCTTAGCACTGTACCTGGAACACAGTAGGTGCTCAATAAATGCTTCTTGGTTTGACTTGGAGAGCTAGAGCATTAGAGCGGGACAAATGAAGTGACAGATCTCAGTCAGTTAGACCGACGTGTCGGGACCCCCCACCCCATACAGCCATAGAGGGGGAGGCTCAGAGAAATGAGGCAAGAGACAGACACACCAGGCCACAGGGTGGCCTCTAGCCTCGGCTCCCTTCCTGGCTCCCCTGTCCAGCCCAGCCTACACACACTGACCAAGGGAAGATCACACCGAGTCACCCCCCTTCCCTGCAATCAGCCGTAGCTCCCAGTTGAGAGAAAGAAACCAAAAGCAACATTTTGAAAAATGGACTTCACACCTATGTGCACACTGAGAGGGAGACGGCTGGGGCAGTAAAGGGAGGGAGAGACTTTGGAAGAGGTCACCCTGCCCACCCTCCACCCCTGGTCTTCACAGATGACTCGAGTCTGGTCAGGGTGAGAGCCCCACGGTGTGTATTTATTCTGGTGTTAGCAGCAGCAGTGAGGGAGGCCAGAGACACAGAACGGGACACAGGATGGGGCCAACCCGGCCACTCCCAGGGCTCAGACGCAGGACAGGCCTGCCTGCAAGGGTGGGCTGCAAGGTTCGCACAGGCCGGGCACAGGGAGGGTCAGCCTGGGACATGGGGGCACAGACGGGGTCGGAAAGCCCATGGTGGACATTCACAGCAGTACGTAGGGGAGGGAGGTGACGACAGATTCTGGAGAGTACTGGGAGTGAGGAGTCAGACAAAAGGGGAGGGGTCCCCCAGGACCCTCTACATGCACAGCCCCTCTCTGAGAGGGGAGCCCAAGGATAGGGAGGACAGACACAGTGGGCTTGGGGGTCAGGGTCCCCCTATACATGGCACAGACCCGCAGGCAGGCCTTGGCCTCCTCTGAGCCCCAAGTCCCTGGCTGGGAGGGAGGGGGAGAGGGATGGGGTGAGCAGCCTGGAGCCTCCCTCCCTCCCCAGCATTGGACAGCTAGTCCATATGGCTTTGAGGAGATGAATTCTCTGTGGGGAACGTGAGAGCCTAAAGGGCCAGACCTGCTGGAAAGAAGTGAAGAGGAGGCTGGTCAGTCACTCTCCACTCCTCTCAGGCACAGGTATCCACCCTCTGAGCCCCTTTCTCCCATTTCCCTCTCTGGCTCCCCTCTCCCCCCATTCCCTCCCTAGCTCTCCTCTCCCCCCATTCCCTTCCTGGCTCCCCTCTCTTTCCTAGCTCCTTCCCTGGCGCCCCTCTCTCCCCATTCCCTCCCTGGCTCCCCTCTCCTTCCCAGTTCCCTCCCTATCTCTTTGGCTCCCTCTCTTTATGTGAGTTCTTTCCTCTCTGTGCATCTCTATGCCACTCCCCCATCTGTTTTTCTCCTCTCAATGTCTCTGTCTCTATCTGTCTCTGTGTCTCTGTATACAGAGATAGGTCTCTCACAGCCCTGTGTAACCCTTGGAGCCCCAGGTCCAGCCCCCCAGCTCCAGCTGTGACCCAATGCTCACCCATTCACTCGGAGCTTTCTCTCTCACTCAGTCCCTTGGTACCCTTGGTGAAGCTGGTGAGGGTCTTCTCCTGGAAATGAAATTCAAATCAGGAGGCGGGGGCAATTAAAGTCCAATGACCCTGATCATTTTTAATTAAGAGGCAGCCAGTGCAGTCTCGGGCAGAGAGCTGCCCCTGGGGTTATAAACACCTGGGGCTGAGTCCTACTTCAGACAGGCTGGGAGTGTGACCAGCCCGTGGGCGATCAGCCTGTGTGTGTGACTAGCCTGTGAGTGACTGACCCATGGGGGACTGGTCTGTGAGTGACCAATCTGTGTGTGCCCAGCCTGTGTGTGTGACTGCTGGCAAATGGCTTAATGTTTTTGGCAAAGCTTTGAATACAGGACATTTCAGAGGAGGTGCCGACAGCACTGCTGGAGTGAGTTTCCACACTGGGCATTCCCCAGTGATCCTTCAGATTGAATGCTCCATCTCTTAATTTAGAGCAATATCCTTGTGATTAATAAGCTTGAGCTTTGGGCCTCTCCTTTTCTCTAGGCTACACTCCCCCCACCCACACCTCTTTCTGTCAAACCTCAACATCTACAGAGGAAAGAGGCCAGGTTGGGGGTGGCTCCTTCAGACATCGGAAGGTTTGGAGCTGGCAGCAACCTCAGAGGCCATTAGTCCCATTCCGCTATTTCAGAGGGGGCCGAGGCCCAGAGAGGCCAAGACGCTGGCAGATCACACAGCAAGGTGACCTGATTCCAGCCTGCAGCCTCTGTCCCCAAAGGCAGCGGCTGTTCTCTCCTCTCTCCCCCCACCCCTTCTCTGTCTCTGTGTTTCTGTCTCTCTGTCTCTTTCTGTATCTCTCTTTCTCTGTCTGTCTCTGTCTCTCTTTCTCTGCCTCTGTCTGTCTCTCTGTCTTTCTGTCTCTCCCCCTCCCCGGGGGGGGGGGGCTGGAATTGGGTGGGGGAGGAATGGGATGAGCTTGACAAAGGCTCTTCCCTTCCCTAGGCCTCAGTTTCCTCAGGGCTTTGATACATGGGACATCCTGCAGAGATGATGAGCCATGAGGTGGGATTCAAGGGGCCTGGAGAAGGGCAGGCTCTCTTCCTCTCTCCAGGCCTCAGGCTCTACTTCTGGGTAGTTTCAGCAGCATTGTTGGACCAGGGAGGGAAAGCCATTGGTGAGACCCGAGCCTTCATTTGTGGATCAATGGGACAGGAGGGGGGTCAGTGAGCAGGTCAGGGCCTCCTTTACCCCTCTGGGGACCCACCTCCACCAGCTGATGCCAGTATTCCACAGGCTTTCGGGGATTGGCTAACATCTCTGCCCAGTGTTCTCGGCCATGGGCGTCAGCTGCATCTGCCCCGACTCGGCACACACCAATGACCTCATTATGACCAATGCTTTGATGGAAGTTGGACAAGGGAAGAAGGCAGAAGGGAGGGAGAGAGAAAGGTGCCTGTCATTGGATGGTCCTGACTAGGACTCTGCCTCTGGCCCCATTGGTCATAGTACTGTCCACCCCCCCCCATCCCCCCTCTGCCTCTGGCCCAGGCCCCATCCACCCTAGGCCCCTTCCCCATTCCAAGTTCCTGCTTACCAGTCATAATCCACCACTGCAATACTCAGCCCCACGGCCTCCACACTCTCAGGGGCCACGTCAAACACCAGGGCCTCATTGTATGTGGGGTTCAGTGTGTTCTTCTTTATGGAGGTCTTGCGTTTCTTTAGCCGACGCCCCTCCGAGATCAGGGAGGCCTTCACATAGGGGTCTGGTGGTGGGAGGAGGGGGCAGGGAGAGCAGGGCCTCAGATCCACCCAGGAGCCCCAGAGTCCCAGGGATTGGGGCCCCTAGTCCTTGGCCATTCTTGGCCTCAGACTCCCAGGGCTCTCAGCCCCTACCCTGGCTGTCTCATTGATCCTACAGGGATGTGGGTGTTCAGTCCCTTGTGCTTGGGTCCTTGTGGGCACTGATTCTCCTGAGAGCCCAGGTGTCTAAGCTCCTACCCTTCTCTCTAAGATCCACACATCCAGGCAATGTGGCTTCTAGGCCTGCCCCTTAATGGACCAGGCATCTGCCACCCCTCAAGTGCCCAGGGTCCCTCAGGGCAGCTGGGGGAGGAGGAACTAAGCAGGCCTTTTGAAGTACCTGAGAAGCCTGTGAGGTCCATAGCTTTGAGGTTGGAGGCCTTAATGATGGTCACGGTTAGACGCCCAGCCGTGGGGAGGTAGCACAGAGAAAAGTTCAGTTCCCCGAGGTCTGCCTTCTCCTGTAGGCCGGGATGCAGTCAGGCCAGCTGCCTTTCAGCCTCTCCTCCCCTCCCCCCCCACTGCCTGCCTGTGTCTATGACACAGTCATAGGCTGAGAGCTGGAGAGGGACCTCGGAGGGCTGGCCAGTGGGAGCCCTCTCAAAGGGGAGCCCCCTGAGCACCAGATCCTTTCTCCCCAGTGGCCAAGGGCAGCTCCTAAGCTCCCCTTCGGCTCTCGTGGAGGGTCGGCACACAGACACACAAGCCCCAGTCATCTCGTGCCCCCACATTACCTCTGCCTGAGCACCTC
The DNA here is from genome assembly GCA_011680675.1 of Gymnobelideus leadbeateri. NCBI lineage: Eukaryota > Metazoa > Chordata > Mammalia > Diprotodontia > Petauridae > Gymnobelideus > Gymnobelideus leadbeateri. The sequence continues at coordinate 400,398 of WOXC01000426.1, read as the reverse complement.
TCAGAGTCATGGTCCTCTCTCCACTCACAAGACCCTCATCACCCAGGGCCCAAGCTACTTCCTCCAGTCTGTCCCCACTCCATCCCTGCTGGTAGAATTCCCCAGCCAGCCTCGGCTCAGTGATGGGCTCCCTGTCATCTTCCCAGCTCCCTGGCCCCAACCTACCTTCCCTAATGCCCTTCCTCCAGCCTGGTCTTTCTGCAGCTGCACACATGATTCCGTATCTCCCATCTCTGTACCTTTGCAGGGCCCTCCAAAGCTGGGACACACCCCCTTCACCTCTGCCTCTTAGCACCAGAATTACCTTCAAAGCTCATCGCAAAGGCACCTTCTCTGTGAAACCTTTGCCCATTTCTGCCCCGCCAGCTGCTGGTTTTGCCCCTTCCCAAATCAAGTTAACTGATATGTATTCTGCACAGACTTATAGCCCTATATCCCTGAACAGCATGCAAGTTCCTTGAGGGCTTCCAGCCCTTGTGTCCCCAGCTCTGAGGAGAATGCCCATTGCACAGCTGGCACTTGGCAGGTGTCTGGGTTGGTGGACCAGAGGGGCCCAGGATAGCTGGGTACTCTCCTCACTTATCTGGGGGGAATTCTCCCACCAATGTCTTCCCAATTTGCATCTCTCTCTCCAGTCCCCTGTATCTCTCCCATCTGCCCTCTCCCTCCCCAGCTCTCTCCATATTTGTCCTGTCTCCCTTCCTCCCTCCCTTCCTCTCTATTACCCGCCTTCCCCATCTTGGTTCCTGCCTTTGCTCTCATAATGCTCTTAGCTTTTCGATCCATTTAACAACCTGTCTTGATGCCAGGCCTGGTAAAGCTGTGGCCACAGCCTTCTTCCCTCCGGGGACCCGTCAAACCCCATTTGTTCTTCAGGGAAGATGGGAAGAGCAGCCAAGGCCAAGGCCAAGGCTCGTGGGGTGAGGGGAGGCGAGAGAAAGCAGAGACAGAGAAGGACAGGCTCCTAAGATCCAAGGCCCAGAGACAGAAGCAGGGACACAGACAGTCTGGGGCAAGGAGAGGCTGACCCAGAGATGGCCCGGGAGCAGATCAGAGAGCTACGAGGGACAGAGACAGAGAAGGGCCCTGCCAGTGTGCTGGAGAAGGCTCTGGATCCACTGAGGAAAGGGGGGATGCTGGAGGAAGTCAGAGAGTCAAGTCACAGGTACTTTGAAAGACAGACACACAGGGCACCAGGGCCCCACTTGGACTTGGGCCTGGGCCAGGTGTTGGAGGGATAAGGCGTCAGGGCCAAGGGGATGCCTGCTTGCCCTGGGGTGTCTGGACCTGGTGCATCTGGGTATAGAGAGCTTGGAAGGTCTGGATTTTTAGCACTAGAAGAGCTCTTGGAGGTGACCCAGACAGGTAAACTGAGGCCTGGAGACAGGAAGGGCTCGAGGGCCACCAGAGCTGGGGTTCAAGGCCGGTTTCTTGATTCCTCATTTTCAGAATCACCCTGACATTCTCAGACACTGGGGCCAGGATGCCCAGAGGGAGGGGGAGGGGAAGTCTGCCTGGATGTCAGGGAGTTGGGTGGGGGGATCTTGAGATCGAGAAGTTGGGACATGAGGGGTGGTCCGAATGTGAGGAGCTGGCAGGGTGGGATACTGGGAGCAAGTCTGCTGGGGAGGGTGACTATCAGGGAGTCAGCAACTCCTGTGGTGGGGAGCATGAGACTATCTGGGAGGCCCCAAGAAGAGGTCAGGACACTGGGAAGTCAAGATTAGAATGGGTGAGGTTCTAGGCATCAGGACAGTGAGTGGCAGGAGGTCGGCAGTTGTGACATCCAGAAGACAGCATTTCTGGGAGTACTGAGGCCGGTTCAGGGGGCAGGAATGGGAGGGACCTGGAACAATGGGGGAGGAGCCAGATCATCTGGCCAGTGTTAGAATCTTTCAAACTTGGAATTTAGAGGCTGGAAGATTGGGAGGCCAAGAGGTCCAGAGGTGAGGACCAGGAGGACTTGGGGGCCTGGAGGTCGGGAGGTCAGGGGATGGGTTCAAGCAGGGGGACTGACCGAGCCGCCTTCAATGATGTCTCTCCAGAGGGGACGGTCTGGGGGCTGTTCTGCCAGCTCCAGGAGGTTATCCAGCACCACTTGGCCGATGAGGTCATGTCTCGAGAATCGATCAAAGTCATAGATACTAAAGTGAAGCTTCCTCTGGGCCAGCTCTGCCAGCGGCACAGAAAATTGGAAGGTCTCATTGAATACGGGGTTCAGAGTCTTCCTGTGCACCTGGGGATGGAATGGGGGAGGGCAGCTCAGGACCAGCCTCCTTGAGGAGGCCGAGGCTGCCTGGGGCCCCAGGGACCCAGAGCGGACAGACACCACACATGGCACCATTAGCCATGATGTCAGGCTCCCATGTCCAAACTTTAGCATTATAGCTAAGCACTGAATAGTTGTGACCTCACTGGACCCCCACGACAACCCTCAGAGAGAGGTGCAAGTATTTTCCCTGTTTGTCAGAATAGAGACTGAGTGTCAGGGAGGCTTGTCAAATGGTCGTGCAGCTCCTATGTGTCTGAGGTGGGACACGAGCCCAGGCCTTCCTGACACTAAGTCCTGCCTCTCCCCTTTGCCCCATCCTCCTTCTCCAAGACCCAGATGGCCAATCCTCCTTCCTCAGGTCTCCCTCATCAGACCCCGGTGCCTGACCCCTCCCATTGCCCCCAGCTCCGTGGGGCACCTTGGTGTCCAGGCCATCCCCTCCCTCTGTCACCAGGTCATCCAGACCCTCAGTCCACCCACTTTGGGATCTAGACAGTCTAAGCCTCTTTCTCCTTAGGGGATCCCATCATTCCAACCCAGACCTTGGTCTGAAATTTTTTCTTGCGGTCCGGCAGCAGGTAGATCTTGACGTAGGGGTCGGAGAAGCCATTGGAGTCTTTGGCTGGCAGGTCAAGGGCTTGGAGGACCCGGACGACCAGCTGGTCGGAGCCGTAGAGGTAGCGCAGGGCGAAGCTGAAGCGTCCAGCCCCTGGCCCCCCACCTGGCCCTGCCCCTGCCCGCCGGCCCCCGGCCCCGGCCCCAGCCCCTGCCCCCTGGTACAGCTCAGGCTGGATCTGCCCAATGAGCCTCGCTTTCTCCTCGCCTGCAGGCAAGGGGAGAGGCAGGGCTGGGGCTGGGGGTCTATCCTCAGGCTCAGTCAGGCTCGGGGCTGGGGGCTGGGGGGTCAGGGGCTGCTGAGTGAGGGGCCGTGGAAGAGCTGGGTACCTGTGGGAGGATGAGGCAGAGAAAGGGTCAGGGAAAGGCTTCCTCCCAACTGTAGGTTTCATCTCAGAGAGACCGAAAGGGGGGGGGGGGGGCAGAGAGGCCCGGGTGGGGCAGAGAGACCCAGGGGCAGCTGAGACACTGTGGGATGGCAGATAGATTGGGGAGGGGCAGAGAGAGACCCTGGGGGCCAGAGAGACGGGGGAGGGGAGGCAGAGGCTGGTCAGGATGGAGAGGTAAAGGCAAGCAGACAAAACCACAAAGAATCAGCAGACAGGGAAGGACCCAAGCACATAACGAAACAAGGACATATACGTGCAAGGAGATGAAACAGGTCAAGAGGGTCAGAGAGAGATTGCAACAGGTAGACAGTGACAGAGGGATGCCAGAAAAGAACTAGGCAGGGAGACAGCCATGAGTTTGGAAGCAAGGGGACCTGGGGGAGGGGGGTGGAAAGATAGAGAGAGAGGGAGAGAGTGGGGGAAAGGGGGAGAGAGGAGGGAGGGAGAGAGAGGAAGGGAAGGAGGGAAAGAGGGAGGGAGGGAGGGAGAGAGAAGGACAGAGAGAGAGGAGAGAGAGAGAGAGACACAGAGAGAGAGACAGAGAGAGAGAGAGAGAGAGAGAGAGAGAGAGAGAAGGAAGGAGGGAGGGAGAGAGGAAGGAGAGAGATAGAGGGGGAGGGGAGAAAGAGAGAGATAGAGGAAAGAGAGAGGAGAGAGAAGGGGATGGGAAAAAGAGAGAGGAAAGAGGGAGTGGGGAAAGAGAAAAAGGGAGGGGATAAAAAGAGAGAGAAGATGGGGAGGAAAAGAGGGAGAGAGAGAGGGGAGACAGACAGAGAGAGAGAGAGAGAGAGAGAGAGAGGAATGCACAGAAGGACAGAGGGAGAAAACCATAAGGGGAAGTCCAGAGCTTAAGAGAGGTACAGGCAGATGTAGAAATAGCAGCAGTCAATAGACAGAAGGAGGCAAAGGAACAAGGAGAGAGACAAAGGGGGACATCAAGGCAGAGACAGTGAGGGGATGCTTCTTACCTTGTTGGAGGGGCCAGGCTGGTGACCTGCTGGTGGGACTGGGCACTGGGCAGCCCACCCCCCCCAGGGGGCACTAGGAGGAGCCCTCCACCAGTTCCAGCACTGCCATCGGCGGGCAGCTCAGGTGATGTCTGGCTGGGCTTGACCCCAGCTGCTACTGCGGCGGCAGCTGCGGCAGCATCTGGGTAAGAGTCCATATCCAGGTAGGATGGTTCTGGAGGGTCGGGGCCTCCCACCCCTCCAGGCTCTAGGAGCTCAGAGAAGGGTGGATGGTGGTGGGGCCCACCCAGGAGATGATGTGGGCCACCTAGGCCAGGCCCCAGATGGTGAGCAGCCCCACCACCCACCAGCCCCGCCAGTCCGGCCCCAGGGTCCTTGCGAAGGGGTCCACTCCCAGGGGCTGAGCCCCCCTTGTCCCGCCAGGGCACCCAGCACAACTTCCATGACACGAAGAGCGAAACACCCAGAAGTACAATGCCACAGAAGGTCACGATCACTGAGAGCAGGCTCACCGAGATGTCTGGAGGTGGGGGAGAGGTGGAAGGGGCACCCTGTAAGGATGTCCGAGCACTGGCCAAAGCCTGCAAGGGGCGATGGGACGGAGGCCCTGATTCATTCCTGCCCCTTCTCTTTCCTGAGCTCTCCTGTTCATCTCTCTGTGTGTGCCTCTGAGTAATCCCCAAATTCATCCAGATGGATGGACTGTCTGAATGGTGGGGGTGGTGGTGGGGGGCAGGAAGACAAAGGCTGAAGGCAAAAGAACCAGAACCAAAGAACAGCCCTTCCCCCTTCCCTGACGTCCAGCCATCAGACATGCTGACAGTGCTGGTGAGGACACCCCTTCAAAGGGATAGCTGGGAAGCCGGGACAAGGGGATTATGGGATGAGATTGAGGGGTGGAAGAGCCATCTCCCAGGACGGCTGCTTCAGAATCTTCAGTTACCAAAGAGCCTCTCAGAGGCAGGACAGCCAGGGAGAGAATGGGAAGCTGGGTCTTTTGAATCCAAAACGCTCTCTCCCAAACACCACTCTGGGGAAAGGTCCAAGGAGCTCACCTTCCTGGGTACCTTCCAATTGCTGCAAAGGCCCTTGGCTCAAAGATTCTAGCTAGTGTGGAGCTGGTAGAGTATAGGGGGTGGGAGCATGGACAGGAGGGCTTCCAGGAGACAGACCTGCATCTGAGGGTCCGGGGTAGCCTCGCCTCCGCCAAAACTCCTGGCATTTTTCATCAGCATCCTGGAGCCGGGAGCACAGGTCAGAGACCAAGGTCAGAGCCCGGTGACAAAGGTCATCATCATAGTCCCCTGACATGGCTGCTGGGTATCCGGTCCTGGAGAAAGGGGGGAGGGGGAGAGAGAGAAAGACAGAGAGACAGAGACAGAGCAGAGACAGAAAGAGACACAGAGATAGGGAGACACAGAGAGACAGAGGCAGAGAGACAGAAACAGAGGCAGAGAGGGGAAGAGAGACAAAGAGAAAGAGACAGAAACAGACAGACAGACAGAGAAACAGAGAGAGATAGGGAGACAGTGAGAGACATACACGCAGAGAGACAGAGACACAGAGACAGAGAGAGGCAGAGAGGGGGAGAGAGAGAGAGAGAGAGAGAGAGAGAGAGAGAGAGAGAGAGAGAGAGAGAGAGAGGGAGGGAGAGGGAGAGAGAGGCAGAGAGAGTTGTGTATCAGGAATATGGGGTGGACAGAGCTAAGGGGGATAGAAGGAAGAATATATCTGGTGACAGTCAAGAGAGGGGCAGACAGTGGGACAGCTAGGGACAAGCTAAGGGGTAAAGGACCAGACATGGGGAGAGCCCGAGACAAGGTGAAGACACTTGGTGGAAACAAAGTTCAGTTGCATGAGGATATAGAAGCCTGGAATGGGTAGCAATAGGAAAAGAAGAAAGGGAGAGGAATAAGGGATGGATGGACAGAAGAAGAGGAGCAGGGGAATGGACAGGGAGAATGAGATATGGGGTAAACAGGAAGGAAGATGACAGAGAGAAAGTTTAGACAGATGGTGGGACAGGAGGAGGCCAGACAGATGGGGACATCGAGAAGTGATGAATGAAGGAACAGGAAAAGGCCATCCTGGGAAACAGAGATAAAGACTAGGAAAACTGGGTGATAGGAGAGGGGAATGGACATGGCTTTATGGGGAGAGAGATCTGGGCTGGGCAGATGAGGAAACAGAACGTGCCAACAGTTGGGAGAAGGATTAAATAGAAGGAGATGGACATAAGAGTTGGCTGGCTGGGAGACTGGATATAAAGAAAGACAGGGAATGCTCTAAAGATAAAAACTAGATGAGGAAAAAGGGAATAGCCTAAGAGGAAAATGGAAATGAAGGCTGGGCAGATGGGAGGATGGACACATGGGGACAGACCCAAAGGATGGTGGGTAGGCGAAGGATGGACACATGAAGCTAGACATGTGGGGTAGATGGACATAAAGGATGAACAGAGGAAAGGGGAAAGATGAAGAGAGAAGGAACGGCCAGAGAGGACAGACGAGGGATGGATGGACAGGTGACAGAAGGGATAGCAAGAAATGATGGCTAGATTGAAGGGATGGGCAGAAGGGGGACAGAAAGACCTGCAGAAGGAATGGTCAGATGCAGAAAGTTTAGACAAATGGAGATTGAGGGAAAGGGAGCAAAAAGAGGACTGAAAGGAGAAGGGAAGGGAAGCTGTGGAAGAGGAAAAGGGTGGGGGATGAGAAAGGAATAGAGGTAGGAGATGTGGGAGATGGAGACAAGAGAAGGGGGTGGTGAGCAGAGACAAAGGGTAGATTATATAGGGGGACATGAGAAAGGATATACAGACAGGGACAGAAATAGGCAGACTGAGTAGCAGAGGCAACCGACAAAGGTGAGGCTAAGTTCAGAGAAGGAGACAGGAGAGGCTAGCCAGGCACAACACTAAGAGATAGGACAGACCAAGAGGGAATGTGCAAGGAGACAGATAGGGACCAGGAGATTGGAAGAGACTGAAGGAGGTGATGAGAGGTGGCCCGAACAAGAGACAGTTTTGATAGATGGATGGGGGGACCAAGATAAAGAAGGGGTTAAGAGACAGGGGCAGAATGGGGGCAGGGTCCATACAAAGGCTCTAGGAGCCAAGAGGAGGGTCAGACAAGTAATACAAAGTGAACAGAGATGGTACAAGAGAGGGTAGTGAAGGGGGGACAGAGAAAAGGGATAGATGGGGACAGGACAGGGGGGAAGGGACAAAGATAAAAGGTGGACAGATGGGGGAAGAGACAAAAGTTTAGACAGATGGGGAGCTAGGGAGGCAGCAGACCAAAGACTAAGAGAGAGGATGGCAAAGAAGGGACAGAGAAAAAGGATAGACTGATAGAAGGGGACAGGCAGGGAGACAGTAGAGGGGGATTAGGGGTGACAAAAGAGGAGACAGATAAGGGGTGGGGAAATGGACAAAAGGGATGGGCAAGATGGTGAGGGATGGACAGAGAGCTGGGCTTTAGGAGCCACTGACGGGAGAATATAGAGGGTAAATAGATGGGGACATTGACGAAGGACCGGCAGGGACAGCAGAGAGGGATGGCCGAAGACAGAGATGGGGGATGGACAGAAAAGGAGATAGGCGAGCAGAGGGAAGGGGTGTGCAGATGGGGATACAGCAAAGGGGACGGGGAGGGGCTGCTGAGCCTGAGATCGTTGGGGGCGCTCACCTTATCCTCATTCCTGACGAGTCCTAGGGGGCATTCTGGGCGGGCGGGGAGAGCCCATTGGGGAGAGCAGAGGGGAGATGACCCCCCCGCCCTAGCCCGGTCCCCCACGTTCTGGGAGATGCCACAGGACCTGGGGGAGCGAGGAGAAGGGAGCCTCAGCCCGGCTCTGCTCTCAGGCTGCAGCCGCGGACGGGAGGGAGCCTTCTCCTCCACAGCGCTTCTCAGTCCGCCAGCTCTCTAACCTCCGCCGGGATACCGAGTGCCCTGCACCCCTAATCAGCCCGCAGCCCGCGGCCCCCTTCCCAGGATCGGACTCGGGGACTCCATTTCCCAGCAGGCCCCGGGGCGCTGGGCCAGGCGAGTGGGGGCATTCCGGCCCCGGAGCCTGCTGGGAAGTGGAGTCCGAGCTGCCACCGGGGCTGCCTCGCCGAGCTGGGAGCCTGGGCTGGGGCTACGAACCGGGCTGGAAGGCTGAGAGCGAGAGGAGCACCTGGCCTCCGGAGGCTGTGCCGGCCCAGGGGGGACCCAGGACGCCTTGGGGCTGGAGGCGCCTGCCCCTCCCCCAGGTAGCGGACAATCCGCCCCCCCCAAGGAAGCCGGCCCCGGCCCCCCACAAGGCCTGCGGGGAGGTGGGGAGGGCTGAGCGGGGACACTCACCCGGAGCCGGAGCCGCCACCGCCGCAGCCACCGCCGCAGCCCCGACCCGGCTCCGCCCCCGCCCCCCCAGCCCGCAGGTTGGCGGCTCCGCCCCCCGCCCCCCGCTCCAGCCCCAGCCAGAGGATCGGACCCAGGCATCCGAGCGCACACTGGCCCTTCCCTCACCCCCTCAAGGGCCCTGGCATCCCAGCCCCACTCCTGCTCAGAGGGGACCCAGGTGTCCTGGCCCCCTAGCTGTCTTTTCATCGAAGACCCAGGAATGACCCGTCTTGTCCTCCTAGCCCTCCCCACTCAGGAGCCCAGACATCCTGGCTCCCAGACTGACCCCCACCCCCACCCCCACCCCCGACCCAGGTGTTCTGGCCCTCTAGCTTTCAGAGGAGAGCCACTTTGCCGTCCCCATAGCCCTACCCCCTTAGGGACCCAGGCCTCTAAGCCTACTCTTAAACCTGAGGCATACAGGCATTGGTCATTCCCTCCCCTCACTCCCCCCCCATCCCCCACATACACACACTCTCTCTGAGACTCTAGTAATTAATTCAGTTCAATTCAATTTAATTCAATTCAAGCATGTATAAATTGCCTACTGTGTGCCAAGCACTGTTCTAAGTGCTGAAAACACAAGGCCCAATCCCCCAGATGGTTCCTGTTCTCATAGAACCCCTGTTCTTCTTAGGCACAGTCTTCTCTCCCCTCTTCCTCCTTCCTTCCGTGTAAAGACTCAAGGCCTGGCCCACCAGCCCAGTCCTTCCCATTTCACCCTGAACTTTGAGGACTCTGGCTCAGTTTGGTGGGTAGATGGCTCCCAGCCCACAAACGCTGAGGAAGCTGGGGTGGGGAGTCGGGAGGCTGGAGATTGTAGAGAGGAGGGTGGACAGGAAGCCAGGATGAGGGTGGGGGCTGCCTTAGTCCTCTCTGAGAAGATATGGGTGTAAACACTGTCCAGCCTTAGTGAGGGCTTCAAAGCTCTTCACCTATCAGATGGTAACAATTAACCTGTCCCAAATTTCCCAGGACTGCTGAGAGAACCAAATATGTGTGGCTGGGGAAAAGGACATGTAATAATAACAACTGCCATCTCTAATGGAGTTTTAAGGTAGAAAACTTATCCCACCCCTTATAGTCCTATACAGGAGGGAGATCGTACAGAATAATTGCGCTCTCCATTTTATAGATGAAAAAACTGGGATTCATTTATCCGGTCACACAGTTGGTAAGTGTCAGAGCAGGGACTGGAACACTGGTCTTTGTAACTTCAAGATCGACACATAGGCACAGAGTCAGAGACCCAGAAATCCAATATGCCTAGCAATTCGGAGACAAACATAGGAAGACTTATACATACATAGAGACAACTAGAGATACACTTCTCTATGTGGAGACCAACACACAGAGAGGCACAAATCCACAGGGAAAGTCAAATACGATCACAGAGAAACACATGGTGATGGGGAGTCTGAGATTTGCTTAGACACACAAACACCCCACCCCTTCCCATGAAGGCATGCCCACTCAGAAAGGTATACAGGAACACAGAGACGAGAGCACATTCAGAAACACACACACTCCCACACATTCGAACACACCCACACATACTCACATACACAAACACACACACACCTAGAAACATCCAAGGACCCAGTTCAGCAGAGACAAATGTTGATAATCCCCTAAACATACAGAGACACAGCCTGAAATTCAGAGGCACTCAGACAGTCTCAGACAGACTGAGACACACCCCACAAACATAGACACAAATCCCAGTGGACTGGTGGCCAGAATGCCTGGCTTCCCCTTGCAGCTCTGACATAATTTCTATACTTCGAGGGAAAATGCTGAGTATCACAGGTTGAATGAGGGCCAGAGAGTGGACTGCAGGGAAAAAGAAAGTGACAAAAGGGGAAAGACAGGAATACAGAGATATACACAGAGCCAAAGAGAGAGGGGGAGAGATTGAGCCCCAGATGATGAGACTGAGAGAGACAGAGAACCAGGGAAGGACTCAGGTAAAGAAGATGGGAGAATGAAGAGGAACACCTCCTAGATAGGCATATTGAGCTAGGGAGACAGAGAGACAGGCAGAGACAGAGACAGAGAGATACTATATAAAGAGATATGTGTATGGAGAGGAGGAAAAAGATAAGAAAGAAAGCAGTACATCAGAAAAAGAGAGCATATGGGATGGTGGAGAACAAGAGAAAGACTGAGAGAAGGGGGAAAGGGCCAGTAGATGGGCACAGAGATACACATACAGAGAGGGACGGAGACAGAAGGCCACAGATGCACATAGAGACAGAGAGACAGTCAGAAACAGTCAGAGAAAAGGGCTAGGGAAGGCCTAGGGATGGGCTGATAATTGAGAGATAAAAGCAAAGCCCCAGACCAGGCTCAAAGAAAGAACTGGGCAGAGTGGGAGTTTCACAGAAAAGAGAAACACACACACACACACACACACACACACACACACACAGGCACTTACAGATCAGAGGGCCCAACCCAGATAGACAGAAGGTTGGGATGGTAGGAGAACACAGAAGTAGAGAGATTGAGGGTGAAAAGCTGATATCCAGAAAAACAAGATTAGATGGTGAGGTGAACAGAGCCAGGAACTGGGAATACCAAACCCAGAGACTGAAGAAGACTGACATGATGGGGATGCCCGTGGGGTGTGTGACTCCCATAGAAACCCTAGCCCAGCCAGCCCAGAGGTTCTAATTGAGATCAGTCTTTGGGAAAGGAGATGCTTTAGCCTCTAGGCCTTTCTTTCCTGACTGGATGCTGAGTCCAGACTCCCAGCTCCCACCTAGCCTTTGGGGGCAGCACCAGAGAGGGCATGGAGTGACTGGATGACTGCCTTAGGGGTCTGACTCTACTTCAGAGGTTTCAGGCAACCTATTCCCCAGCCCCCGGCCCCCAGCTTCCCTTTGGGAACCACCCAGGTATCCAGGTGCTCCAGCCTGCCCCTCCCCCTCCAGTAGAATACACTTTCTGTTTGAATCTTTTCTGTTTGTTTATTTCTGAGTGAGATGGGAGTGATGGGAGAGAGACTGGGGAGAGACAAAGAGGCATGGGAAGGGATGGAATAAAGAGATGAGGGGAGATGAAGAGAGATGGGAAGAGATGGGTCAAGAGGGGCTAGAGTGAAGAGGAGAGAGAAAAATAGACTGAAAGAGATGAGGAAAGATGGAGAGAGAGAGAAAGAGAAAGGGAGAGGGCAGACAGAGGGGGAGGAAGAGAGGGAGAGAGAAAGAGAGAGAGAGAGAGAGAGAGAGAGAGAGAGAGAGAGAGAGAGAGAGAGAGAGAGAGAGAGAGAAACAGGAGGAAGATAGGGAGAAATGGGAAGAGTGGAGAGGGAAGAAAATCTTATTGGGGTGGGGGTGGGAGGATGAGTCACCAGGGCAGGAGTGGAGATAGATAAGGGTCTCCACTGAATCTGGGTGAGGCAGGAGGGCCAGGTGTGCCCCTCAGGGGCTACAAAGTCCCTGCCCCTCTGTTGGCTTGGGAAATAGGCATGTGTCAAGGACCTGGGAGGAGTGGTTTAGTGGGGGCTAGGACCCTCCATGACCCCCTTTGCCTCCCCACCATTATCCCCAGATGCAGCCGCAGCAGCCACAGCAGCAGCCACAGCAGCCACAGCCGCAGGAAGGTGAGTCAGGCTCTGGGAGCCTTTCAGGGCAATGGGACACAGGTGAGGGGGGTGACAATAGGATTAGGGTGGGAGTGGGAGAGGGATGTTAATGGTCCAGGAGGGGCCACCGAGCTTTGGTTCCATCTCTAGGAGCAGGGCCGCTGCTCGTGGACATGGAGACCCCAGAAGAGGTGCAGGCCCGGAGCCTGGGCAGAACCATCAAATCCTCGTGAGCTGGAGGGCCCCCTAGCTGGCCTAAGTTTAGGCTTCCCAGTCCCTGACTTTGGCCCAACCTGGGTTTCTGCTGTGCTCATAGTCCTCTGACCTGACCTCGGCCCTAAACTCTGCCCACTGCCCACCAAGGCCCTTACCAAAAATCCCATTTTTGATCTTTGACCTTTTCTGCCCCCATCCCCTTCCACCAAACTTCCCAGGAAGCTTCAGGTGCGCCAGATCCTAGCTGAGTATGAGGCCCTGGACCGGGAGCTCCCCTGCATCCGAAAGTTCCCCAGCCCACCCCCAGCCCAGCCCCTCTGCTTGTGTATGGAGACTGCAGTGAGTGTGACCTCTTTGAGCCCAATTCCCCCTCCCATCCCCTGCTAGCTCCCAGGCCCCGGGGTGCTCTCCTTGGACCCCTGACTCCTAGAGGAGGGGTGTGGCCTCTGATAGCCCCACCCCATGAAGGGAGAGCTCTTGCCCGACTTTGGCATCTAGATCCAAGCCTCCCTCCCCCACCCTAGCCTGAGTACGACTTCACTCACCTGGACTTGCTCAACGCCCTGGAGGCCGAGGTGCCTGGCGCCCTAGAGAGTGGGCGAGTAAGCAGCATCCGGTACGAGAACATGAACGTCATCTGCGGGACCGCTGGGCGCAAGGACCGGTGAGCAGCGCGGCCCTGGGCCCCGGGGAGAGTGTGGGAGTGAGCCGGCAGGGACACGGGGAGTGACCTTCAGACCAAATGACCGACTGGAGAAGCAGGGAGTGTCCCCCGAGACTGAGCATTGATACGGGGCCACCCTGGGAGAGATCAGGGACATAGGGAGTGCCGCCCCCCCCCCCCCCATTGACCACAGACACAGTGAGTGCCTCTGTGGCTGAAATGGCACTCAGGGAATGACCATGACTGGCGAGGGACATAAACGATCCTGGGACAGACCAGGGACATGGGGAGTGCCCCCCGCATTGACCACAGACACAAGGAGTGACTCTGTGTGACCGGCGTGGGACGTGAGTGACCCTGCGATAGACCAGGGATATAGGGAGTGACTCCCCGCCCCCCCCCCCCCCCCATGGATCACAGACGCAGGGAGTGATTCTGTGGCTGAAATGGCACTCAGGGAATGACTCTGTGACCAGACGAGCGACATGAGTGACCCTGGGACAGACCAGGGACATGGGGAGTGCCCCCCTTTGGTCAGTGACACAGGGAGTGGCCCTATGACTAATGGGGAACTGGGAAGTTCCCAGTGCCAGAGCACCAAGGAAGAACCTGGGTGACTGCCTCCCGACCAGGGGGGGTCTAGGCTCAGGTGTCATAGGGGCCGCATCACAGGTTTAGAGGGGAAGGCATCTCAGCAGTCACTCAGTCCAACCCTCTCATTCTACACATGAAGAAACTGAGGCACAGATTTTCTAGGAAATGAGGACGGCTTGAGTGGGGTGCAGGGAGTAGTCCTATGACTCCACAGGGACCTAGGGAGTGAGCCAGGACAGACCGGGGACATGGGGAGTTACCATTGATTCCCCGAGGCCAAAGGTAAGGAGTGACCCCCGGACTGTGACCTTGGGCCAGAGCTGACCCCCGTGGAGCACGCCGGGGGAGCTCCAGACTCCGGCTCGGGTTGCGCAGAGATGTTGGAGGGGAGATGTGTGACATTTGCCCGCGCTCCTCCCCCAAGAGGAGGGGGCGAGCAGGCTGCAGCTCCCACGCTCCTGCCATGAGGTGTGGGGGAAAGGACCCCGGAGGGGAGGGAGGGCGGTGCAAGGCGGACTGGGACGACTGGTCCTCCAGATGGGGAAACTGAGTCAGCAGCCTGGCTGAGGCTCCCGGGCGTGTGGAGGCGGGGCGGGGCCGCCCCGGCAGCCACACCCTCCCGCCGCAGGTGGCTCATCATGGTCACAGACTTCCAGACCCGCTCGCGCCTGCTGCGCTCGGGGCTCCGCCCCCGCGGGATCCTTCACCCCCTGGCGCGCCACGACGAACTTCTGTTGGGAGACTACCGCCTGCACCTGCGCCGAGCCCTGGCCCGACGGCGCATGCTCGAGGCTCTGGGGGCGGGGCCAACCGAGGAAGACTGAGGGCGGAGCCACGCCTGCGCACTAGCCTCGGGCCTCTCTGGGAGGAGCGGGCAGGTGGGGCGGGGCTTCAGGGGGCGGGGCCTCCCTAGAAAGGAGGCGGTGCGGGCTCGAGGGGAGGGTGGATACTGTGAGTTTAATTATAAAGAATGACCCGGTACAAAAAGCCATTTCTTTGCAAAATCGGGGAGGGGAGGGGACAGCCCCCCCCCCGTCTGTTCCCACCTCCCCTGCCCCTCCCCAGACCGTGGCCTCGGCCCTGGACGCCGGGGTGCCTGTCCACACCCGGGAGGGGCGTGGAAAGAACCAGGCATGGGCCTCGGAGAGCCTAGAGACCCCCCCCTATCCTGGCCGCGAGGGGGGAGGCTGAGGTCCGGAGACGTCGCGCCGCCTGTGCAGAGTCCGACTGCTCGCCGCTGGCAGAGTCCACCTTGTTAGTGCGCGGCTGCCTTTTTGCCCCCCCCCCCCGCCCCGCCCCCAAGGAACCTAGGCGTCCTGCACCCCCCCCCGTCCCCATCCCCCACCCTTTGGAAGACAATTCTTCGGGGTTCGATTTGAGCTTTTTTTGTGGGTTTTTGTTTTTTTTTTCTCTTTGTATCACCTCCCCCCCGCCCCGCTCTTTGACCCTCCCCCGCCCCCCTCCCATCCCACCCGGGGTCTCTCTCCCCTCCCTCCCCCTCCCTGACCCCGCCCCCTTCCGCGGTGCCCATCCGGAATGAACAAGCCCTTGATAGACGAACACCACGGGGTCCCCGGGGGTGGGGGAGAACAACGGACGACGGACATGAGGGAGGGAGGACGGATTCCCTCACCCCCTTCTCCCCCCTCCCCCCAACCCTCCCGCAAGATAACCCGCAGATCCCTGACGTGGTGAGGGGGAAGAGGGCTGGGAGCCCCCCCCACCCATGGACGGAGCAGCCCCCCGGGAATTTGGGGGGGTAGCAGAAGGGAGGGTGGGCTTAGAGTGAGGGGGAAGAAAGGGAGCTCCCTTCTTTGGCAGCTGAACGTGTGTGTGGGGAAGCTAAAGGGGCTGTCCTTCCCCCAAAAAATGGAAGTGGGGGAAGGGTCCCGAGGGTAAGGGAAGGGGTGACTTCAATTCCCCGCCCCCCCATTCTGTGTGAGGAGCTGGTAGTGGGAAGGAAGCGTTTGGGTAAATGGGGCGAGGGGGCAGAAAGAGGGTAAGCCATGCTAGAAAGGGGAGTTGGGGAGTGGGAGAGGGAGGAGAAACCGGCATGCAAGAGAGGAGGAAGAGAGGGAACGTGAGAGGCTGAAATAGGCAAGAAGAAAGTGGAAATATCTGAGGAAAGGTAAGTGTGCAAGGAGAGAGGAAGTCTGAAGGAAGAGCAAGCATGCCAAAAGAGCAGGACAAAAGCGAGCCAGTGTGTCCGAGAGAAGGGCTGCAGGGGCTCCCGAGAGTCTAGGAGAGGAGCGCAAGAAAGCTGGGTAGGAAGCGCCAGTGAGTGTGCAGGAACAGAGAGGGGCACGCGAGGGGTCCCCGGGAGAGGCCAGAAAAGGGACTGTGCAAGAGGAAAAGGCGCTGAGGAACGAGGAAGGGCCAGAAACAGAAAAGCGAGCGTGCAAGAAGGGAGACGGAAACAAAGAGTTTTACACGAGAAGCTCGGAGAAAAAGGCCTGTGCCAGAGCTGTGTGGGCAGAAAGTATAGTGAAAACAGTGTGCCAGGGACACAGGGATAGAAGGAAAAGAGTGTGCAAAAGAAGCGAGGATTTTAGAGAGTGCAAGTATAAAGTACAGCAAAAGGAGAGCACAGCGCCTGCAAGGGCCTAGAGGAGAGAAAAGATCTGCGAGAGCAGAAAGTGTGCAGGAAGAGGCAGCACGGGTAAGAAAAAGGGAGAAAAGAGCAAGAGGAGGGAGCGGGAAGCGGGCAAAAACAGTGCAGGAAAGGGCAAAGGAAGCTTCGGAACAGGCGGGTGAGTGTGCAAGAAGCAAGGACAGAAAAGGGAGAGTTCCCGAGTAGAATGCGCTGAGGAGCAAGGCAGGCGCAGAAACCGAAGGGGGAGCTGCAAATGTTGGGAAAAGTGTAAACGAGGAGCTGGGCCCGAAAGAGAGCAATGTGTAGATATGAGAGTGTGTGTACCACAGACTGTGTCTATGAGAGCAGGGTTTTGACCAGGAAGTGGAACATACACAGGCTGTGCAAGTGCACATGGGAGAAAGAAGGCTAGAAGCAGGGGGAGTGTGCCAGTCGGTAGCAGAGGGGACCCCGATGAAAAAGCTAGCATGAGGGGCAGTGATCCTGAGCACGTGGAGGAGCCGAGCGTGCAGGGGAGGGGGAGGGGGAGGGAAACAGAGGGGAGCACAAAAGTCCCCGGGGAGAAGAACTATGGGAGCCACTATAAATTGAGGGGAAGAAAAAAAAGTGAGCGTGCAAGAACGCTGGGTCGCAACAGCTTTAAGGGACTTGCGCGCACCACCGTGGGGAGTGTGCAAGAAAGCATGAGACAGCGCAAATCTGTGCAAAATAGCAGCCCGGGGAAGCGGGTGGCGCATAGGCGAGCGGGCGTGCAAAGGAGCGTGCAAGAGGCCAGGAGGGAGGGAGAGAAGAGGGCAGAGGAGGAATGGGAGTTAGACTGGGGCCGGGGAGGTCAGGCGGGAGATGGGGATGGACTGGGTGCGTGGTGGATGGTCAAATATGGGGCCTGCTTGGCCCCCTTCCGCTGCTGCCCAGGGAGGCCCCCCTCATCCAGTCAAGTCTTGGGGCTCCCCCGTCTATGGCTCTGCTATCCTCCCCTCCTCTCCCAGGGACCTGGAGAGGGGGAGGTCGGGGTACATCTTCCCACTTCACGCCTCCGCAGCTTCAGCCACCTCCCTCTCTCCCACCTATTCCCCTCCCTCCTTCCCGCCTGCACACACTGTCCAAGCCCGGTTGCCCCTCTCTTGCGAGGTGCGCATGTCCAGTGGGATGACTGTCGGCTGCGGGTGGAGCAAGTGTGAAGCAAAAGGCCGGCCCAAGTCGGGGGGAGGGGGAGGGAGGCGGGGAGCGTCACGTGACTTCTGGCCGCTGCGCGAGAGCCCTCCCCGAGGGCCTCGGTGGGCCGGCCATCACCTCTCCAGGAAGAACTTGAGAGCGCGATCAATGTTCATGCGGTGCCCCACCCGGGTGACGCCCAGGTCCACGTAGTCCTCCTTGGTCAGGGCGGGCAGGTGAGAGCCATCGATCTCGTGGTCCAGGAAGCGAGCCCGGTGCTCTGCCAGGCCCAGCCACTCCAGCCAATCGGCCACGTCGAACTTGGTCCAGAAGCCTAGGGGCTTGGCTCCAAACGGCTTGTCCGGGGGCAAGGAGAGCAGGCGGGTAGGCGACAACGAGCGAGAGGCCCCGGCCAGCGCCCCGCCCAGGCTTCCCGCCATCCCCGCGTGGGGGGGCACGAAAACGGGTGCGAAGGGGTCCGAGGCGCCCCCAGCCCCTCCAGTGGGTGAGCCTCGGAGGTCGAAGAGGCCGGGATACAGGGGCCCAGAGGGCAGGATGGGCAGAGAAGAGGGCCGGGGAGCCGGGCTGACTTTGTGGTCCGAGGGGGGCAGCAAGGAGGGGCTGGGGGCACGTCGGAGTAGAGGGGGGCGCATTTCAAAATCCACGCCCTGGAGGTGGCGGCTGGATGAAGATGAGGACGGCGAGGGCGACCCAGCCCCGGTTCCCCCAGATGCTGGGGTCACCCCAGACCCTGAGGGCAGTGGCGGCAGCGGTGGCTTGGCCCAGCTCTGAAATAAGCTGCTGACGGGTTTGGAGAGAAGCGAAGATGGGGGATCGTCCGAGAGCCTGGGATACAGGTGGGGGAGGGGGGATAGAAATGTTGAGGGATGGAGGAGACAGATGGGCAGACCCAGGGATGAGAGAGGGAATGAGAAAACGGGAGAGAGAAGACTCGAGAAGAATGAGGGGTTGTGGAGAAGGCAACGAAGAATGGAGGAATGCGATGGGAGCGAAATGAATGAGTGGGGAAAGAACCAGAGGGAAATAGTGATTGGGGGTGGGGGGAGGGGGAAAGGGGAGAACAACGGAGGGATGGAGAGAGGTGGAGGCCAAAAGCCAAGAGGGAATGGGATGGAGGGAGAAAAAGAGAGACGGAGGCCGAGATACAAGGAGGGATCGAGGAGGGAAAGATGAGAAAAGTGAGTCGGAGAGAAGGGAAATGAGGACAGGAAGGAGACGGAGGAAAAGGAAGGGAGAGAAATGAGCCCGGGAAACAGGAGGAGAGAGGCAGAGAGACGGAGAAATAAGAGAAAGCAAGAAGAGAGGGGGGGATTAAGCAAAACGTCTCTTCTCTGTCTCTTTGGCACCCAGCCTCCCTCCCTTCTCAGCCTGTCACAGTCCCTCTTCCCTCCAGAATCATGTTCCTCCCCCCCCCCCCCCTTCGTCCCGGAGGCCTCAGCCTCCAGCTCACCTTTGTCGTTGCAGGGAGGCAGTACGGTCATAGCTGGGGCCTCCGTGGTTGTCCCCACCTCCCCCACTGCCTCCTCTGGCCCAGGGCAAGGCCCCGCCTGCCGCGGCGCCCCCAAACTGCTGCAACTTGGAGCTCAGCTCACTGATGATACTGGCTTTGACCGTGGCCAAGGCCGAAGGTGGGGGCTGGGACAGGGGCCCGGGCAGGGGGGGCAAGGGAGGCGGGGGTGGGCCTGGCCCTTCCTCCCAGGGTAGCAGCTTTCGGGGAAGTGAGGTTGCCCCCGAGGGACCGGGCGCCCCATCCGTGTCAGAGGAGCCAGATGGTTGGGAGCCTCCGCAGCCACTCAGAGCCAGCAAGCCGTCGGCGCCGGCCACTGAGACAGTGGGGCTGGTAGGGGTTGTCGGGTCCCGGAGGCCCCCACCAGGGCCCGGCCGGAGGGCCCTGCCTCGCAGCTTGGATGGGGTCATCAGCTGTGGGGGATAGGGCGGGACGACCCCGCCCCCTCCCCCGAAAGCCTGGCCATCCAGGTAGGCCACGTAGGTGTCCAGGAGCTCCGGGCCGCTCCCGCTGCTGCCGCCGCCGCCGCCCCCGCCCCCACCACCTCCTTCAGCGGACAAGCTGCTCAGCGTGGAGGCGCTGCTGATGGTCTCCAGAGGGTGGTCGCTGCTGCTCCGGCTGTCCACCTCCTCGATGCCTGAATCTGTACCAGGTGGCGGGTCAGGGCCTGAGCCCGGGCCGGGGGCTGCGGGGGCTGCGGGGGCAGGGGCCGCGGAAACCTGGGGTCCCGGAGCAGGGGGGTCGCCGGGGCCGGTGGTGGCTCCTTGGGTCAGCGTGGCCACCTCGCTGTCGTAGGACGTCAAGCTGGACGCGGTGGAGTCCAGGGCCGGACCGGAGGCGGCCGCCGGCGAAGGGCCAGGAGCCGGGGCGGCGGCGGCGGCAGTGGCGGTGACAGTGGCTACGGAAGGCGGGTCGGGCAGCGGGGGCGGGGGGCCAGGCGTCAGTGGTGATTCAGGCTTCTCGAAACTGTTGGAGAACTCCAGGGGCGGGGGAAGTGGCTCGGCAAAGAGAAATTCGCCATCCTCCACGTCCACCGACGGGGCGGGCGGGGGCAGGACTAGCAGGGGCAATCCATTCTCCTCCCGGCTCCGGGGGGACAAGGCGGGGGCCTGTGGGGGCCCAGGGGCCGCGTCCTCCGAGGGCACCCCCCGCCCGCCTCCCCGGGGCTCACAGTTCTCTAGAAAGCGCACGTGCAGGGGAAGGCGCTCTGAGTCGTCGGGGCCGCCTCCTCCCCGCCAGGTCTTGGCCGCAGGTGGGGGAGGGCTGGGCTCGGGCCCCAGTTGGAGCAGCAGGGGCCCCACGCCGGGGGGCCCAGGAGGGAGGCGGTGCAGGAGAGAGCGGCGAGCGGCCGGGGGACTCGCAGGCAGGGGCTTCTCCTGGCTACCGAGCCCAGCCCGGTAGCCTAGCTCTCTCCGCCCTGGCTCGGGCGGCGGGGCGCCCCATAGGCGCAGCACTGGCTCGTGGTGAGGGAGGGGGTGCGCGTGGTGGGGGTGGGGAGGGGGCGGGAGGGGGGCTTCGTAGCGGGGCGATGGGGGCCGAGGAGGGGGCTGCGGAAGAGCTCCACTACCCTCGGACGACTCCTTCAGCGCCCGCTCTCGGGCAGCCAGAGCCAGCCCGAGGGGCGACGCGGGGTCCAGGGCCTTGCCGGTGAGCGGATGGACCAGTGGGCGCGGGGGCAAGAAGCTGGTGAAGGCACTGACCCCCCCGCCGCCGCTGCTGCCGCCACCGCCTCCGCTGCCGCCGTAGGCTCGGCCGGGCCCGTAGCCCCCGTAGGCGCCGCCACTTCCAGCCTCCAGACGTAGGTAGGGCTCGGCAGAGAACATACCCTCGTCGATGGACTTGGAGTGGCGGAGGCGCGGCCCCGGCGGAGCAGAGCCGCCCAGGCCGGCCTCCCCGCCGTCCTCGTCCCCCGCATCGGTGGACAAGAAGAGGGTGGAGCGCCGGCGGGCCTCGTTCTGCCAGCCCCCCTCCCTCCGGGCCGCCCCTACTAGGGCTGCCCCGAACTGACTGGTGAAGTCCAGGGTGGCCGGGCTGCTTGGCGAGGGAGGAGCGGGCAGAGGCGATGACGGCGGCCCGGGGGATGGGGCCGGAACCGGGGAGGCGGGAGAGGGTCCGGAGTCGGCCGGGGGTGGGGGCTCGGCCTCGGTGCTGCTGCCCTGGCTGCTGCGCCCGCTGCTGCTGGTGGACGGGGCTTTGATGATGATGGTGGGGATGGGGATGGAGTTTTTCTCGGCCGCCTGCTGCGGGGCGGCTGGCGATGAGGGCGCCGGGGTTGGGCCCGCCCCGGGGCTGACTTTCTGAGGCTCGCCTTCCACCTTGGTCTGTTTGACCAGGGGGCCTTTGCGACCCCGGCCCGAGCGGGCAGGTACGTACATGGCTGCACTGGCCGCCCGGGGTGGGAGTTGGAAATAGCGCAGAGCAGGTGCGGGGGATGATCCCACGCCACCTCCGCTGCCGCCGCCGCTGCCGCCATGGTGGGAGGGGGAGGGCCCGGGGCCGCCGGGAGACGGACTCGGGCCGCCGCCCCGCCAGCCCCGAAGGCTCGGCTGGGGGCCTAGGGCCAGGCGGGGCGGGGGGTCGTCCGGGGAGCCACCAGTCTCCATCTCCGGGGGGTGGGGTGGGTGGGCGTGGTGGTGGTGAGGTTGAGGGGGCGGGGCATGGTGGTGGTGGTGGTGCGGAGGATGGTGGTGGGCTGGGGGGAGAACGCCTGGACCCGCGTGGTATAGACCCTTTTCTCGGCCGGAAGGCCGAGAATCAGGGAGAGTGGGCCCATCAAAAGAGGCCGGGGAGGAGGAAGGCAGTGGGCCCCCGCTCCCTGGGTTGAATGCCCCAGCCCGGGGGGAGGGAGTGAGTCGGCCGGAAGAGGAGGACGGGGCTGGTGGGGTGCTGTAAGGAGGCTCAGGCGGGGACGTCGTCGGAGGTGGGGGTATATCTTCTGAGCCTGGGACCGAGAGACTTCTGCTGAACTTCATAGCTGGGGGCGTCAGGTACGGCCTGTCGTCCTCAGCAGCCCCTGCATGGGCGTGTGTTGAAGGGAGCAATCAGGAGTGAGCTAGCCTTGAATCTCTCCCACAAGGCTCTAGAAGACCTTCTCGATTATTAGGTGGAGTGGGGTAGGGGCTGGGCAATAGCTGGGCAGAGCCTACCTTACTCTGACACTTCCGGGCTCTGTGAATTCTACCGTGTGGGCTGCCTGCCACCAACTGGTGCAGAGAACAACCCCTCCTGCCTTAGGAGTCGCCTTGCTCAATTGCTGTGGCCAAAACTAGTCATCAGCTGGTGATCAGCCCTCTGGTGATGACTAGGCCTCCGTGGACTTGGCCAGGCTGGGCCTCGGACGGCAGACCCCGCCAGTCTAGCTCTGGATTAGTCCGAGAAGCCTCACCCACCCACTAACGAGGAGGGACAGAATCAGACAGGATTGAGGGGAAAGCTTTTCGAACCCCGAAGCTCCGGGAGACAGCCAAGGCCAAATAGGCAGAAAGCCCTCCTCAGAACCAGGAAGGACCTGGATTCGAGCCCCAGCTCTGAAATCTACCAAGCTGTGGCCCTAGGCAAGTCACTTAGCCATTTATTAATTTAAATCATTCTCTGAGACTTGGCTGTGGAGACTAGTAGTCTGGTATTTGTAAAGGGAGCTGCCCCTCCTTATAAAATGACAGGGCCAGTCCCCAGCCTAATAGCAGTGGGAATTTAACTGTCCTTTGGGGGTGTGGTCAAGTGACTTGTCATTGGACAGGTCAGAGAGAAGTAGTGTGTCCCGAAGCCCCTTGAGGGAGAGACCCCGAGGAGGCAGAAATTCTTACTTTCCCCTCTTTTCTGCCTTTGAGTACCCAGTGTCATGCCTGGATGGACTTCTTTTATTACATGGCTACTGGGCCATGAGTATGGGGAACTCCCAGAGGGGAAATTTCCTCCACCAAAGGAAATTGGCCCCTGCTCGTACATCATCTCTGAGAGTGCACCTCAAGGTTAGGTGACTGTGGGTGTGAATCAGGCAGCATGACAACTGACAGGGTGTTAGGAGGTTCGAAATATCTCTGACCCTCACAGCCACCCTGGCAGATAAGTGCTACAATTATCCCCATGTTACAAAGGAGGAGATGGAGGATGGAACACTGGTAGTCCCAGAAGTGGATGGGACTTCAGCAGCCAGCTAGTTCATCTTAGAAAGGCTAAGTGTCCCATCTGGGGTCCAATGACTGTCTGAGGCAGAATTAAAAATTCAGCTCCTCCTGACTCCAAGCCTAGGGCTCTACCCACTACTGGGACTCCCACCAAGTCTTTGTGATGCAGAGGCCAGCTCTCTAGCTGAGAAGCAACACCCCCTCCCACATAGGTGCTTACCAAGCACTTGTGGATTGAGGTGGCAGGCTCCCAGGAGAAGGTTTATGCTTGTGAAAGAGCCTGCCATCTTGGGACAGTTCTGGACCTAACTCACCTTTCTACCACATTTGAAGTTTAACAAAATTCTTCCCTCCTAACATTCCACTGAGATAAGAGAGGCAAAAAAGTGACCATCCCCATTTTTCAGAAGGGGTAAATTTAGGCTTAGAGCAGCAAATGACTTTTCAAGGTCATACAAGTCCAGACCCTGAAGGAGACAAGGGAAGAAAAGAAGACTCTTGGGATCATAAGACTGCCAGAAAGGTCACCCTCCTCCAGGGTGGCCTGCCTAGGCCCATTCTCTAGCCCCATGCAGACTTACCAATAGACTTCTGTCGAAGCATGAGGCCTGGTCCAGGGGGCAGGTAAGGTGGCCGTTCATAACTAGGCTGGGAACGGTGGTGGGGATCAAAGCTGGACTGGGTAGGGAGCAAGGGCAGGGAGATAGAACAGGCAACAAGGAAGGGGGTTAGTCATGCTTCCCTCCCTACAGCACCCTCCCAACTTTCTTTTTTTTTTTTTAAAGCAATTGGGGTTAAGTAACTTCCTCAAGGTTACACAGCTAGTCATTATTTATGTGTGGGTGCTCATTTTCTGAGGCCGGATTTGATCTCGGGTCATCCCAACTACGAGGCCAGCACTCTGACTCACTGTGCCACCTAGCTGCCTCTACCCTCCCAACTTTCACCTCCTTCCCCAAAGGATCAGAAGAAGGGGTGATCAGATAAGGGCTGGGGGTACCACCAAGCTGTGCAGATCTGGGTCCCCTGAAGTCAAAGGGAACAAGAAGCACCCCCATCTGCAGTGTTTAAAGAAGGACCTGGTGTTTACAGCTCATCACCAGAATGTCTGAAATATTCTTGGGAGTGGAGGGAAGGGGAGGTGGTGAACATAGCCACAGGTGAGGTGTCATTGAGGAGCCCAGAAAACCAAAGAAGGGGCTCCTACTTCTATAGTGACTCTGGAGCAAGTCACTGTGCCTTTTGCAGCCTCAGTTTCCTCATCTGTAAGGTGGAGATAATGATCTCTGTAAGCATTTACCTCCCAGGGTTGTTAGGAGGCTCCATTGAGAGGCTAAACCTGCCACCCCATTGCCAGTCACTGTCATCATCACATCTGTCTGGGACAGGACCTGTGGTTTCAGTAGCAGAGGGAGCTCCATTCACAGTATTTCCTGGGGGAGCTTCCTGAGGGCACCCAGAAGCCAAAGCTCCCCCAGGGGCCTCACCAGCCAGCCCTCTGACCACCATGGCATACTGGCTTACACACAAGAGCCGGTCTAGCCTTCTGGCATGGGATCTGGTTTTGAAAGCTCCCACCTCTGAGGCATGCTGGTAGTGTTGGACACACTGCTTCAGAGCTCCCTCACTCTCAGTGCCCTATCTAAGACCAGAAGATGCAGAGCCAGGCCTGACCTATGATGGGTAAGGGAGTTCCCTCACACCAAGGAGATCACAGGCCTGCTCCCCACCTTTCCAAAGGGTTTGTGAATCAATCAACAGCCCTGGGTGCTAGAAAGTGCAGAGAGAATTGTGTCATTTTACAGATGAGGAAACTGAGGCCCAGAGAAACTAAGTGAATGGCTCAGGGTTAAAAGGATAGTAAAGGTCAAGACCAGCTCTCTACTGATTCCAAAGATCCTGAGGTCTCTGCCACCTTGAGGAAAGCTCAAGGTCTACCTTGGAAACACCATGAATCAAAGATTCTTAGCTGGAAGGAACCTTTGAAGCTGAGTCCAACCCTCTCATTTTGCAGATGGGGAAACTGAGGCCAAAGTGGGAAAGAGACCTGCCCAAGGTCACAAAGCAGTAAGGAACAAAGGCAGAATCTGAACCTGTGTCCTCTGACTCAAAATCCAGTGTCCTTTCTCCACGTCAAGCAATCAGTCATGTAACACCTTAAGGCAGAGCATTGCTGTAAGCCAGGGAATGCCAAGGTTTCCATCAAGAATAGTTCACTTGGATACATTCACCAAATTGTTTGTGTGTCTCAAGGAAAGGTTCAACATGGATGGGATCTGCGGTTTGTGGGAGGTGGGAAGGGAGAAAAGTACTCAAGTACAATTTGGTAAAGACAAAAAGGCCTCAATGAAAGGGAACTAAAGGGCCAGTGATGCCACTCATTTCCTTTTTGGGGAAGGATCTTTGAACTGGTGGATAGAAGGAACAGAATAGAGTTTATCTGGTTTTGCAAAACTTTTGATAACGTGTCTCATGGTATTCTTGTGGAAAATATGGAGAAGTGGGTTAGAATTCAGGGCTTCTTAAGACTTTTTCCACTCCAGACTCCTTCAGCACTTCTTAAACTGTGGGCTGACTCCCATTAGGGGGTCGAGACCCACAGTTTAAGGAAGACGATTATGTAATGAAATAGATTCAGACTTGGCTAAATGGTTAGTCTTCAAGAGCAATCATTAAAGGCTTGATGTCAGTTTGGAGTAGGGTTTCTAATGGAGTGCTCTAGGGATCTGTGCTGTTTAACATTTTCATCAAAGACTTGGTTAGATGGCATCCTTATCAAATCTTCAGGTGACACCAAAGCATCCGTGAGAGCCAGCATCTTGGCTAAAAAGATCTACAAAGGTCTTAATTGGCTAGAAGGAAGGGCTGAATCCAAGGTCTCATCTAGTGGGGAGAAATGCAAAGGAATACATTTTCATTCCAGAATCAGGTTTCTATGTCAAAGATGGAGGAGATCTGGCTAGAAATTGGGAGCCTTCAGTAGGTTCTAAGTTCAATATATGACAGCAATAGGATATCACAGCTAAAAAAGCCCAGGGCCACTGAGGCTGATTAGACAAGTCCAGAGACACTGTCCCCAGAGCCCCTCAGAAGCCTTGTGGTCAATTGTGGGCACCCTAGTTTAGAAGAGGCATGGATGCTGGATGTCCTATATGGTGGAGGGCTACCTGGATTATTGGAAGGAAATGAGGATGCTTAGCTTGAAGAAGACATACAATGGGGGAAGATAATGTGATCACTCTCTTCAGTCTTTGGAAATGTTGGCCCCTGGAAGAATGCTTTGATGTGTTCCTTTTAGTTCAAGAGGGCATGACCAGAAGCATAGGTGGAAGTGGGATAGGACAATTTAGGCTTGACATCAGGAAGAATTTTCTAATGGGGAGGGCCGTCCCAGAATGGAAAGGGCTGACTTGGGCATACTGGGTCCCTCCTCACTGTAAGGCTTTCAGGAGAGGCTGGAGGACCATTGCTACAATGTGGTAGATAGAGGGCTGCTTCAGGTTGGATTAGATGGCCTCGGGGGTCCCTTAGGATTCTGGGATTCTGTGGATTTTGGCAAGTGCTTCCTCCCTTCAGCCCCCTTCTCTGAAAATGGGGAGCATACTCCTCACACTGCCTGTTTCACTGGGCTGTTGTAAGAAGAGGCATTTGTTAATAGTAAGGCAGTATAGCTAGCAACATGAGAGCTATTATTTATGTCATTAGAAAATGATTGAGGTGACAGGGAGACCACACAGTTCACCCTCACACTTAAAAAGCCAAGCAATCTGAAAGCTCCCAGACTATTGCCATGACTTCCTAGCAGATATCTTCACCTCCGGTTTTCTCTCTTCCATCTCTCCTTCACCCCTCTGATGGGCTGGTCTTTATTTCCAGACCCTCTCCCCCCACCTCAGTGGCCTAGGGAAGTCCCAGTGTCAGAGAATTTCAGAAGGAAGGAATCTTCTTGGCCAACACATACACCTAAAAGAATCTCCTCTGCCTCGTCTACTTGGAAGTCTCCAACCAGGGGAAGGGGCTCCTTTCTAAGGTGACCTATCACATTTTTGAACGCCTCCAATGTTTACAAAGTTTTTCTTTACCACCCTGCCCAAATTTGCCCCCTGGCATCTTCTCTCCTTCTCCTAGTTTTGCCCTTTGGGCCAGGGGGAACACATCTAATCTCCTTTCACACTGTGGCATTTGGAGTACTTGAAGGCACCTCTTGTGCTTCTTCATGCAAAATCTCTCCTCATCCTTTAGTTAATCCTCACATGGCATGGACTTGAGGCCCCCTGTCATCCTAGTTACCCTCCTTAGGCACTCTCTACATTATCAATTTCCTTCTTAAAATGTGGTGCCCAGAACAAAAGCAAGTATTCCACATGGAGTCTGACCAGGGCAGGGGACAGTGGAATGATCACTGCCCTAGACTTGGAAACTGGGCTTCTCTACACAGCTTAAACTTGCATTAGCTTTCTTGACAGCCACATTGTCCTTTTGACTGCTATCACACTTGTGGTCCACTAGAATCCCCAGAGCTATTTCAAACTCCTGTCTATGCCTTTCTCTAACTTGTGCTTGGCAAGTGGATTTTTTGAACCCAAATATACTGATTTGCATCGAACCCCATAGAATTCCATCTCATTGGAGTTAGCCTCTAGGCTAGGAAGATCTTTTGGTCTCATGACTGGCATTCGATGTGGTGGCTACTCCTCCTAGCTTGGGGTCATTCACTTACTTTGCTCTCTAGGTCTCAGTATCCCCACCTGTGGGAGGGTTGGGTTCACTTTCCATTCCAGCACTGTCTGATCATACCCTTCAGCTCTATTCCTCCCCAAAGCCAAATATGATCAGGGCTTTTCTTCATAAATTGTGGGATTTTTTTCAGACACTGATGACACTGACAATCTCCTAGAATGCTGAGCTGGATGGGACCTTCAAGGCCATGCCTGCCCTTACTGAATCCAGGACCAATAAGGAGTTAGAAAGAGAGCATGCAATTGAGGGCTGGAAGCTCCTTGGGACCAGACCAATCACCAGGGCATCAAGCAGTTTGGACCCATTGATTAATCATCCATGCAGGTGGCCTTTCCCTCAGGACTGAAAACTTGGTGCTTTAAAAATATTTTGAGAACTGCATTTCAATACCATTGGTTGCCTTTGGAAGCCTTCTGAGAAGGGGGTCCTAGGCTAACTGCCTACTGGGGTCCAAGACACCAAAAAGCGTAGAAACCTGTTCTAGGGAGACTGTAAAAGGGGGGAGAGCACCAAAGAGAAGGTGGCCACACGGACTCAGCACTTCTACTTGAGAAGCCATGGGGCCACGTGGAGCCCCAGAGTCAAATGTCCAGGGGCCCAGGGGTGGGCACGGGGATGATGGTTTAGCACTTATGAGGCCCTTTATACTCCTGATTGCATTGGAACCTCACAAAAACTCTGGATGACACAGAGTGCAAGTATATAAGGGGCAAGCTGAGGTTCAGAGATGTCAAGTGGGTTACCTAAGGTCACACAGCTACTAAATGCTCAAACCTGAGCTTGAGTCCTGGGTCCTCAAATCCCATGACTGTGCTTTCTAAAGCTTTATGTCACTTTCCAGCTCCAAAAAACAAGATGCCATCTTGCCTGATGTCCCCCTTGTGGGCTGGGATAATGAACTAAGCTGCTCCCTAGCCAAACCCAGTCATTTTCAATTGCCCCCAGCAGCCATAACAGGGAGGCCATTCCTTCTTGGGGGAGGTTGGGAAAGAGAAGAAAGAGAATAGGGAACATGAGCCTCAGCTACAGAGTTTGCATCAGTCACCGCCTGGCTCTGTGCCCTCTCACAGCCGTATCCACCAGCCACAAAGATCCCTTGGGGCTCCCATCTCCCCCCATTCTGAGGCTAGTTGGAGAGCCTTCTGATTGCCAGGGCAGCAATAACTCACAGCTATCACATGTGCTTTACAAAGTACCCTCCCCCAAACCTCACTGGGACATAGGTCGGACACCGCCTTGCCTGTTTTATAGATGGGAAACTGAGGCTCACAGATGGCAAAGGACTTAGTCACAGATACACTTTAGTAAGTGTTAGCTGCAGGATTGGAATTCAGGTCCATTTTCTCCAGTTTCATAGTCTTTCTATAACATGCTGCCTTTCACTCTGCACCAAGTTCCCTTCTCACTGTTCTCATGGCTGGGACCCCACCAGGTTACTCTGAGTAGGCCTAGATTCTTCCCTCTGTTTGCCCAGCCCCTCTGTGAAGATCTCTTTATGTGCCCCTACCCCTTCTCCTAGTTTGGATTTATGAGTCTGCTGTCTTGAACCTGGGACCTCCTGAATCCAAGGGACTTACCAGCTCTTCTCTACCTCAGAAACCTTTCCTCCCAGAGGCTCATGGTTGGGAGGAGTCATCGTACTGAACCTTTACCTGAAAGTGGGTGCCCACCACCACCGTCCCAGTGAGTAATTGTCCTGCCTGAATTCACTTGAACTGCACTGAGAACTCACTGCCTTCCAAAACAATCAGCCCTTCTAGAAAGCTTTGTTCTTCTTTCCATCACGACTTTCCGTCCCCTACTGACAAGTCTTCAGTAATTCACTGTAGCCTTGGTAAGTAAAAATTAAATCAAATACAAATGCCTCAGAGTCTTTGGCTTCAATTGACCCTTTTAGTTTGCCCCCTTCTCCCAGCCTGATCTGGCCAATTACCAGTCTCTGTCTCTGCCTTCTCCCACTTCCATGCTAGGCCATCTGCCAGTTCCTGGAATGCCTTCTTCATAGGGTCATACACCTAGAGCTAGAAGGACCTTCAGAAGATACCTACTACATTTAGAGATGAGGAAACTGAAGCCCCTGGAGAGCCAACATAGTAAGTGTCAAGCTGGATGGGAACTTGGATCCTCTGCTCCTCTGGGGCTCCTCTGATGCCCCATGCATGCTACATTATCCCACGAATTCTGCCTTTCCTCTCCAGGTCCCACTCGCCTCAGATGAGCATCGTTGGAGGCCTTGTCTGCACCCCTCCAGGTGCTTCCATTCTCCCATGTGGCTGATTCTACCTTGTAATACTGTTACTTGTATACACACCTAGAGATACATTTATATACACATCTTGAGATTGGTATACATTTGTATATGTATCTCGACATATATACACTAACTAGATACTAATGCATTTATATATGTATATAGGCATGTATACATTTGTATACATATACCATCATTAGGCTGTTGTTTTTCCAAGTAGACTGTAAGCTCCTTGAGATCAGGTACTATATCATGTTTCCTCTTTGCCTTCATTCATCCCTTTATTCACCATTCAGTAAGCATTTGTTAAGTTATATTAAGAATTTATGAAGACTGGGGTTGGTGGGAAGAGGGGGTGGAGACATGATAGCTTTTCTTTCAGTATCTGCAGGACTTTCAGGGAGAGGAAGGGTTTGGTTGGCCCCAGAGGGAAGAACCAGGAGCCTGGGGGAGGCCAAAAAGATGCCAATCCAGGTGGCGTGTCTGGAAGAACTTGCTGAAAAATGGGATCGGTCCAGGGTGGAAGGGGATGTCCCTCGCTGAAGGACTCCATGCTGTGGCTGGAGGACCTCTCCTGGAGAGGGGACTCTTTTCAGGGCAAGGGTTGGGTTAAATGCCTCTGAGGTCCTGTGATTATGGGAGGTTGTACTAGGTTCTCAACAACTACAGAGCCATTAACAGGGTTTCTGCCCTCAAGGGGTTATCTTCTCTATTAGAATGTGAACTTGAGATCAGGGACCATCTCACATTTTCTGTTTGTTCCCCCAGTCAGTGCTTAATAAAAGTTTTATTCATTCATTCAAAGAGCTTACATTCTATTTGAGGGTGGGGAAGAACAACATGATCCCCGAGAAGTA
The DNA here is from genome assembly GCA_011680675.1 of Gymnobelideus leadbeateri. Lineage (NCBI taxonomy): Eukaryota > Metazoa > Chordata > Mammalia > Diprotodontia > Petauridae > Gymnobelideus > Gymnobelideus leadbeateri. The sequence goes on along the minus strand of WOXC01000426.1, from coordinate 369,455 downwards.
AAAACAAAATAAATACAGGGTGATTTCAGGGAGGTGAGAGACTGAAAATTGAGGGAAGAAAGAAAGACTTCTTAAAGGAGATGGTGCTTGAAATGTCTGGAAGGGAGCTAGAACTTCCAAGAGGCAGAAGTGAAGGCATGGGGCACATGCTAGGCAAACACCTGGAGGGAGGACATAACAGCATCCCCAGCTCAATACAAAACCTTAAAGGGGGGTGTATTTAGGAAATACTGATACAATTGGATTATGATGAGCTGAAGCTTTCCTCCCTGTACCTATTTTGCATTGCTCCTAGTTCTGCCAATTAAGAGCCCCTGCATCCCAGAGGTTCTTTCTCCTTTGGGTCATCCTGGACTTGATTACTAGGCTGCCTCACTTGGAAATCCTGACCTGGGCCTTGACCCTTCACTTCTCAGAGCCTTAGGTTCTTATCTGGGAAAGCAAAGGGCTCAGACTTGATGGTCTTTAAGGACCCTTTCAGTTATGACAGTCAATGATTCTATAGGATAGTGTGACCGCAGGGATCTGAGCCCCTTCAAAGGAAGAGATCATGGAAGGGTAGTAAAATGAGTAGGAAAATCTCTTGGGGAAGTGGGGAAGGAAAGGCTCTACTGGACTAGCAAAACCTCCCCAAATAATGTTAAAAAGACAGAAAGAAAAGAGAAGACACTAGAGGAAAAAGTAGGCAAGAGATGCCCCCCAAGTAGATGTGAGGGGTTGGGGAGAAGAGCAAGGGCTATGGACTTACCGATCCCTGAGGCAAAAGTCAGGGAGGACTGGGGGGCTGGTGAGAGGGGGCAGGAGGGGCCAGGTGGGACCCCTACCCCCATTGCCAGGGGTCTCGAAGGAGGCCTAGGGAGGGGAGGGCTGACGTCAGAGCCTGAGAGAGACAATGGAGATGAGATTATGGGGGTGAGGTACACTGTTGAAATGGGGGGTCCTTGTGGAGAAGGGAATGAGAATGGGGGCACAATCCAATCTGCATACAATTCAAAGTGGAAGGAGATAGGAACAGATAAGTGAAAAAAAGATGGAGACGGCAGATAGTGGTAGGTAGAGCATGGGGGTGTATTAGCAGGGGCAGAAAGATGAGGACACAGGTGATAATAGACAGATTGGTGGAGGATTATATAGTCAGGACAGAGCTCCTGAGGAGAGGAGAAGAGGGGTTTGAAGAGAGGTAAATTGAAGCATGGATAGACAAACTGATAAGGAGACAGGTCTTGGGGTGAGGGTATTCTGTCTGCAGAGTTCAAAGGGTGGTATTAAGGGGAGACAGACAGAACAAATGGCAAGACAAGCTGGGAGAAAGAATAGACAGATTGAAGGGGAGGGGAAGTTGTCTAGTTTTTACAGAGTGGAAGAAGGATGGAATGAGAAAAAGACACCAGTGGGGTAAGATAGATTGAGACTAGGGAGGAAACATATAGACTGAGGGAAGGACAGAAAGATAGACTCAAAGCAGACAAATCTACAGATTGATGGGAAAATCCTCTGTCTCTCTCTTCCTCTCTGTCTCTGTCTCTCTCTGTCACCTCCTATCTCTATGTGTCTCCCCCCCCCTTCTCTCTGTTCGTTCATCTCTATCTTTCTGTCTCTCTCTCTGTGTGTCTCTGTCTCTGTCTTTCTCCTTCCCCCCACCCCAGCCCTGCTCCCTCCCTGGGAGAGGCAAGGGAAAAGAGATAGAGAGGAGTCACTAACAAAATAGGAAGAGTCAGACAGACTGAAGGGAACAAGCTGAGGAAAAATAGACAGACTAATGAATAACTGCCTGTGATGATTGCATTTGAAATGGGATTTTGATTTTGGACTACAACTATAAGACAAGTAGGACGCTCTCAGACAAACCTGGGAAGACTTACATGAACTGATGCAGAGGGAAGGTGAGCAGAACCAGGAGAACATTGAACACAGTAACAGCAACATTGTAGCAATGATCAGCTGGGAATGACTTGGCTGTTCTCAGCAATGCAAGGATCCAATCCCATTCTGAAGGACTTATTAATGAAAAATACTGTCTGCCTCCAGAGAAAGAACTGATGGAGGCTGAATGCAGATTGAAGCAAACTTTTTAAACTTTATTTTCCTTGTTTTTTTGTCTGTTTTCTTTTGCAACACAGCTAATATGGAAATAAGTTTTGCATGACTGCACATGTATATTCTATATCAAACAGCTTGTCTTCTCAAGGAAGGGAAGAAGGGAGAGAGGGAGAGAATCTATAACTCAAATTTAAAAAAAATTTAATGTGATGCAACTGGGAGATTTATACAGGCACTGGGGTATAGAAATCCATCTTGCCCTACTATAAAGTTAGGGGGGATGGGGGAGGATATAAGAGAGAGAAGACTGGGGGAAGGGGTATTCAGTAGGATCACTATCTTGAGGTGGGGAAAGACAGGGAGAAAATTTGTAACTCAAAATCTTGTGGAAATGAATGTTGAAAACTAAATTAATAAAATATTAATTTAAAATGAATGTAAAGAATTGTTTTTATGTGTAATTAGGAAAAAATAAATTTTTTTTAGAAAAAAAATGACAGGCTTCCAGCCAGGAACAAAGTGCACATGACAAAAAATTGCTAAGAATATATTTACTTACTGTCTTACAAACCTTATCAAAGGGGCTTTAAGTTAAAAAAAGGTAGGGAAAGGAGGAAACTCCCCATATATATCAACCAAATTAGATACCATAGATAGTAGCTACAATGAAGAAGGAAGAGGGGAATAGTGGTTGAGACACCTGGAAGTTCACAGGAGACACAATTCAAGAAAGGAAGTAGTAGTAAAGCCCATCATCTCAAATATTTATACAGAAATACCCAAAGTTTAGGCAATAAGCAAAATGAGTTGGAGGTCTTAATGCAAGGAAGTATACATGACCTAAGTATCACTGAGAGTTAGTGAGAAGACATACATGATTGGAATATGTCTTTAATTGCATATAATTTATTTAAAAGAAACAGAATAAGCAAAAAGGGTGGTAAGGAGGGGTAGCATTGTATACTTAAAAGATAAACTAGTGAAGAAATATAGGAGGGCAAGTATGATGGAAAACATTGAGTTGAAAGTCATTGGATTGAGAAATAAGTAATTTTTCATGGTGTACATTACAGACCACGTGGATAGAAAGAAAAAAGAGATGATGAATTTGGGAAACAATCACTATCTGCTGAGTAAATGACAGCCAAGAGTAGAACAACTAATAATTTTTTTTAACTTAGTAATAATATTATTCATCAAAATGTAGTGAAACTAACAAGGTAAGTTAGATATAATTCTCTCTAACAGCAAGGAATTGGCTGCTGAAGTAGAGATGATAGGCTCTTTAGAGCAGAAGTATCAAACAGGTTTGGGGACACAGCACACCCCAGTATCACCCAACCAGATTAAGATGTAATTGGGGATTATTGAACAAAATAAATTGAATATACTAGAACAATATAAGATATGCTTGAACACAGATAATGTTAGTATGTGATTGTCTAAGTCAACAGGCATCCCAAAGGAATACTTAAGTAGGGTTTAGTGGTCCCCTTCTACATCTGAGTTTGACATCACTGACCTAGAACTTTTTTGATAAAGATAGAGAAGAAAGTCAGGCTTCATTTGATATATACCCTACATTTTGGAAGAGCAGAGTTTAAATAGTTCAGAGGAAATATATTGACTAACATGAAATGTAAACAAGATGGAAGTAAGAGTATGTAATTAAAGATGAATATAAAGGCATAGCAAGGTTCTATTCTCCAATTGATAAATGGTCAAAGGAATATAAAGAGATAAAAAATTTTCAGAAGAAGAAATCAAAGCTATGTATAGTCACATGAAAAAATGCTTTAAATCTGTATTGATTAGAGAAATGCAAATGAAAACAACTCTGAGGTACCAGAAATGACATGTTGGAGGGGATGTGGAAAAACAGGAACATGAAATGAACTGTTGGTGGAGTTGTAAAATTGTCTAACCATTCTGGAGAACAGTTTGGAATTACACCCAAAGGACTATAAAACTATGCTTGCCCTTTGACACAGCAACATTACTACTAGGTCTGTACCCCAAAGAGACTAAAGGAAAAGGATGCACAAAATATTCAGAGCAGATTTTTAGTGGGGGCAAAGAACTGGAAATCGGGAGGATTCTCATTAACTGGGGAATGGCCAGACAAGCTGTGGCATATGAATGTGATGGAGTGTTATAAGAAATGATGATGGGTGTGGTTTCAGAAAGACATGGGCAAGATCTATATAAACTGATTCAAAGTGAAGTGAGAAGAACTATGAGAACATTGTGTAGAGTAACAGCAGTGTTATAAGGATGGTAAACTGTGAGAGACCTGGCTGTTTTGATTAATAGGATGATCCAAGACAATTCCAATGTCCTCAGGATGAAAAATTGCTATTGACCTCCAGAGAGAGCTGATGAACTGATTGCAGATTGAAGTATACTTTTCTTACTTTCTTTCTCTTGCTTTAAAAAATCTGGCTAATAATGTGGGATTGTTTTGCGTGGTTTCATGTATTATTGATAAGTACTGCTTGCCTTCTCGGTGGTGGGGAAAGAGGGAGAAAGAATTTGGAATTCAAAATTTAAAAGGAAAAGAATGGTAAAAAATGAATTAATTTAAAAATTGTAAATGGGAAAAACAGGAAGAAGACGTGACTTCCAAAGTTACTGGAGCGAGTGTCTCCCTGGCTTTTTAAAAGCTAACATTTATGTAGCATTTTAAAGTTCACCGAGCACGTTAAACGTATTATCTCATTTTTCCTCATCACAACCATGGGCAGTGGGGCTATTATCCCCATTTAACAGATGAAGGAACTGAGGTAGGGGTTATATGATTTGGCCAGAGTCACAGTTAGCAAACAGTTGGTGGCCCGCTTTCCACTCATGTCTTCCTGCCTCCAAATTCAGAGCTCTGTCCTTCCATAACACCTGCCCTAGTCAGATCTCAGATGCAGTCCTGTGTTCAGTTAAAGTGGAGCGCCTTTCTGAGGGCAAGCAGGATGAGGAAGGGTCTTGAGTCCACATTCGTAGTGATCAGTTAGAGGAAGTGGGAAGGTTTAACTTGGAGAAGATTTGAGGTGGATGTGACAAATGTCTTCAAATTTGGGCAAGGTTTTGATGCAGGAGGCTGAGAAGACCTGTTCTGTTTGTCGCTAGAGGAAGAATCAGGAGCAGTGTGATGAAAGATGCAAAAGGGGAAGTTGAGGCTTGAGATGAAGAAAAGCCGGACAGGACTGTCCTAAAGTGGAGTGGTCTGCTTGGGAGATGGCGGTGGTCTAGAGCCAAAGGCTGGGTATGGTGGGGGCAGGGTGGGGGGAGGATTCTTCTTTTGGCGTAGACTGACCTCTGAGGACCCTGCCAATTCTAAAAGCCTATGACACTGTGACAGACGGAATAACTGAAGGAGAAAGACAGACCAAGAGGACTGACAGACTGAAGAGGGAGCAAAAAATGAAGGGGGAGAGACAAAGTGAGCCAGGGGACAGACTGATGGGGAGGGGACAGACTGAAGGGGAGGGGACAGACTGATAGGGAAGGGACAGACTGATGGGGAGGGGACAGACTGAAGGGGAGGGGACGGACTGATGGGGAAGGGACAGACTGATGGGGAGGGGACAGACTGAAGGGGAGGGGACAGACTGATAGGGAAGGGACAGACTGATGGGGAGGGGACAGACTGAAGGGGAGGGGACGGACTGATGGGGAAGGGACAGACTGATGGGGAGGGGACAGACTGATGGGGAGGGGACAGACTGAAGGGGAGGGAACGGACTGATGGGGAAGGGACAGACTGATGGGGAGGGGACAGACTGAAGGGGAGGGAACAGACTGATAGGGAGGGGACAGACTGATGGGGGAGGGGGGCAGAACTGATGGAGGAGGGGGGCAGAACTGATGGGGGAGAGGACATACTGATGGGGGAAGGGGACAGACTGGGGGGAGGAGCGAGGGTGGGCTGGCAAGAGGAGGAGAAGCGAGGCTGGGAAAGTAGTAAAAAATGTTTCCCGCCTCGAGCCCGAAAACCAATCAGGTCGCGCTCCGTATCCGTGACGTCACTAGCTGCTGGGTGACTCCTGGGGTCTAACGGCCTCCTGCACGAGTCCTCGCGCGCCACCTGGCGCCTCGCGCAGGCTCAGTAGGCCCAAGGGTCGTTCAAGACGCATGCGTAGAAGGAGGGGCTCAAGGCCGCAGTAAAAAAAGCGGGAAAGCGACAGAGGGGCGTCAGGGAGGGGGCGGGCCGGGGCCCAAGACCGAACCAGAGACCCAGGCGGAGCCCGAGAGGGCGGGGCCGAGACTGGGGGCGGGGGCGGCACTCTCGGAGCCTCCCCTCTCAGTCCACGTGGCCCCGCCCCCTTCACTGTCACCCCCACTCCGGGGTCTCTGCGGCAGGGGCTTTAACCCCCAGACACCCCTCCCCTCCTCGTGTCTCAGCGCGCCGCGCCTTCCCCACCCCCACTCCCCCCGCCCCCTGCAGCGTCTCTGTTCTGCCCCCGGCCTCCCTCGCTCCAGCCCCCTCCTAGTGCGGGCCGAGTAGCGTTCTTTAGCGCATGCTCAGCCTCAGTCCTTCCTCCCTCGGCAATGACCAGGGCTCCCCAGTGCCTCCAGAGCCCAAAGCCTCCAGCTCTGCCCCAGCCGTCATCTCCCTTTCCCTCCCACTTTCTCTCCTCTGTCTCTGCCAGGCCTGGCCCAGGCAGCCCTTCTGCTCAGACCCTCCCTGACCGCCCAGTGCCCTGAAGCGCTTGTGCAGCCCTGCCCTTTGCTACTTTGGGTGTATTCTGTGGGCGCTGACCTCTGACCTTGTCTCCCTCCAGCGTTCCAATGGTAGCCCTTTGCAGGAGGGACAGCTGCGCCCAATGCCTTGGCATCCCTATCTGCTCCCACAGTGCCTAGCATACAGAGGGTGCCAAATTAGTGCTGTCCTTGGGTGATGAGCTCACTTGCTCATACTGCTACAAGCCTGTCTGTCCGCCAGCCTGGAGCTCACCACCATCTCTTGGAATCTCTGATTAACTTTAAGACTTATCTCTGTGGCCACCATCTTCAGGGACCCTTCTTGGGGTCTCTCAGGGAGAGGCCAGTTCCTCATCCCACCCCAATGCGACCTGGTGTCTGTTAGGCACACATGTGTCCATACGCAAGGGATGGCACAGATAGCCAAGTCAGGGTGGCACGGTGGGTAGAGAGAGCTAGAAGAGCTCATGCCAGCTGCAGAACACCAGGCATCTCGACACCCTGTCCCAGACTCCCAGCTGGAAGGTGTGGACAAGGCACCAGGCTACATTGAGGAGAGCAGCCTCCCCACCACCAAGACCTAACCCCCTCCTGTCTACGTGTATATGCATACATATGTGTGGCACACACAGCATGCTAATGAAATCCTGGAATTGCAGAGCCAAAGCCTAGGCCTGACCTTCTCCTCTGAATGTGTGTTCATGTATCCACAGGCATGTGCACAAACACATGCTATCCTGATGGAATCCTGACATCACAGAGCCAGTACCTATTCCAGACCCTTTTCTATGCGTTTATATGTGCGTGTGTATTTGTATGTACGTATACACACATTTGCCCACATATGCACATAAGCACACATTTTACTAATGAAATCACAGGCTCACTAACCCTCTCCTATTTATATGTGTGTATGTACATATATATACATACATACATTCATATACATGTATACACATACACACTCACACACATCCATGCATGCACATAAATACACCCACTCACAATATACATACATACATACACACACTCACACACACTCACACACATACACACTCACACACACATAGACACACTCACACTACTGCTCCCCTTAGAATGTAAATTCCTTGAGGGCAGAGGCTGCCTTTCTTCTGTCTTTCTATTCCCAGCACCTAGTAACTGGCACCTAAAAGGAGCCTGATAAATCCATGCTGATTGATTGAATAATAAAATTACTAATGATAACGATAGTTTATGTGGATCTTAGGGTTTTCAAAGGGTTTGGCATCCAGTGGGAGCTTTCTTGCACCTTTCCAATCTACCTTGTGTAATAGTTGTCTGCCACCTGTTAGGTCCTGCTGGATGGTGGGGTCCCTGATGGGAGAGGCCATGGTATACCAGTCTCTGGACTCTCCTCTAGGGGCAGTACTGGGCCCTAGCCTGGCTGCTTCCCACCTTGTGAGGTCAGTGGGGATCCCACACATCAGCCCAAGGCCCCATAGGAAAGAGATGAGGCTCCTGCTGAGCTTCTTCTCAAGGCTCAGATCCTCTTTTTTTGAGTGGGAAACCTAATACATGGTTTAGAATCGAGGGATCAGAGATTTGGAGCTGAAAAGGATCTCAGAAATGGCTTTATCCCACCCCTTCCTGATAGAGAGAAGGAAGCTGAGCTCCACTGAGATGAAATGGCTTGTCTCCAGTCACCCAGAGAGTCACCAGCACAACCAGGAGCACAACCTGGGTGTGCTGACTCCAGTCCTGGCACTTGTGCCTGGAGCCCTCAAGCTGCTCTGAGCCTCTGCGATTCTCTGCTCTATGGGTGGGGGTGGGGAGGAATCTGGGGCCCCCTCTAGCCCTGAGGTTGGATACTTTAGCTGATGGAACTTGTTCCAGTCTCCTGCCACTTGACTCTTCCTATCCCTCCCCATCCCACATATTCTGTGCTTCAGTGACACTGGCCTCCTGGCCATTGCTCAAATATGACCCTTTATCTCCCACCTGCAGGCATTTTCTCTGGCCATTCCCCTAAGCCTGAAAGGCTCCTTCTCCTCATTTCTGCCTCTGGGCTTCCCTGGCTCTGTTCAAGTCCCAGCTAAAATCCCACCTTCTCAAAGAAGACCTGCCCAATCCCTCTTCATCCTAGTGCCTTTCCCTAAGTTGATTATCTCCCATTTATCCTGTCTTCCTATAGCTTGCTTGCACCTAGCTGTTGGCATGCTGTCTCCCTCATTAGACTATGAGTTCCTCAAGAGGAGAGACTGTCTTTTGCTCTTCTTTATGTGCCTAGTGCTTCTCACAGTGTTTGACACACAGTAGGCACTCAATAAATGCTTGTTGACTGACCAGACACTAGGTTTCTATCAGGAATAACCACTCTTTAAAAATGAATTTATACAAGGAAGCCAATGGAAAAAATGTGAAGGAAGGCAGCCTAGCAGTACTAGAGCTCACAGTATATTGCAAAGCAATAGTTGTCAAAACAACAGGGTTCTGGCTAAGAAATAGAGGGGTGGATCAGTGGTATAGATGAGGTACCCAAGACAGTAGGAAATGACCATAGGCATTCAGTGTTTGGTAAACCCAAAGATCCAAGATTTGGGTGCAAGAACTAACTACCTGACAAAAACTTCTGGGGAAATGGGAAATCAGTCTGGCAGAAACTAAGCAGAGACCAGCATCTCACACCATAAACCTAGAGATGCCCATGTGACTTAGACAGAAAGGGTGATAGCATGTGTAAATTAGGGGAGCGTGGAAAATTTTACCTCTTAGATCTATGGATAAGGAAGAGTTTATGACCCAAAAAGAGATAGGATCATAGGAAATAAATGGATGATTTTGATTCCATGAAATTAAAAACCATTTGCACAACAAAACCAATGCAGGAAAGAAAAGAAAAAACCGAAGGGAAAATTAACAGCAAGTTTTTCTGACAAAGGTCTCATTTCTTAAATATATAAGTAACTGAGCCAAAGTTATAAAAATAAGAGGCATTCCTCAATTTACAAATACTCAAAGAATATGAACAGGTAATTTTCAGAAGAAGAAATCCAAGTTTGCAATAGTCACATAAAAACTGCTCGAAATCACTAATAACTAGAGAAACACAAATAGAAACAATTCTGAGGTATCACCTCACTCCTATCAGATTAATGATAAATGCCAGAAGGGGTGGATCTGCATTCTTTCTCTGCCACTAACTTGACTGAATGACTTTCAGCATGTCACTTCTCTCCCCTAAGCCTCAGTTTCCTACTCTTTAAAATGAGAGAGTCAGAACATGACATATTACTCAAAGAAAGTCCAGTTCTGAGTAACTGGAAAGTCCAGGATGGTCTTGGAGAACAGATAATGAAGGATCTCTGCTTCCCCACAGCTGAGGGTCAGGGCACTACTAGGGCAGAATGTGATCTACTTTGGCTGATGGGACCACTACATTTGGGTATTTTTGCTTAATCATCTTTATTCCAAGAAAAGCCTCAATATGAGTGGGAAAGGGTTTCTTCCCTCTGAATGACTGGGCTGTAAAGACAACTGGAGATGAGGTATTTTTTTAGGAGCAACCAGGAGGCCAGTGTCACAAAGTATGAGTAAGTACAGGGGGGTAAAGTGTAAGGAGACTGGAAAGGTATAGGCAGGGTATGTTATGAAGGGCTTTGAACATCAAACAGGGATTTATATTTGGTCCTGGAAATAATAGAGAGCCACTGGACTTTATTAAGTTAGAGGGTGACATGGTCATATTTGTGTTTTAGGAAGATCACTTTGACAGCTGAATGGAGGATAGACTGGAGTGGCAAGAGACTTGAGGCAAGAAGGTCAGCCAGCAGGTTCTTGCAAGAGTCTAGATGTGATCTGGAGGAAGATCCAACAAAGGAAAAGAGAAGGAGTGGTCAGAAAGGTAGGAGAACCAGGAGAGTACATGGAGTCCTAAAAACCTAGAGAGAAGAGAAAGTCAAGGAGGAGAGGGTGACCAACAGTGTCCAAGGTGGCAGAGAGGCCAAGGAGAATGAGGACTGACAAAGGGACATTGAATTGGGCAATTAAGAGATAATTAGTAACTTTGGAGAGCAGTTTCTTTTAAATGATAAAAAGTGACCCAAGGCTAAGGCTTAGCAGGGCCAGAATATGGAGAGTTAATATTGAGAAGAAATAGAGTAGAGGCACCTATCATAGAGGTCCCTCTCAAGGCATGTAGCCGCAAAAGGGAGGAGATATATGGGAATAGAGTTAAGGAGGATGGATGGAGCAAGTGAGGGTTTTTTGAAGATAGAGGAGACATAGGTATTTTTGTAGGCAACAGAGAAGGAGAAAGTAGAGAGGGAAATACGAAGATGAGTGAGAGTGGAGATGATAGGGCAGGGGCAGTCTGCTGGAGGAGATGGGATGGAATGGGATCCCTTGTTCATGTAAAAGGGCTTGCCTTGGCAAGAAGAAAGGTCACCTCATCACATGAAACAAGGGTGAAGGAGGAGATAATGGAGGAAGGCATCTTGGTGAGGAGGAGGAGGAGAGGAGAAAGAGCTCACAGTGAATGGTCTCAACTTTTTTTGGAAAATATGATGCCAAGTTTTCAGCTGGAAGGATGGGGGAAGGGGAGCCATGAGAGGTTTGAGGAAGGATGAAAAGTTTTGAAGGAGCTGCTGTGGAGAGTGGGAAAGTGAACTAATAAGGCAGGTACAGATTGACTAGCAGTAGTGAGGGACCAGTTAAAGTTGTGCAACATAAAGGTGTAGTGGGTCCTATCAGAATGGTGATGATATTTTCTAACTTCATTCAGCAGCACATGTGCATGAATGAAGGTTATGAATGGTGGGAATGATTCAAGGCTGATGCTTGGTGGGACTGAATTGTGGGTCATATAAGGAAGCAAGTAGACAATATGAAGTTGGGAAGTGTTCACCAAGGGGTCAAGAGGAGGAAAGGAAAGTGCAGCTAGTGAAGGGGTGGTGAGATGGTAAAGAATTGAGAGGCCAAGGCATTAGACAAGGAACCAGGTTGGAGGTTGGAAGGTAGAGGCAGAGGGAGAATGACAGTAGATTTTGATTAGAGAAGGGGTTTCTGGACTTCTCAAACACGTAAGTTGTGCCTTTACGGGTAAAGACAAGATCAAGGGTGTGAACTTCTTTGTTCGTGTCTGTGATGAGGTGGAGAAAGAGCTCATAGGAATGGGTAAGTTGAAGAACTGAAAAGTGAGAGTGTTACTTTGAGAGTGTACTAAGAGGGTGAAGCCCCTAGAAACAAGGGCAGGAGTTTAGGAGGAGATAAGCCTGTAAGCCCAGCACTGAGCTCACCGATGAAAGAAGGAGAGTGTCTGGGGCTTGGTAGACAGCAGCTCCCAGGACCTTGACTGAGCAGTAAATATGGATTGGAGGAAGCTCACCCAATGAGAGGGTGAGGGGCAGGGCAGAGGGAGAGCCTGAAAATGGCAGGGGGCTCTCATTGTCCTTGTTGCTCTAAAGTCCTATGATTTTGTTCACAATGTAAATATGTTCTAGATATTTGGTTCCTCAAGTATTGAAGTGGGTTTGGTGATCTCATACAGCCACTGTGTCCACTGATGTCAATGACAGCCCATCCCACAAGACCCTTGTCCATGTCCTCCCGTAGACATAGCAGTTTGACATAGAGGTCTGTTACAAATACTGCTCTGTCACCAGGAAGGTGACCTGGGGGCTAAAGGAATGGATGACCTCTTCAAACCCTGGGTCCTTCTCGGCCATGGTAGCCAAGTCTCTGGTGGAGGAAGTGGGATGAGAGAAGAAAAAAAGAAATGAAGCATGTTGACTTTGGGTAAAGCCAATGAATGCAGAGGCCCCAGGAGCGGCAGTTTCACCAGAAAACACATCAATTCATCCAAGACCAATTACATGTAAGAGAGGGCCAAGGGTCACTGTATGTATTAGGCCAGACAGGGCTTACAGGAGGGCCATGCCCAGGGACAGGAAGATTAAGATTTGAGAGAGAAAACTGCTTTGAGAAAGGGATCTCAAGAGTCATGGAAAATGCAGATGATGGAGCTGAAGGAGGTCCCAGAACATCTCCCTCTTTGTAGTCAGAGGTGTGCTCTACACATTTAATATCCGACTCTCCCAAGGGGAAGAAGTGTCCACATGAAAAACTTTTAACACCTTTTTATCTGCATCATTAGCCTCTTCTCCATCATTTTCTCAAGTCCAGAAAACCAACAGAACAATAAGTTAACCCCTGATTTGTATCATTTCTGATTTCTGAGCTGTAAACGTTCACACCAAAAATTTAACAACCAACTCTCCCAAAGTAGTAACAGCTGACTCCAGCCCTCCCTGACATACTTCTCCTCCTTGGAGAATTTTTAAGTTGGAAGTGACATTAGAAACCATTTAGTCCAAAGTTATAAACCATTCCTCTTACAGGTGAGAAAACAGAGACTCCCACTGGAGGTTAGAGTAGCACGATGGAAGCCCTATGAATGGCTCATTGGTAGAACCAGAACATCCCAGAGGCTGAAAGTGCTTATTTGCAAAAAAGAATCTCTACCTTGAAAGGATTCTTTGATTCATAATAAAGGAAGTGTGTGGCAATAGTGGGGCGTGTGTGTTCATGAGTATGTACACATGTGTGTATGTATAAATACATGTGTGTACACGTGTGTATTGTGTTCACACAACACATTGTGTATGCTGCATGTTACTTAGTGCATGTGTACGTGTGTGTGCAGTGTGTGAGTGTGAGCATGTGGGTGTGTAAGTGTGTGTGTGTAGTGTGCAAAATTATGCAGGCATGAGGGTGTGCATGTGTGTGCATTGTGTATGCATGATGTACCATAAGCATGTGTGTTTACACAAGTGAAATGCATGCACGTGGGTGTGTAAGCTTGTGTGTGAATGCATGTGTATGCATGTTTGTATGCATGCATGAACTCAAGCTGTCTAAAAAAGAAGACAGAGAAAAGTGCCCAGGGTGACTGGGGTTTAGGGAGTCAATCCCCTCAGTGGTCAGGATCTTCTCCCTCTTGAAAGTATTTTTTTCTCTGCATCAATGCCAGATTCCCTTAGTAACGGGCTTCTTCACCTGGGGAAGTGGGGAGTCTGTGCATAGATTCCAGGAGGTCCATAAGCTCACTTAAAAAGTATTTTGATAATTCTTTGCATCTAATCAGGTTCCTCCAGCAAATGAGATGCTTGTAAAGTGGTTAACATAGGGCCTAACACACAGTAGGTACTTAATAAATGCTGAATCCCTCTCCCTCCAATGCTCTGGTTTGTGCTCCTGCCAAAGGGTCCAGGGCAGAAAGACCCCAGTGTCTGGAAGCCCCCTGAGGCTGTCATTCTTGGGTCTGTATACCTAGCATCTAGCAAGGTGCCAGGACTTGCTTGATAAAGGCATCTTGAATTGAACTAAACTGGGGAAGTCTGGACAGACTTGGTCTGTCTTCTGTCTTTGGCGGTGGCAGCAGAAATCCCAGGAGCCAACAAGCCCACCTGGAAAGAATGACCCCTCACTAGTGAATCCCTGTCTCATTTTCATCATGGGAGGGTCAACGGAGGACACAGAGAGAAGAGGAAGAGAGAACAGCCCCAAGGACTGAAGGAGAATGGAAGGAAGGAAGGAAGGAAGGAAGGAAGGAAGGAAGGAAGGAAGGAAGGGAGGGAGGGAGGGAGGAAGGAAGGAAGGAAGGAAGGGAGAGAGGGAGAGAGGGAGGAAGGGAGGGATGGAGAGAGGAAGGGAGGAAACACGATGGGAAAGAAGATAGCAAACGAGGGAAGGGATGGACAGAGCTGGAAAGAGAGATGGCTGGTGAGGGAGGGGATAGATAAGAAGCAGAGAATTGGCGATGGAGCCAGGGATCATGGACAGTCCTGGGAACAGAGGAGGCTAGGGAGGAGGGCAGAGCCAATGAAGAGAACAGCAGTGGGGTGTGTGGTGAAGATGGACGGATGGACAGACAGCATGGCAAGAGTGGAGGCCCAGAATGGCTAGAAAGGAGGTGAGACTGTTCCCTGGGGCTTAGGTGAGGAGAACAGGGGCTCCTCAGAAGCTGGATGAGGGCAAAGAGCCCGGCCCCCTGACCTGACAGGCAGCTAGCCTCCACCGGTCGCTTGTCTCCTTACCTCAGTGGCGAAGAAGCCCTTGGCTCGATGTTTGCCCAGAGAAGGAAGGCCGCCAGGCCCCGGCCCCTCACTTGCACTGATGGTCTGCTGAGCAGCCGCCAATATCTCATCCAGTTTGTCTGGAGGGAGGAGGGAGGATATATGGTAAGGTCGCTTCCACTATGCCTGCCAATGGAGCCAAGCTCTCTCCTCCCCAACCCCTTTCTGTTACTCTCCACAGTGGGTGGAATCTGGGGGGAGGCAGGAGAGCAAGGCAGGAGTGACTGGGGCTCAGTGTATGCAGTGGAGGGAAAGGAAGGGAAGAAAGCCAGTGGGATCCTGGAGAGTCAAAGGGGGAGAGAGGGCAGGTGGACCAGGACGGGGTCAAGTCAGAGGCCGAGGGGAGACGGGTGGAATGACACTAATGATGGACCAACCCTGGGAGCCTTCACATTGGATACAGTCATGGACACACAACAATGACAAAAAGGAACAGACAAAATTGGGATTGGGGGCTGGTGTAGGGGACTGGCCTAGAAGCATGAACATGGACAGAAAAGAAGAGGCAGAATGAAAGACTAGACAAAACTGAGGCAAGGGGGACCAAGTGTGAGGACAGATAGGGAGGTTAGGGACAGAGCACACAGATGGACAGTGGGAAGAGAGAGGGCAGAGATAGAGAGAACTGGGGGGTCACAATGGGAGAGAGAGTATAAAACCAAAATGAATAAAGGCACCGAATGTTGGAAAGGGCAAACTGAAGGACCAGAGAGAATGGGGCAATGGACAACGGAGTGGGTTGGAGAGTGTGACCAGACAGAAAGGCAGAGGCATTGTGTGTGAGGAGGGATGACCAGGAATGGGAAGGAGCAGGCTTGAGTGTGGGGGCAGGGAGTTTGTGCTTACTCAGGGCCATCTGATAGACTGTCCTCTTCTTCTCCACGCTGGGCATTGGTGCCTGCTCATAGTCTGTGGATAGAGGCAGGTGATGATCAGTAAGACCCCAGGCATGGGGAGAGAACATAACAAAGGGGCTGCCAGACAGGTTAAACAGCAGGTGCCAATGGATGGTATGGAAGTGGAGGGTTATCCCCTGGGGCCACCAGAGTTGGGGGCTAGTTGGAGGGGGATGAGACAGGGGTGTGCCTGGGGGCCCTCCCCCCAGCCCTGGGACCCACTCACCACTCTTCTTCTTCCAAGGGGAGACTAGCCAGGGGGAGCAGCAGAGGAGCCAAGAATTAGGAGGTGAGGGGGGGAGACCCAGGGTCTTGGAAACTGCCCACCCCTCACTCCCAGGAAAATCTGCCCTCCCAAGGAGGCCATGTCCCTCTCCTGAATGAAAGCCTGGGGGTGGGTTGAACCTTCCTGTACTATTGTGGGTGGCAGTGAGGGGGTGAGGGAGGAGAGGGGATACAGAGAAACAGAAAGACAGTAAGAGACGGGCACATCTCAGCTCCCATTTCTACAGCTCTTTGGCCTACAAAGCACTTCACTCCTAACACTCCTGCAAGGTGGGCGCAGGGCTGGGCTCTATGTACCTTGCAGAAATCAGGCAGTGACCAAGTCTGGTGTGCCCTTGGTACCATTCCCCCCCCCCCCCCCCCGCAGGACCAGCGTGGTACTCGAGCTATAGTCGGTGCTCAGCCATGTTCTATTGTATCATAGTTTACATAGCAGGAAGATGATATCCCAAAGATTAGGGACTCGTCCCAGGTCCCCCCAGTTGGCATGTGGTCAGGCCAGGACTCGAACTCAAGGCTTTGCCCCCCCCAGTCCAGGACTCATCCGCTCTACCAGCTGTCCAAGTGCAAAGAGCCTGAGATACAGAAATGGAGAGGACGAGGACATGGAGACCAGAGCAGGAGCAAAGCCAGAGAGACAGTGGGCCAGACACTGCGGGCTCCAGAAGGCGCTGACAGGACCCTGCCACTAGCGACACTAACGAGCCCCTGGGCCCCGCCCCTCTGCCCCGCCCAAGGCCGCCTCACCCATCTCCTCCAGCTCCGAAGTCATAGACTTAGACCGCAGTGAGATGGCGGGGGGTGGGAGACGTTTAGCCTGCTGGGGCACTGAAAGAACAGAGAACCGAGTTAGCGCCGTGCCGTGGGCTCAGCCCCGCGCCGTGGGCTCAGCCCTGGGCGGCCCCTGCTCCATCCAGCCTGAGCCTCCCCGGGGTGGGACACAGCCCTAGCGAGAATCCGGCTTGGGTCTTTCCCATCAGACTTGGGGTTTCTCAGCCAGTGAGCAGGTGTGTGTGCAGGCGCTTTCCGGGGGTAAACGATCGCACCACCTTCTTTAGGCTGGGCCGGGGGGATAGGCGGATTATCTCCATTTCCCTGGGGCTTGGTGACTGCCCCGGAGGCCCATGGTGAGGAAGTGGAAGGCTAGCGGGACCTGAAGAGAGGCTGGCCAGTGTGCCTTGGGCGGGAGGGGAGGGTCCAGGCAGGGAACCCTTGGGGATGAGGGAGGAAACCAACCCAGGCCACCTTTCTTGTGGACGGCCTCGTCCATGTCCGGGTGCCGCGTCACCATCACCACCTTCACCATTAGGGTGTTGCCACCCTGGCGGATCATATTGACCACCTGCCGATGCCCAACCTTTACAACATTCTGTCCGTTCACCTAGGACAGAAACACCCAAAAAAATTAAAGCTTCCTTTATTCCACAGATATTTTTACGCATCTCACAGATGCCAGGCTCTGGAAATACAAAGAACAAAATGAAAGCGTCCCTGGCCACCCCCACGTTGGGAGAAACAGTGTGGCCCCATCGAAGTAGGTACAAAACACAGGGTGATGCCAGGACTTCTCTGAGGCCCGTTGACCCAATGACCCCTTTAGAGCCTTCTCTCCTTGTGACCCACCCTCCCCGGCTCCCTTTCCACGTGATTACCAAATGCATGTCTCCCTCTTCAGAACCCTCACATAGCAAGACAGCTAGGGGGCGCCCTAGCGTGCCAAGAGACAGACTTGGAATCAAGAGGATTTGAGTTCAAATCCAGCTGCAGACACTTCTAGCTGAGTACTCCCTGGGCAAGTCCTGTCATCTCTGTCTGCTTCAGTTTCCTCCTCTGTAAAATGGGAACAACACCAGCTTCTACCTCCCGGGGTTGCTGTGAGGACTGTGTGAGACAATATTTGTAAAGTGATGCTGGCCATTGGCATTATTCTCAGTCTCCTCCCTTGAGACCTTCTGCTGACCCCTATTAGACTGAGCCCTTGAGAGCGAGAGCTGCTCCCCCCTCTCTTGTGTGCCCAGCTCTCAGCACAGCGCCTGGCACAGAGCGGGCACTTCAGGGCTTGGTGACTCCTCTAAACCTTTCCATCCTTGGGACTTCCCCTGGTCTCTCTCTCTCTCTCTCTCTCTCTCTCTCTCTCTCTCTCTCTCTCTCTCTCCCTTTGATGTCTCTCACTCTATCCCTTCCTGTGATCAGTCCATGTCTCTCTCCCTGTCCTAATTATCATCTTGATCTGTCATGTCTTGATCTGCCCTCCCCATGGATCCCCTCTCTTTTCCAGTGTAGCCTTCTAAAATCCTGGCATTCTCTCTAGTGTGCGTCCATGAATCCCCAAATGCCTTCCCACCCAACACCACCTCTCCCCTTACACCTTTCCCTGAGCAGGAAGAGCAGGAAGTCCCTGAAAAAACTGGTCAGAAGGAGAACAGCAGAATTCCTTTATCTCAGTGACATCCCTGAAGGGAGAGGAAGCCAAGGGGGAATTACTGGGGGTTGAATACCTAGGATGCCTATGTGCCTAAGCAGAGGGCAGAACCAAAGGGATGTGACCTTGGAAGGAGAGGGAACCATGGGGACTGAGGGGGAAGAAAGGAAGGAAGGGAGGGAGGAATAAAGGAAGGAAGGAAAGAAGGGAGGGAGGGAGGAATGAAGGAAGGAAGGGAGGGAGGAAGGAAGGAAAGGAGGGAGGAAGGGAGGAAGGGAACAAGGGAGGGAGGGAGGAAACATTTGTTAAGTCCTTACTAAGTGCCAGCACTATGCTAAGTACTTAATAAATATCATCTCATTTAATCCTCACAACAGTCCTTCAAGGAAAGCTCCATTATTATCCTTATTTTGAAGTTGAGACAGACAGGTGAAGCGACTTGCCCAGGGTCACACAACTAGGAAGCCTCTGAGTCTGGATTTGAACTGAGGTCTGGTTGACTCCAGGCCCAGCTCTCTGTGCACTCTGGTGCCCCCTAGCTCCCCTAGTGGGGAGCTTTAGAGTTCCTGGAGTCTGGGGAGCTGGATGCTCAGTCCAGGACAGCCCGAGAGGGCAGCCCGACACTGGGAAGTCAAATGGCTGAATCTCAAAGGGGTCACCGGGGAGCTGGGGGCTGGGCTTGGCGGCTCACCTCGATGAGGAAGTCCCCCATCCGAAGTCCTGCTCTCCAAGCCACGCCGCCCTCATCCACAGATTCGAGGTACTGTAGGGCAGGGAACGCTGGGGTGGGAGTGAACTCCTCGATGGGGGTCTGCGCTGCGGGGAGGAGTAAACAGGGTCGTGGGGAGTGGGGAGGGGCCCGAGGAGGGCACAGGAGCCGGGCCCAGGCTCCTAAGGTAGCAGAGCTGAGGAGCCCAACCCCGATCTTCTGGTGTGGGAGAGCCCTTCCCCATTCCCTGGGCTCAGCAAACAGCCTTCCTACTCCATTCCTAGTACTCACCCTTGGCCCCCCGCAGCACAAAACCGAACCCCTCACTGTCCTTCTTCTGTAGCAGGACGGTCTTCTCCTTAATGATGTAGTCACTGTGTGTGGGAAGGGGGAGGGATAGAGAAGGGTGGGGTGAGCCCCCAGATTCATACTTCCATCCCTTACTCTGGGATGGCTACTGCTCTGCCACAGGGTCCCTCTATGACCCCTCCACGTATTCCTACTCTACAGTCTGATTTACATAGGCAAAAACCCACCATGCATTCCAAAATGCCCAAAGCCAGAATGCTGCCCTCATACTGAAATCTTTTGTGCATTGAGGAGGACCTCTCTGCAAGGCTGGGGGAGGGAAGCAGCACAGGTGGCCAGAGTGCCTGGCCATTGAGATCCTTGAGCCACCAAAGTAACCACCCTGTACCCTTTCAACATATTCTAATAATGCTTCTAGGGCCTGCCTTGTTGAATAGGCCAATAATCTTCCTTATGCAAATACCCACCTATACTCCAATAATGCCTCAACATACCCAAAGTATACTTGAATAAGTCCAATAACACACTCAATGTTTTCCCTAATACTCCAATTCACATTCATGCCTCATCAGCAATTCCCAGACATGCACAAGTATATTCTAATAATACCTAGGCCACCCCAATAATCTTGACTGCCAAGACTCCAGTTCAAGTGGACTTTGGCAATAACCTGTGCCCAGAGCACCAGCACACCTCAGGAATGAGTGGGCATGCACACTCAAAAGTGACCCAAGCACTTCTCTAACGTATACAGACATACCTGGGTAATGAGGTTACCCACAGGGGAATTCATGGAGTGCTTTCTACAGAGTTTGTTTCTAAAGCACTTGCCTCTATTGTCCATTATTGGACTATATAGAGTTGGTTTCTGAAGCAGAGGGAGAGCATGAATTCCTTGTTATCTCCCTTCTATAGGTGAGAGGGAAGCCAGGGTCCAGGAAGAGGAATCATTTTTCTGGGGTCACACAGCTAAGGAAGGCTAGAACCAAATCCTCCAAAGCCAAGGCTTCCTTAGGCCATTAGATTAGTGAAGCCATTCACTTCCCACCCATACAAGAGTGTACCAAATAGAAGCTACTGGAATCTCTCCATAGACCCAATATATTCCAGTAATGACCCAATTTACACCCACTGCATTCTAGTATACTATTCTCCCCAAATGTTTTAGTAATCCCAAGATTCCCATATGTTCCAAAATCCAGGTATATCCTAAGTGTACTCCAGTCCAAGATAAATCCAGGATATGCCAATAATACCCAAATATAGCTCAAATATGCTTCAGTAATACTCAAATATACATGCTACAATAATAGTTGCATCGTCTAGTACATATCAGTGGTATCCAAATATTTGCTTTATTAATTTTTAAAACATTTTAAAATTTTCAAATACTCTTTTTAATAGACTTCAGCTCCCAACCACACCCCATGCCTGTCATATCCAGTCACCCACACAATAATGCCCAAACATGCACCAAACACACCCTAGCAAATAGCCATACATCTCGGTACAGGCCAACATACAGAATGCCACAAGCAGACTTCAGAAATAGCCAAGCACATGCCCATCATGCCCCCGAGTGCCACCCAGTACATATCAATAATTTGCAAACAGCCATATATACTCTACTCTACCCTAATAATATACTTTAATGCCCCCCCCCCCAAGCTCCAAGTATAACCTAGAAAATGCCATCACATCCCAAGGATAGTCTAGAAATGCCCATCACACATCCAGCATACACCATGATACCAACACTCTCAACTCAATTCAACACAAAGCATTCATTAGGAACCAACTCTATGCTAGGCAGCAGGGATGCAAGGAGAAAACCATAGTCCCTGTCCTCAAAGTGCTTACATTCTACTGGGGCAAAACAATAAATAACAGAGAAGTCAACACCAAGTGTATTGAAAGTAAATCCCCAGCCATTTCAGGGGTAGGGTGTAAAAAGCACTGACCCTTGAGGGGATCAGACAGGGTCTTAGGAGGCCCGTGGCGCTTGAGCTGCATGTTCAAGGGAGCTCGGGATTCCAAGACGCAGAGGTAAGGAGGGAGAGCATTCCAGGCATGGGGAGCAATAGAAAAGATTTATTAAGAACCTACTGTATGCCAGGTACTATTCTAGGCACAAGGAATTGGGGGAGGGGTAAATCTGTTATTTCTTCATTGTGGAAACTCCCTTCGCCAAGAGAGAAGGCACTCGTCTGTAAATGTACAGTCCTAGAGAGCTGCCTTGTGGGCTGAGAGTGTCAAAGACACTTGCCTGGAGTCTAGTCTGCTAGAGGCAGACCTTGAACCTGGTTATTCCTGGCCCCAGGATCACCGCCCTATGCACTGCGCCTGGAGACAAAAAGCCCAAAGGAAACAATCTCTGGCATCAAGTTCTAATATCTAATTAATATAACTAAGGATCCTCCAGTCAGATGCAATTACACACCCGTATTCTCTAATAATACCCAATCCCAGACGAAATATACATAAAATTAATTTGATTAATAGCAGATCCCATAGCCCACATATTGCCCAATCATTCCCGGAGGATATTCTAGTAACACACAATCAGAACCCCAGTATAGTTCAGTAAACTTCTATCATGCTGGCTATATGCCAGCAATGCCCAAATGTGCCTAGAATAGGCCACAAAGGGCATCCAAACCTGCCATCCAAACATGGGTGACATGATTTTATGCGTTCTCTGTATTCTAGTACAGTCCCTCTAGGTACAAACTCCAGCGTTCTCCCAGGACAGAGAGCTATACATAGACATAAAAATCCCTGTAATGCCCAAACAAACCTTCATCATATACTCATACCTTCCACAACATAGCAATACCCTTCATTTCCCCCACAATTGCAAGAAAATGTTCTATACCTTAGGACATTCCAGTAACACTCTCCTTTGAAACGCCCCACTACTCCAATAATATTTCTCACATATTTCCTTATTTTCTGGGAGTACACACACACACACACACACACACACACACACACACCTCACAGTAGACTCTAGGATAATATACACTTTTGCCACATCTTACTGCTCCCACGAATATAATATGCTAAAGTCTAGTAATCTTGTGATCGGGCAACCCCCAAAACTCATACTCTGACTGCATTAGGAGACACCAAATGTGGGGATTCAGGAGGGGGCAGGCCCACGGGGTGGGAGGGGGATCTGCTCTGCCCTGCCCCAGTCTGACCATACCCAGGTGCTGGACTTAGTTACTGGCACCAAGTGTATAAAGGAGAGCAGCTTGACTAGCCAGGAACGCTGAAGCCATAGCATGGGACCCAGCGGTGTTTAAGCTACAGAAGAAATAATTCAGGGTAGACATACTAACTGTTTTCAAGCCTTTGAAGGGTTGTCGAAGGGTTGTTGTGTTGAGAAGAGATTCTGCTTGGTTTGCCAGCCCCAGAGGGCAGACAGGATAAGGAGAAATGAGTAGAGGTTGCAGAGTCATGGACTTGATGGAAAGAGTCACTTTCTGACAATCTGAGTTAGCCATATGTGGGCTGAGCTGTCTCAGCAGGCAGTGGGCACTTTGGAACCTCACATGGATGTTGGATAAGCACTTGTCCATTCTGTTCCAGAGGGAGCTATTGGCCAGGCATAGCTGGTCTCTAAAAATCTGTGGTAGCATGCACTCCCGGACACAAGCCTTCAGCCCAACTCAATGCCCTTGTAAACTTTATGCCCCACGTACCTTCCCCGGGTGCTTCTCCAGCTTGATGAAGACTGAGCCTCCAACTTTCCCTCTTTCTACACAGCAACCCCAATCTAACATGAACCTGAATCCTATCATACTAGTTATGATACATTATTTCCTGTCCACCTACAACACACACATGCGCTTACCCCAGCACACAGCCCACTTTGGGATAACATAGCTAGCAACTCTACCCATCACATGGCAAATTCCAATATAACCTCTGCACTCTTGCCTCAGTATACCTCCTACAACATGGCCAACTCCATTGTTACAGACACACACCTCGTGACCCTTGTGCTACTCTCACTTAAAACACAGTGCAGCATGATGACACATGCACACATGTGTTCTTGCCTTCTCGCAGGCCTCCCTATACGATATGCTCCTGTCCTACACACACACACACACACACACACACACACACACACACACACACACACACACACACACTGAGCCCAGTAGGCTTACAGCATAATCCAGGATAACACAGACATACTCAGGTATGTGCACCCCCACTCACATAGTACACCAGCATATGTACACAATATGCACCCTGGGTGGTCCATCAGAGTCCAGCCCTCCACCTTCACAGAAGATACCAGAGATCAAGCACTTGTGTAGGTCAGCAGGAGCCTCGATGCTCCTTATAGGTTTGAAAAAGAAGTGGGAGAAAGAGTGACAAGCATGCATTCAAGGATCACACTCATGAAAAAAGTCCGAGGAAGAAGGAAGTAGGTCCTTGGGAGGGTGGAAGCAGAAGAGAGAGAGTGTGCCGGCCACCTGAATCTCTGTTCCAGACCATTGCTGCCTATACCCTACAGGGAAGCAGTGTGCCACAGTGGAAGATATTCTGGATTTGGAGGCAGAGGAACTGGGTTTGAATCTCAGCTCTGTTACTTCTCACTTAAGTGACCTTGGCCAAATGATGATTTTTAAAATCAATTAATTTATGTATTAGTCTTCAACATTCATTTCCACAAGATTTTGAGTTGCAGATTTTCTTTCCATCTCTCCCCTCCCCCACCCCAAAATGGAATACCCCTCCTCCCTCTCTTATATCCCCTCCCCCCGCCCTTACTTTCTTAAAGGTCAAGATGGATTTCTTTACTTGGGCAAATTATTGAAACTCTCTGGGCTTCAGTCCCTCATCTGTAAAATAAGGATGTTGGATCAGACATCTTTCCCAGCTCCAAATCTATTACTCTAGGATTATATATTTTCTGCAAGCACTCCCATATTCTTCCTCAACCCCTTGGTCCCTGGCACACTCAGGATCCCCTTCCAATTTTATGGATCACCCCCACACCATCTCCCTTTGGCTCTCAGAGTTTCCAATAATAGCCACATATCACCCTCCTATGCCTCCATCATGCCCCATATCTTTCTTTCACTCACTACATCGTACCTTCACCGTCCCATAGCATATTCCCCAACTCAGGCCCTCTAATTCCTCTGTATCTCTTTTGTAACTGCACATCTCCCCTCATAACCTCAGTCTCTCCCTCACATCCCTATATATGCTTTCATTCATATCCACATCCATACTCCCATATCCCTCTTATCCTTCCCCCAGAATCTCCCCAGTCAGGGTAGTTTCCTTATGGGGAATCCTGTGTGGCAATGAAATCATAGATATAGTGAAAACAATCTCTCCACACTCCATGCAGCTCCTTACTCTGCCCCCTTAGCCCCACTGTGCTCTCTTCCTCCTCCATGTAACCTCTTCTCCCTGTCTTTGCCACAAGATTTGGAGCGCCCCTCATTCTCACATCCTCTTTCCCCCCAGATTCCCATATTTTCCTCACCCCCTCTGTCTACTCCTTACCTACATCTCCTCATTTCTCATATCGTCATTCCCCACGACCTCTTCCCACCCTCTATACAATCCCCTTTATGTTCTCTTATTTCCCATATTTTCCTCTAATCTCCTTTATTCTTCAAACCCTCAAATTCCCCTTAAACACTCCATAATGCCTTTACCCTTGCTATTATTAAAACTCCTGTCCTCATCTCCTTCTCTTAGGCTGCATCCCTCATGTCTCTATCCAGTGCTGCCTAGATACCTTCTTATTTATCCTTCTTCAATCTATTCTGTGTGCATCCCTTATCTGCCCTTCCCAGCACCCCACTCATGTAGGCACATCTGGCATGCCTTCACTTATGCATGCTTCCAAAGACCCCTGCAGTATCACTCAGCATTAGGGCCTAGCCCACACATCTTCCCCACAGATAATGCAGCACTTCTTCCCTCCCCTGCCCCTGCCCCTCCACTCCCAGCCCCCACTCTCATTCAGAATCCCTCCTACACTGGTATGCAAGGGCCTGAGTGCTCCCTACCACTTCCCATGTGTGCTAGCTTCTCTGAGTGATGTCCCAAAAGGCAGGGGCATCATCTCCTGACAGAGACATTGCAAACTGTGTGAATATGGACAAGGATAGAGCTGGGGAGGGGGTGGGAAGAGAGAAGGTCCTGCACATGGAGATGCAAGCAGATACATGTAGATTTACAAAAACACATGAACATGCAGGTGCACAAATATAACAATACTCTAACAGACCCTTATATCTACACTTGTACTGGCAGCCAGAGACCAGAGACCCTAGCATGTATGAACATTTCTGTGTACAGATACACAGATAGATAGATAGACAGACAGACAGGTAGGTAGATAGATGATAGATAGATAGATAGATAGATAGATAGATAGATAGATAGACAGACAGACAGACAGGAATTCAGATATGGAAAATACACATAATATTTGGAGCACACACATAGGGGACAAGAAAAGGAACATAGGTGCTTGAGGAAGCATGTGGAGACAGAAGGCAACCATGACAGAAACATGGGGAAATTGCCATAGAGTAGATACCCCAATGCTTGGGAACAAGTACACAGAAGCATATCTTATCTCTGGACACTCCCCCTGCCCACACACTGTAACACACCCTGGCTCCCTAGACATGCAGGATACTGTTCTGAGACATATGCCATCATATAGGAATATATGGGTAGAGACCTAGATGCATAGGACTCTTAGGGTCAGACAAAAATCCACCATTTTATGCACACACATACGCCTCCCTCCATCCCTCTCTCTCTCTCTCTCTCTCTCTCTCTCTCTCTCTCTCTCTCTCCCTCTCCCCATTCCTTCCTCCCTCACTCCCTCTCCTTCTGACACAGTCGCATAGTGACATGCAGTGAGGGAAAGGGGAGGGGAGGGAAAGAGGGGGCGGGGTGTGTGTATGATAGGGGGGCGGTGAATGACTGTGAATGGAGAGAGGGGGATGAATGGGGTGGAGGGGTTTGCTGGCTCTGGGAGGGGTGAATGGGAAAATGGGGGAACAGAGGGATGGAAGATTGGAGAAGTGTGTGTATGGGGGTTCAGTTGGAAGTGGGAAGAAGGACTTGGGGAGCTGAATGATGTAGAGGGGTTTCAGAAAACAGCAGACAGGGGAGTTTGGGACTCTAGAGTAGATCTGTGGGGATAGTGCATAGGGAATCTGGGGTACAGAGCTGGAAAGATAGAGAAGACTATGGAAAAGGGTCTGGAATAAAGGTGACACTTGGGTCAAGAAGGCACTGGGCACTGGGGGGGAGAGTCTGAAGAGTTTGGGGGAAGCAGAGAAAGGGTTCAGTAGTGAGTTAGGGAGAGAGGTCCTGGCAGGGAACTGTAGAGATAGGGGAAAGGGACAAGGTCTAGAGAGATGGAAAGACAAGGAGAAGGTCTGGGAAGAGAGAGGTAAAGAAGAGAGGTTCTGAAATGGGTTTCATTGGGGCTAGAGAGGTGGAGGAGATAAGGGCTAGGGGTTGGAGATTGTAAGGTAAGGAGAAACCCAAGAGGGTCTGAGTAGAGTGGGGCCTTTTGATGGGGTAAGCTAAGGAGAGGGATGGGGGTGGGGAAAGGGATATGTGGACAGTGGTGTCCTGGGATTAGGGGGCATCAGGGAGATGGTTCTCAGGGGCCTGGAGAGTCTAGGAAGGACATGGGATTGGAGAGGTGGAGAGTAAAGGTAGGGGCCCAGCATGAAAGGATTGTAGATAGAGTGTCCCTGAAGTTGGGGGAGGGGTTCTGGAGCGACCAGGGAGGGAGAAGATGGGTTGAAGAGGTGGGAAATTAGGAAGGGGCTGTGGGGTAAGGGTACAATCCAGTGAAAGTGTTGAGGGAGGAAGATTCAATGAAGAAGGGATCCTGGGAGTGGGGAGGCAAGGGGGTTTGTGGCCCAGAAGGACTGGAGAAAGAGATCTTGGGAAAGGGATCCATCCAATGAGAGGAGGGGGAAAGGGGGTGTTTGGGGGCTCCATTACCTGTAGATATACCAGACGCTGCGCCGCCGGGGCCCCAGGGCCGGCCAGCTGGAGGACAGGGGGGGCGGCTGCGGCAGGGGGGCCCCCCCTTCACCGCTACTGCCACCGGCCGCAGACAAAGCCATCGCCCTGGCCCCGGCCCCGGTCCCGGCCGCCCCCGCGTCCCCCGTGTCCGGGCCCCCAGGCCCCACCTCATGCTGACCCGCGCCGGGGGAGGGAGGGAGCACGACCCCCCGGGGGGGGGGTAGGGAGGACGGGGGTTAGGGAGAGAGAAGCTCACATGCTGGGGGGCGCGGGGGGGGGGGGGAGGTGGGGGCTGGGTTCAATACCACGGACAGCGCCGGGTTCAGCACCAGGGACAGCGCCGCCGGTTTCAGCACCGCTGACAGAGCGGGAGGCAGGCGGGCAGGCGCCTGGCTTTAACCCCTTGGCATCCTGCGCTGGGCTGCGTAGGGGGGCTGGGAGGGAGGAGGGGGGAGGGGAGACCTGGAGGGGAACGCAGGGGCCCCCTTGGCGGGAGAAGGGGGAGGGGCGAGAAGGGGGGAGGAGGAGAAGAAGGGGAAGGCACTTCCGGTCTGGTTGATCCCCCCCCCTCCACTTCTCCTCCCTCCAGAGCCCTCCCGCGCAGGTGCAGACTGAGAGAGGAGAGAGGGACACACAACACAAAACAAACCACACTGCACAAGCAGGGCCAGAGAGAGCATGACCGGCACACAGTAGTGTCCTAGTGAAACCATCAACTAACACAACATGGTGAGGGCAAAATGAAAGAGGAGGGGGAGCCCACCACGGGCTGGAGGAGGGGAGGAGAGCTCCAAGACAGGCTCTCTGTCTCACTCTCTGTCTCACTCTCTATCTCACTCTCTCTTCTCCCTATCTCTGTCTCTCAATCTGTCTGTCTCTCATTCTGTCTGTCTGTCTCTGTCTCTGCTGTCTGTCTGTCTCTCTCTCTCTCTCTCACACGCACACACACACACACACACACACACACACACACACACACGTGCACAAATGGAAATGATCAGGGAGATGATTCTCAATGGCCAGCACCACAGGAGCATGAGGATGATAGAGAAACAGGCTCATGAGACATGGTGGGAATGCAAAAAGAGAGAGGAGGGAGACAAGGACAGAGGTAGAGAGAAAGAAGGGGTGGGGGAGGAGGGAAGCAATGAGTCCCAGAAAGGGGGACAGGAGAAGAGGGGGCAGTTAGAAGGAGCTGGTGAAGAAAGGGAAACAGGAAAACCAAGAGAGTCTTCCTAGGGAGTGTGAATAGGGCCAAATGCCTCAGACATAAGTACAGGTGCAGGATAACACAGCTCCTCTCCCCACATCTTCCTTTTCCCCTCCATTCACCCACAAACCCCTTTTCACTGGCCAGAACACAGACACACAGGTTTGGGACACATTTAATGTAACAGCACCATCAATGCAGGACCTTCTTGAGTTGCCTTTAAGACACTAAATTGAGCCTCATTCTCCCCTGCAGGCTTCTGTCCTGGGAGCAGAGGTAGCCAAAGCCTCCCAGAGACCCAGATGCAAAGGTATGTAGATACAAAGAAGAAGCTAGGTATGTAGTAAGACTCCCAGAAAGCACATGTGGGCACACACACACACACACACACCCATTCCCTGCAAACACAGACACTCACAGGGACACATACGGATATAGAGATAGATTCAGAAACATGCCCATGGAGACACACAGGCATGTATCAAGACACACACACACACACACACACACACACACACTTGGAAAAAGCACACACAAATCAACAAAGTCAAAAGCAGAAACTCAAGCAGAAAACACACGTAAGCAGGGTCACTCACACACCAAGGTATAAGGACATGTGGGCATCCTCAGAGAAAAGTAACTGCCCAAACTCAGGGTCACACACACAGAAACACACTAAAAAATATACTATTATAAAATGAACGTAGTCACTCCCACTAGCACACAAGCATGGACACAGAGAAATAATACTGATCACCAAGACACATGTACCCTATCTTAATCATGTTAGTATGGCTTTGCACATAGTAGGTACTCAATAAATAAACATAGAATGAATGGGTGAGCATACCCACTTGAAAATACATTTTCAGAGAGACATACTCATACTCATATATCACCAGAAATACACAGGTTTATAAAAGTATACTTGCCTTGGGAGCATTCACAAGACATATACATGCCTTGGAAACACTTACACACATCTACACGTACATATACACACAGGTCTTTCCCCTTCTAGACCCCTTCCTCCCCAAACCAAGTTCAACCTCTTGCATCTACTAGTTTCAGAAAGTCAGTCAGCAGCTGGAGAGAGAAAATCAGCCAGCACATCCTATTACAAACCCCCTCCTCCCCCTTTTGCCCTCAATTTTTCCTGGTCCATGCCCTCAGGGCTGGGACATTTGTCCAACTCACCAATCTGGGTGTAAGCTTAGGGAGATAGGACATGTACTGATGGATTCCCTCCAGTCCCTGACTCTGGACCATATAGATGGAGAGAGGCCCTGGAAGGTTGGGATGTATTTGTCTCCCATAGCTAATTCTAGACCTATGAAACAGAGTTAGGACTTCCTTCTGAGAAGGAAAAGGATCTGCATTCAAGAAGAGGCAGTTTGGAGGGGAGTAGATAGGGATACCATATAGAGGCTCTAGGTTTCAGCCTGGACTCTCATTCTGCTTCTATCGGATAGCTGTGAGATCGTGTGGGAAGGTCACTTGCCTTCTCTGGGTCTCTTCCTCCTCTCCAAAATAAGGAGGTAGGACAAGATGACTTCCAATGAACCTTTCAGATGGAACAATCTATGAATGGATTGGGGAAATGGGGCTCAAAGGTGTTGGAAAGTTGGAGAGTACAAAAGCAGGGGGATAGGGAGGACTCCTTACCTGGGGGCGTCAAAGCTGTCATAAGAGCCCACGGTGTAATGTCGGAAGAGCCTTTTGGCTTTGTCACTTCGACTTTCTGGATGGGGGAAGGGTTGGGGGAGTGACTGAGTGACATCTCCAGGTCACTTCCTTCCTTCCCTTACTCCACCCACAGCCTTCTCTCTCCCCTTGACAGACTTCCCATCAACAGTCCAATCCCCTAACCCCCAACCAAGGAAATGGAGGTCGTGTTACCTTGCTTTCCCTCCTGGGAGCGATTAGCCACCTCCTCTAGGCACTCTGAGGGGAACCAGCCAACTCGACCTTTGACCTGACCTTCCCAGAAGCCTCCTTCCCCGATGCTGAGCACTGGACCGGAGAGCAAGACAGGGAAGCACATTCAGAATCTGTTCATCACCTTCCCACCATCCAACAGCTTTCTTCTATTGCCTGCACAGACCTCTACAGCCCCTCCTATAATAACAAGTCCTTAAGCATAAAGTTAGACATGACATTCTTGTTGTTAGCTGTATTGCAGGAGATTCCTGGGCAGGTGAAGAGTTGATGAGATGATCTCTGAAGTCCCTTCACCTCTGACACTGCATGACTTTATGCAGTAACCCAATGGGTCAGCCCAAGTTTCTGACTTCTGGTGTTCCAAAGGAGAAGACATGCTCTCCTCCTCTGAAGGTCAATGGTACCCTGCCCCCCACCAGGTATCCCTCATGTGTCTCAAAAACATATTCATGGGCGGCTAGGTGGCGCAGTGAGTAAGAGCGCCGGCCTCGGAGTTGGGATAACCCGAGATCAAATCCGGCCTCAGAAAATGAGCACCCACACATAAATAATGATTAGCCGTGTAATCTTGAGCAAGTTACTTAACCCCAATTGCTTAAAAAAAAAAAAACATATTCATAACCAGTTGTTAGGAAATTTATTTAATCTCTCCTTGGGCTTCTCTCTCTCTCTCTCTCTCTCTCTCTCTCTCTCTCTCTCTCTCTCTCTCTCTCTCTCTGTGTGTGTCTCTCTCTCCCTTTCTTTTTAGCTTATACTACCTCTGGGGAGAAAAGATCCTAGATATCTGTCTCCTCATACCTTTATCTCATAGAATGATAAAATTTCAGCATTGGAAGTGACCACAGAAATCATCTCCACCCTACTCAGGCACCTCCTCAATACCACCCAGGTTGGGAGAGATTTCAGAAGGCACCTCATCCAGACTATACTAATGTCCCTGAGAAGTGGTTAGTTGGCCACTGGGTGAAGTCTTCTATTGATAGGGTGAGCTCCACCTCCCAAAGCAACTGGCTCTATTTTGGACAGCTCTGAAGACCATATCAAACCTAAGCCTTCCCTCCCACTCTACATGGTTCCAGTTTGGCCCAAGATGTACAAGTCTACTCCCTCTTCCTCAAGACAACCAGCCTTTCCTATATTTGAAGATAGTAGCTTTACCCCACACTTTAATATCTTCTCTTTTTCAAGTGAAACATTGCTAACTGATTACTAAATCCTTCTATAGCAAGGTTTTGAATCTCTGCTTCCTCATGCCACATACACACACCTCTTCTCACCACTGCTGTTATTTATTTATTTTGGTCAAGGAGTTTTCCTGTGTCCCCTAGCTTGGGCTTTAAGAAGGAAAGAGAATCATAACTCCTCCTCTCCCATTAGCTTCCCACACACACAACTGGATGCAATTTTTCACCACCAAGAACCCTTAGAGAGGGGTCCAGGAAAACAGAATTGAGGACAAAATGTTTTTTCATGCGCTCAAAATTATTGGCACGAAATTATAGAAACTCATGGCAAGTGAGAAGTAAATTCCATGTTGTTTCACTGGATCCTAAAGGTTTCCTTCTCCCTCCCCTTGCCCAACATTATAGAATCCTAGTGTCTCAGAGCTGGGAGGGACCTCAGAGCCCGACTTCCCACCCCATATCGAGATTCTCCAAACTGGAAGCTAACTCATAGATCATGGATGGGCAAGAATTCCTTTGATCACATCACACAGCTAATATTCAATGACTTCCAAGATCATTTTGCACAAGCTGCTACCCAGGACTGTTGGGAAGGCCTTGGGGGTGGTGGTGTGTGCCTTGGCCAAATAGGACCTGTGCAGGAATTCACACAATCACCCTTCCTTCTTCTTCCATGACCAACTTTCAAATACTTGTCCCTTCATGTTTCTCTTTTCCAGGCTAAGCACCACAAGTTCCTTCAACCAAATTCACCCATTTTATTATCTTCTAGACTACATCTCTCCATTTTTTCCATAAGAAAAGCACAAGAAACTTGATCAAATGTTTTGCTAAAAGAGAGGCAAAAGACATTTAACAGCACTAAAAGTTCAACCAGGAAACATGCATTTTGAAGTGTCAGCATTTTCCCTGTAGACTCAATGTAAGTCTGTTAAACACCACTCTGTGCACAACCCTATGCTAGATGGAGGAGCCACAAAGGTGAACAATGACATCCATGTTGCTCTCAAATTGGGTATCTTCTCCTGAGGTGGGGAGTGGAGTGGATATGATGGAGCAAAGGAGAGTTCCACCCAGAGTGCTCAAGGGAAACTTGGAGTGGTTTCACTTGGAGGGGAGATGAGGGAAGTCACCCAAGCTGAACTTTGAAGGAAGATAAGTCTGAAAGGTGGAGACTTCAAGTAGTCCTCCTCTGGCATGGCTGACATCTCCTTGCTGTCACAGATCCCACTTCTCTGAATGAGCTTTCACTTGCCAACATCCTTCTCCCAATGTGGCCCCCAGATTTAAACCCAGAACTCTAGACAAGCTGAAAGGGGAAGAGTACAGGGGGACTGATAGAGGCCCCTCATCCACCCCCACCTCCCTTCTGGACAATTTGTCTCTTCATGTTGCCTAAGGTCACATTAGGCTGTGCACCTTGGTCCATTATCACACTGGCCTCATGTGGAGCTGCCAGTCTGTGAAGATCTTTGGGGTCTCTCCACACCAACTTGTGAACTTCGGTTGCTACCTTTCATCATCTAAGGGCAGAATTGGCCTTTTCTCCCTGTCCAATTTCATCTTGATAAAAGCTATCCAACATTTCAGCCAACATTCCATATTTTTAGCAAAGGCTAATGGCACCATCTTATGTAGTAGTATCCTGGTCCTCAACTGTCTTTCCAACCTTACCTCTTCCTGTTCTACCCACATGGCTTCCTCACTATCTGTACACCCCACAAATGAAGATCAGAGAGTGAACAGGAACTTCAGACATGCTCAACCATCTCTTCTCATACTGGCTGAATCTGAGGCTCAGAGTGAACATTCAGGGTCTTCCCCAAGGCCACAGGTACCAAAACCAGGACATGAACTTTCTTCTTTCTCCAAGTCTGCTTTTCCACTCCCTTCTCATCTCTCATGCTTGCCCCACTGATTGTGTTCCAGCTAGCTTTCTGCCTCTACTCCCATGATCAGTTTATTCCACAGAGAATGCCTTCAGGAGTTGTAGCAGTGTGCACTTACTCAATTTCTATGGCACTGCAAAGCTCACTTTTCTTATGACAACTCTGCTACTACTAGTTTTGCTGTGATATGCAAATATCATTTACCCCATTTTACAGATTAAGAGACTGAGGCTCAGAGAGCTAAGGTGACTTGCCTGGTGTCACACAAGTAGTAGACATCTCAAAGGCAGAATTTGAATCCAGATCTCATGGGTCCAAGTTCAGGGCCCTTTAAGGCTTGCAGGTGTCCTAATTTTATAGATGATGAAACAGACCCAGAGAGGTTAATCAGCTTGCTAAGAAGTGGCATTTGGTGGATTGAACTTTTTTATTCTTTGTTGCCAGCAATGGCTTTCTAGGGAAGATGAAAGTTAGGGAAGGGAGACGTTGTAACTGCGGGTGGCAGAGAAACAAGATAGCAAGAAGACACTGAAACAAAATTCTAAGGAGCAGAAAAGGATCCAATCTGCAGTGAAGAGCCAGCTTCACCGACCAGTGAAACCACAGCCCTTTGTCTCATTCTTTCCCTCAATCAAAAGCAATTTTTAAGAAAGTGGCATTGCCAGCTCTGCCACCCAAACATGGCTTATTTCAGCTCCCAGTCCAGCCCTCAGCCCTCTCTCCACTGTGCCCCATGAATCTCAGTCTCCAGTTACAGAAACACATTGTGTCCATGATCTTCTTGGGTTCTCAGAAGAACCCTATGGCATCGGTTGCATGGTGTTATCATGCCTATTTTACAGATGAAGAAGCAGGCACAAAGCAGTCTAAGTAATCTGCTCATGGTCACATGGACAGAAGTGGAGCTGGGATTTGAAACCTGGCCTCTTGGCACCTTTCACAGCCTCAGCTGGCTTCCCCTCCTCCAGCTCTCAAGTTGTAGCCCAGTCCACAGTGATCTCTCCCTTTGAACTCACTCACTGCACACTTCTCAGACAATGACTTCCAAGAGTCTCTACTGATTCGACAGGGCAGCTAGGTGACGCAGGGGACAGAGCATGACCTAAAGCGAGGAAAACTCATCTTCCTGAGTTCAAATCTGGCCTCAGACCCTTCTAGCTGTGTGACTTTGGGCAAGTCACTTCTCCCTACTTGCCTTCATTCCTCATCTATAAAATGAGCTGGAGAAGGAAATGGCAAAGCATTCTAGTATCTCTGCCAAGAAAACCCCAGATGGGTTCATGGAGAGTCAGACACAGAAAACACAGAAAAATGACTGAACAACAATTAGTTGGACTATTGGCCACCATTTTCCTCTCAAATCTGACTCATGTACAGCGATAGTACAGTCTATAATTGGTGTTATTTTCTAGCGTTTAATTCTTCCGTGATGAAAAGAGCTGTGATAGAATCTCTGTGGATCCTGCTTCCACCAACAGTACTCACCAGCAGGGCACACCTTATCCATACCATTTCATTAGCTTCCACAGAGGCTGGGCTCAGTGGGTGGAAGAATCCCTCTAATTGTCATACTCAATATCTCAAGGATTGGGAATTGGGGCAAAGGGGTAAGCATCCTCCTTCAGTCAAGGCACCTCTATACCATCTCATTCCATGCAGTTCTTGTACCTGTCTTCACACAAATCTTCTGTGGAGGCTCCTCCCAATGCAGGAGGCATTCCTTGCTTTATTGAATTATAATCTCCAACTCTTCTGGCATCATTGAAGTCGTTAATGTGGGTCTTTTCCCCATTGACAAAGATCCCAAATCTTCCATGACTTAGCAGACTATCTCATGAGTTGCTGGAGCCAATCTTCTGATAATGGGACTCTCTGAGCTGCTCCTCAGATGATGGATGGGCAGATATGTGGTCCCTGGATCTGGTCTCCTGAAGACTTTCCCCTCAAAAGGAGCCACTAGAATTTGTACTTCCCTGATTTCGACTTTCGATGCCCCATGTAGTGTGCTTCTAGTTCTTAGCAGCGAGAAGTTATTTTGAGGAATGCCTCTACTCAGAATAATACTCAAATCCCTCCCCGCACTCCCTATTGCCTGAAGAGAAAAGTTCAAATTCCTTAGCCTTGCATTCAGGACTCTCCACAAGTCTACCTTCCCAGCCCTGTCTTGTCCAAATGCCCACCATATACTCCACCATCCCGACATCCTGGGCCGATTACCATTCCTCAAACACACTTAGCAGTATTCGGTTTATCCTGTGCCCTAAATTCCAGTGGTTCCCTTTCCCTCCCCTCCACCTGCTGCATCTCCGTCTCTCTCCTCCAATGTGCCACTTAATACTTTGTTGGCGCTTCTCTGGGACACTTATCTGTATTAGTCTGCATCATTCGTGTCTACATACACATCGTGGCCCCGTCACACTGTGGCCAAGCCCTGAAGGATAGAAACGAGGTCACATCTCTTCTGAACGTTTTGCCTATCCCAGTGTTTGATCAGTGCTGACCGAATTGAATTGGATTGAATTATGGCAGAATGGCGGAGTAGAAAGAGGACTGGATTTGGAGTAGGGAAGAACCAGCACTTATGGCCCTTCTCTATTTTCTCCTCATCTGTAAAATGTGGGGAGGGTTTTTGCACTCCCTAGCTCACACAGTTGATTATAGTAAAAGTTTGCTGTTAATATGAGTGGTTTTTGTTATTTGTTTCAACCTATGTATTCACTTTATATATATCCTGTACATCTCTCATCATTGATCCCTTCATAGAATGTTAGCTTCTTGAGGGCAGCCTGCCAATTGAGTAGACACTTGAGTGCTTCATCAATACTTCTGGATTGACTGTGGGGGTTCACTCTGCTGATACATGTCCAGTGGGTGACTCCTCAGTGGTCTTTCAGAGTGGCTGGAAAACACATCCCCCTATGGCCAACCTGGTAAAAAATTTCTCCTGACAAAACTCATCTGGATATTGGATGACAGACATTCCTGGACTCAGTTTTTTGTGGCCTCCCAAGCTAGCTCAGCCCTGCCAGAACTCGCTTGGCCTTGGTCTTGAGTACCAGCTGCCTTGGCATGCTAGCAATACATCAGAGATCCTGCTATTCGGGGAGGCCACAAGGCCCAGGCACCATTGGGCTAGTTCATTCAGGTACCCTCATACCATCGATACACCAAAGCTACCTGACTTTAGCCAAATTGCTCCTCCTTTATTTGCCCCTTGGGCAAAACTTGCTACTATGTTATAGGCCTGTTTCTGTCTGCTTTGGGGGAGGAGAGTCCTGATGCTAATGAAATCTGATATCTTTAGAATATTATTATATTTTATTTGTGAATTTTTACATATATGTCCTGTCTCACCAACTAGATGATAAGCTCCTTGAGGGTAGGATCATGTCTTATTCATTTATATTCTCCAGGGCCTTACACACAGTAGGCACTCAAGGAACCCTAGTGAATTGATTCCACCCCCACACATGCTGATCAAGTCCATCCCATCACCCCAACACCAGGTACCTTTGATCTTCTCTCCCTTGCTCAAGGAGATCTCCCCCTCGCCCTGGGCCTGGTATGGCTTCACTGCCATGAAGGAGCGTCCTGGTACTGCTGTGTAGAGCTTCCGTCGCCGTCCCCGGCTTCCCAGGGAGCCCCCAGGGCCCCCGGATCCCCCTGTGCCCCCAGATGGCCCCTCTCTGGGTGTCCCACTGGAGCTGGGATATATATATATATATATAAGGAGTGTTGAGGGAAAGGAGATGTCCAGAGGAACAGCATGGGGTGGGGGTAGGGTGGGGGGGATGGGGGGGGGCTTGGTAATTATTGTGTGGAAGGACCTTTGATAGGAAGTTAAGTGGAAAGGGAGCCAGAAAGTCAGGGAGGGGTTATTGGGGACTTCCTGTCTCTCTCCATAGCTACCACCACCCCAAGGCAGTCTTATTGTAGAAAATTCTTCATCCACCAATCTCTCCCTTTTAAATCTGTCTTTCATAGAAGATCAGTGTCATTTCCTTACATTCTTACACTCTGGCTAGATCCCTACACTACTCAGAAAATATCCATGGCTCCCTATGGCCTCCAGAAGCAAGTCTGGATTCCTTTATTTGGTATTTGAAGTCTTCTACAAAATGACCTGACCCTCCCTATTTAGAATTCCAGAACATCAGATCTGAAGGGGCTGGAGACACCAGCCTGCTCCTGCACAAATCATGGCCACGACAGCTAAAGCACCTTGGACAAGTGGGCGGACAGCGCTGGCCAATTCTATCACTAGGACAGGTTGGTTTTTTACATTCAACTCCAACTGATCTCCATGAAACTTGCTCTTCTTGCTCTCAGCGCTGTCCTCTGAGGAAGCAAAGCAGGGATCAGTCCCTTCATGCTGACAGCCCTTCAGATAGCAGAGCCCACAGAGCGTGCAGCCCTAGGCCTTTCCTACCCCCTTCCTCCAATCCTGGTCCAGCACACTTCTAAATTCCTTCTTTCCCTCACACCCACCAAAGCCACCCTCCTCTAAACATGTTCCAGGTTGTCAAGGACCTTCCTGAAATGTGCCCTCCTGTCTAGGGGAGGAAGCTTCACATGATCACCCCTCATTCAGAGAACTATCTCTGGAACTATATCCTAAAGTCAAATTCACTTTTGGGGTTCATACTGAGCTTGTAGCCCACTGAGATCACCCCAAGCATGTCTTCTTCTGAGATATAGTCTTGCCACACTTCCCTCATTCTATACTTGTGCTGTTTGCTTTTTGAGTCCCGTGAGAATGGCTTTACATTTATTCCTATTAAATTCTATCTTAAAGTTATCAACCTATTATCCTAACATTCTAGCCTGACAAGATCTTCTTGGATTCTAACTCGTTTAACCTATTAATGCTCCTTCCCGACTCTTGGATAGCTTTACATTTGATAAACATGTTATCTAAAAGTTGATGAAGTCCAAGAAAAGAGACCTATGGCACTCTACTAGAGACCTCTCTCTAGGTTAACATTGATCCTTGCCTGGAAGTGCCTTGAGAGCAGGAACTATATTTTATTTTTGTACCTTTCCTAGTGCTGGGCATAGAACTCTGAACACAGTAGGTATTTTAATGAAATGGATGCTTTGAAGGGGTCCTGGAAAACCAATTTGGGCATCTGGGGAATTTGATATGACCGTGACTTCTTGGATAGGGAGGGAGAAAATTAGGGAATGGAATCAGAGTGATTTAGGGAGTAGATGTGGAAGGTTAGGGATATGAGTTTTTCTAGGGAAGGGAGGGTTTAGGCCCAGGGAACTGGATTGGGAGAGTTGTGGATTTCCCTGATCATCCATGAAAAAGGAAGGCATTGGAGTGGGAGAGGAGGCATATGAGACATTTGGAAGGCCACGAGGAAGAAGAAATTGAGGGAATCTATGGAGAATAAATCATTTATGGAGATCTGGAGATTCCCAGGTCATTTGTGGGTTGGGAGGTAGGACCGATGGGAAAGCTAGAGGTTTGTCTGACCATCCATGCAGAGGAAGGATTGGGGTACTGGGGACAGTCATGAGAAAAGAGGGGTAGGAAGGCTGGGGTATTCATGAGGAATAGGGTGGAAGAGGGATTTACAAGGGAGTTGGGGGCTTTCCAGGCTGTCCATAGGAAAGAAGAGTATTGAGAGCGGGGGAAGGGAGAAGAAGGGTATTGAGAGTAGGAGGAGGGATGAAGATTAGGAATTTCTATGGAGAAAGAGGATGTTGGGAGTGGGAGAAGAGGATTGGGAGGATGGAGATTTCTCTCAATGTTCATGGGGAAAGGGAGTTTGGACATGGGAAGACTAATGGAGTATTCCTAGCCATCTGTGGAACAGAAGGCCGGGACAGGAGGGATTAGGGTCTTCCTTGACCATTCATGAGGGAAGAGAATAAGGGAATAAGAAAGAAGGATTTTGGGGTTATCAGTAGTTCCCCCTACCTGGGCCGTCCCCGGGGTTGCCTCCTTGCCTCCTCTGGGTGCCTCCCTCGGGAAGGGGAGCGGGCTCGGGCACCCCGAGGGCTGCTGGCACTACGAAGAGTGCCACTGCTGAGTTTGGTGCCTGGGGTCGAGGGGGTTGTTGGAGCTGGGGCCGCTGGGGCAGGACCAGGGCCAGGGGGCCCAGAGGGCGAAAACACCATCCAGTCAGGCAGTGCCATGCTGGTATCGCTGTTAGCTCGGAGCAGCATCGGGGGCACAGTCAGCCCTGTGCCTGGTGGACCCCCCCTCCGACGGGCTGCATACTTGGGGGACTCCTGGAAGGGGACTAGTAGGGTGGGTTAGAGTGGAGATGGGGGAGAGTGATTTGGGGAAAGACGGGGATCAGTGAAGATGGTGGATGGAAGGCGAGATGAGAAAGGGGGAAGGAAAAGGGAAGAGAAAGAAGAGAGATGAGATTGGAAGAAGGGGGAAGGAGGAGAGATGAAATTGGGAAAGGAGGAGATGAAGAAAAAGGGAGGTCGTGGGGAGGGGATGGAGTGAAAGAGGAAAGAAGATGGAGAGATGTATGAGAAAGAAGCAGTAGGGAGAGGAGTGAGGTTGGGAAGATAAAGAAAGGGAAAAGAGGAGAAATGGAGGCATGAGGATAGAGGGAAGTGGAAATGAAAGGGGAAATAAGAAAGGCGGAGATGGGTCGGTGAAAAGGATGAGAGCGAAAGCAGAGAGGGAGGCAGGTAGAAAAAGAAGAGTAGTGAGGGAAAAGGGAGAGATGTGAGAGTGCAGATAGAAACATGAGGTTGAAAGAGGAGAAATGAAGGAGGGAGGTAGAGGGATGTGGGGAAAGAGAAAGATGAGAGGAAGGAGAACAAATTAAAGATGGAGAAGTGGAGGAAAGAGATGAGGGAGGCAAAGAAGGATTTGGGGAGATAAGGGAAGAGAGAGAGTTGGAAAGAAATTAGAGAGAAGATATATAGGGATAGTGGAAGGGAAGGTAGAGAGTTGTGAAGAGATAAGAGAGGGAAGAGATGAAAGAAGAATAAGAAGGAAAATGGGGAGAAGGAAAGAGGGATGATGAGAAGGGAAAGGAGATATGGAAAGAGATAAGGGAGGATGGAGGCAGAGATGGGGGGATGGAAGCAGAGATGGTGGGGGAGAAGTGAAGAGGTGAAAATGAGCTTGGGTAGGGACAAGCACAGCCCCACACACCCCATAACTCTCTCAGCCCTGTATCCCTTGCTCAGCCCACCCCTAAGATCAGGCACTACCAAGTTGCACACATGCTCTTCTCTATGTCTCCCTATGTCTCCCTCACCAGCCCCCAACCTCCAGCTCCCACCTCACTCACCCACATCCTGGTCTCGGTGGTTTCGGATAAGCTCCCCCAGCTCAAAGTTGCCAGCTATTACAGCCACCTGGCCCAGATGGGGGCAGAGAAGAGAGGAGGTGACCCCAGGGGCCAGGTAAGAACAGTCATGATAACAAGCCTAGCTCTAGCCTGCTCCTCCAAAGCTTGCTAATTCGCCATGTTCCCCTAACACCACCCTCCACACTCCCTCCATAGCCCTATTCTCCCTGTCCACAAGCCCCTCCACATCACAGTCATCTTCTGATCATTCCTTGCCTTAAATGACCCCTCCTGCCCTTACCCCTCTCTCCTATAACTCGTCTCTTCTTTCCTGACTGTCTTCTCCCCTGATGCCCTTCCCAGCCATCACCTGGATCTTCTCTGGTGCCTCTTCTATGCTGCTTCTCCCTCCCCTACTTCTTCTTCACTTTCCTGTCTTTCCTTTCCCCCTTTTCTCCATCCTCCCAATTCTTCCATCCCCCTCTCCACCACTGCCCTTCACATCCTCCCCTTTCCCCCTCCCTATCCAACTTTGCCTTCCCTCCTTCTCTGTTCCTTCCATCACTTCTCTCTCTATTTCTCACCAAGCTCTCTCCTTCCCTCTTCTAGTTCTCCTTTCCTGCCTCCTGTCTTCCCCTTGTCTCCCTGCTCTCCTTTTCCTCTCTGCTTTTTCCTGCCTCCACTGCCACCTGAAGTCCCGAGGCACTGGCCTTGCCGCTCCTCGAAGATGACGCTCCTTCTCCTGGCTCCAGGTATTTTCTCAGGCTGTCCCTCATGCCTAGTACTCCTCGCTCCTCATCTCTGCCTCCTAACTTCCTTCAAGTCTTACCTAAAAGCCCACCTTCTGGAGAAGTCTCTCAACCTGCTGTGATGCTAATGTTTTCTCTCTCTGCATTATCTCCAATTCATCTCACATTTGTCTCATTTGTACAGAGTTGGTTATGTTTGGTTTTTGCCATTGGCTGGGAACTTGACAGAGTGACCATCTTTTGCCTTTCTCTGTCTCCTCAGCACTAGCACAATGTCAGGCATATAGTAGGCCCTTTAGAAATGCTTGTTGACTTATTGACCATGTCCCTATCATCCTTCCCCCTCACTTTCTCCTATCATCCCCTATCTCCCTTGTTTCCACTTGCTCTCTCCCCTGTCCTCCCATCATCCCTCTATCCTCTCTTTTCCCATCTTCCCCATTTTCACCCCTTCTTTTCCTAAGCCCTCTTCCCTCCCTGTCATCCTCTTCTATCTTCCTTGTTACCCATAGCTCTTTCCTATTTCTTCCAATTTCCTTTCTCTCCTGTTACTTGCACACCTTCTATTTCCCTTTATCCAACCTTCCTTCCAGTCCTCACCTCTCTACTTCCTCCCCTCCCCACCCTAACCTCTCCAGGGTCTCCTTACCTGGAAAGGTGTCTGTCCATTGTTGTTCTTCACCTCCTTGTTGGCCCCCCGATACAGGAGGATTCGGGCACACGTCTCCTGCAGGCAGGGTTGTGGGGAGAGGTTCAGGGTTAAGACAGACCAGGGTGGGGGAACAGACCGAAGGCAGATCTGGGGCATCCCAAAGGGAGTGGTATGGTGTGAAGGATGGAAGAGGGGGTGGACATGAGGACATCAGAAATGACTCACGGGGCCAGGGCAGGGGTTGGGGCTGGTCAAGGTTGCACCTGGTGTGGGATGGAACTTCCCCTGCTAGGAGCCATTATAGGAACATCTGCTGAGCCCCAGCACCAGCCTGCTGGTGCCTCGTCTTTCCTCGCCTTACTTCACTGAACTTTCTCTCATCGAGAATGACCTTCTGTCTTGCTCACGCCTCTTCAATCTCTTTTTTTGGTCTGGCTTCTCAGCATATTTCATTCTCTCACTTAACAAACACTTATTAAGACTCAACTGTGCCAGTGCTAAGACCCAGAGAAGGTAAAAAAAAACAAAAAACAAAAAAACAAAAGATCATTCAGACCCTAGACTCCCCCTCAAGGAGCTTCTGATCTAATGGCGAGGAGCGG
The DNA here is from genome assembly GCA_011680675.1 of Gymnobelideus leadbeateri. NCBI lineage: Eukaryota > Metazoa > Chordata > Mammalia > Diprotodontia > Petauridae > Gymnobelideus > Gymnobelideus leadbeateri. The sequence continues at coordinate 326,441 of WOXC01000426.1, read as the reverse complement.
GTAGGGATGCAGGAGTGATTTTGTCCATGAGGGTTAATTTGCTTCACTTGCCTTTCTCTGCTCATTCTTTTTATCTCTTGTACCTAGCACAGTGCTTGGTATATAGTAGGCACTTAATAAAGGGTTGTGCCTGACTGACAGCCCCCCACTAGGAGAGGGGCTAGACTGTAAACTTGAGCTTCTCAGTATTTAGCTGGCCTGGGGGGTTCTCAAACAAGACTTAAAGTCTATTGCTTCAAGTGTAGACAGAAAAATGACGCTGCACTGATTGATGCCTGTGTCTCCTGAGGATGGATACTGCCCATGAAAGTCCTGCCCAGAGGCCTCACCATAGCCTGTGGGTCATGCTGGGCTCTCAGAAGCTTTGCAGGCAGGTTGGCCAGCCTTCAGGTACAGGCTCAGTAATGGACAAGGGCCCAGCCTACATAAGGACAGACAGCTCCTCAGGGGCTCAACTGAACAGGGAGGGATTTTTCAGCTACCTTAACTCATGAAGACCCTTAACTGAGGACAGGAGAATCCCAAAGTCAGTGCAGGAAGAGCTGATGACAGACAACACAGTCAAATCCAACACAAACCCCAGCCTCTCCAGGCCAGAGGAGATGATTTCCATGAATAGTTGGGGCCACATTTGTGGGACTGAGGCTCCTGCTTGAGTTGGGCCATCCTCAACACCAACCCTGGCCACAGGTGATGCCTTTTTAGCCTGGCAGAGCCTGAGCTCCATGTCATGCTGAAGAACTCTGTGAGACCTTGCATACATCTACAGAATATTTGGGTTTCAAAAGGCCCGTAGGATCATCCAGGTGGTGATGCAGAGTTCACCCTTTACTGACCCACTGCATGGTTTAATGAGTGGTGCAAGTGGCCAGCCTTTTGAGGATGCAAAAAGTGATATAATAACAATATGAATATAGATTTATAGTAGGAATTGTAAGGTGCTAAGAGATCACTTGTGGATGGGGTCACCGGGGCTGGCTTCCTGGAGGAGGCAGCACCCAAACTAAGCCTTGATGGGCAATAATAACAGGTCATATAGATAGGGGGCCCCCAAAGTCTTGGTGCAACCTTAATCTTTAATAGCTTAAAACCTTAATGAGACTTCAGCAATGCACTGTATAGATCCCTTCCAGGCATGCAAAGCCCTCTCCTTGGTTTCACTTGATTCTCAGAGGGGCATGCCATAAGCATGCCTGGATGGCATGGGCAGCAGCCCTCTGTGAAATCCCAGCTAAGGTGTCTGCCCTTGGCTGGTCTCAGGGCAGCAGGAAGCCAAGGGGGGTTTTTGAAGAGTGGCCAGATTCCTCCTTCTTTAGGCAAGTCTAGGAGTGCTGTGGAGGATGAATAAAGGGGCATAATGATGAGGTGGGTGGAGTTGTCAGGGACCTTCAGTAGCAGAAGGCAAGAGGGCTAAGGAAGGCCAGGGTATGACTGGCAGGAGAGAGACTCAGGACATAATGTGGCATGGGACCAAGTCAAAGAGAACTCTAGGCTTTGGAGAGATGACTAGCCTCACCATTCAAGGCTCAGTTCAAGAGAGTACTCCATCACTGAATGTCTTCAAGATCAGGCTAGGATCACTGGTCAGGAACACTATTCAGGGAAAGTTTACAGACTAAGATGAATGTTGAAATGCAGCTGGGGGTGCCATAGCACACAGAGCACTGGGCCTAGAGTCAGGAAGAAGCCTCTCCTGAGTTAACATTCAGCCTCAGACAATTCATAGCTCTGTGACTCTGGGCAAGTCACTTCATCCTGCTTGCCTCAGTTTCCTCACTGTAAAATGAACTGGAGAAGGAAATGGCAAACCTCTCCGATATCTCTGCCAAGAAAACCCCAAATGGGGTCACGAAGAGTCAGATAGGCTTGAACAACAAGATACGTGCAGAGATCCCCAGGGCTTGGAGATCCTATGATTGTTTCCCAGTTCCTTGAAGGACCCCTGGACCAGAGGGGCCCCTTCCCCTTTCTAAACTCTGCTATCACTCCTTGTCTGAAACCAGGAGCACACTACAGCATGCCTCAGTTCCCTCCTCTGCATAAAGGAATGGTCTTTGAAAAATCTTGCAGAGTGGGAGAAGTGCCCAAGAAGGCCTAACTGGAAGGAATGTGGAGACGTCACAGGGAGGCGGATTTGGGCTCCTTCTCCACTTCTCCCATCTGTAAAATGAGAGCTTGGACCGAGGGTTCTCTGAGGACTCTTCCAGCTCTAAATCCCTATGACTAAGATTGGAGGCTGGAGGTTATTTGGATTTTCATAAAGGCAAAGAGGGGGATTCTCCCAACTCTAGACTGACAAGCTCGATAGCCAATGCCTGATCCAATTTTCTAAGATCAAATGATGAGTACGCTGAGAGAGGGGTGTGGTTGGTGCCCATGGGATGGTGAAGAGCGGGGCAAGCCAGACCACGATTTTTGCAAAGAGTCGATGACTGCTGTCAGTGCAGTATAGGGCAGACAGAGAGATGTGGGCCCAGGGAATTTGGAATCAGACCCCTGATGGTTGATTAGCTGATTGGCATCAAGCTGGAGAGACCCATTCAGCAGAATGCCCCAGGCACTTCTTGTCTCATTTTTTTCTATACTTTTATCAAGATCACAGATGAAAGTATATAGAGAAGGCATATTAGATTTGCCACCAGTGTAACACTGCGTAAGGTCATTGATATAGAGGACAGACTTTTAGAGCAGGAAGGGCCTTCAGAGGCAATCCACTCCATAGCGTAGTCCAGAAAGAACCTCCCACCACACACACACACACACACACACACACACACACACACACACACACACACATCAGAACAGATGAGCAGTGAGTCCAGCCTCTGCTCCGTTTCCAGCTCCAGTGAGGGGAGCTCACTGCCTTCAGGAGCCCTTCTACCTCTGCACAGCTCCAGCTCCAGTGAGGAGAGCTCACTGCCTGCAAGGGCCCTTCTACCTCTGCATAGCTCCAGCTCCAGTGAGGAGAGCTCACTGCCTGCAAGGGCCCTTCCTCCTCTGCATAGCTCCAGCTCCAGTGAGGGGAGCTCACTGCCTGCAGGGGCCCTTCAACCTCTATACAGTTCCAGCTTCAGCCCCAGTGAGGGGAGTTTCACTTCCTGCAGGGGCCCTTCTCCCTCTACAAAGCCCCAACTCCAGTGAGGGGAGCTCACTGCCTACAGGGGCCCTTTCACTTTTGCTTAGTCTCCAGCTCCAGTGAGGGGAATTAACTGCCTTCAAGAGGCCTTCCACATCTGCACAGCTCCAGCTCCAGTGAAGGGAGCTCACTGCCTGCAAGGGCCCTTCCACCTCTGCATAGCTCCAGCTCCAGTGAGGGGAGCTCACTCCCTGCAAGGGCCCTTCCTCCTCTGCTTGGTCTCCAGCTCCAGTGAAGGGAGCTCACTCCCTGCAAGGGCCCTTCCTCCTCCACTTGGTCTCCAGCTCCAGTGAGGGGAGCTCACTGCCTGCAGCAGCCTTTCCACCTCTATACTGTTCCAGCTCCAGTGAAGGGAGCTCACTGCCTGCAAGGGCCCTTCCTCCTCTGCATAGCTCCAGCTCCAGTGAGGGGAGCTCACTGCCTGCAGGAGCCCTTCAACCTCTATACAGCTCCAGCTCCAGCTCCAGTGAGGGGAGCTCACTGCCTGCAGGGGCCCTTCTACCTCTGCTTGGTCTGAAGCTCCACTGGGGGGAACTCACTGCCTTCAGGGGCCCTTTTACCTTTGGACAGCTCCAGTTGCTAGGAAGTTTTTCTTGGCATTAAGACTAAGTTTGCAATTCCTGCTCATTGCATCTCTCAGGTCAGCTTTAACAAACGCAATCATCCTTCAACACGACAGCCCTTCAGATATGGGAAGAGAGCTACATTGTTCCCCTGCATCTCCACATGTTCCCAACGCCCTTGACCGATCCCCTTGGCATGATGTCAGGGCCCTTCTTGCTGCCCTCTGGACATTCTCCAGCCAATCAATATCCTTCCTACACCTGGCCCCTAGGGCTGAGCCTTATGTTCCAGAGGTGGGTCTGATGAGGACTGTGGGACTGTTGCTTCACTCCTCCTGGATGCTACATCCCTACTCATGCAAGCTCTGATCACTGAGCTTGAGGGCTGCTACATGGCACTAGGTGGCCCAGTGGATAGAGCCAGGCTGGGCTTGGAGTCAGGAAGTTCAATTACAGCCTCAGACACCCACAAGCTGTGTGAAGTTGGGTGAGCCATTTAACCTCTACCTGCCTCAGTTTCCCCCTTTACTAAATGGGGAAAGTGATACCAGCTGGGTGGTGTAGTGCAGAGCACTGAGCATACAGTCAGGAAGACTCATTGTCATGAGCTCAAATCTGGTCTCAGACACTTCCTAGCTGTGTGACCCTGGGCAAGTCACTTTACCCTGCTTGCCTGTTTCCTCATCTGTAAAATGAGCTGGAGAAGGAAATAGCAAACTACTCCAGTGTCTTTGCCAAGAAAATCTCAAATGGGGTCATGAAGAGTCAAAGAAGTCTGAATAATGGTGGAACGGGAGCACCTGCTTTGCAGGCTTATTCTGAGAATCTAATGAGATATTTGTAAGGCTCTTAGCACAGTGCCCAACACACAGTAGGTGCTTAACTAATGCTTCTTCTCTCTTTCCCCTACTAAGTATTGAGCTTGAATTAAAATCTTTGGTGATTTTCAGACCAAAGGCTTGTGAAACTGGTGTTTCAGACCCAAGGGTAAGGCCTTACACTTATCCCTATTGAATTTCTTCTTATCAGATTGGGCCCAAGGCTCATACCCCACCAAGATCTTTTTGGATCTTACTTTAGGTACCTAGTGTGTTGGCTTCGTGTCATTCTCAGATCTGCCATGGAGAGAAGCATGCACCAAGGCCTGGCCCAGATCCTTGTGGCACTCCACTGCAGACTTCCCGTCCAGGTAACATTGAACCATTGGGTCTGGCTATGAAGCCAGCTTCAAGTTCATCTTCCTAGCCTATATCTCTCCATCTTTTCCAACAACAACAGTATGAGATATTTTCTCAAATGCCGTGTTCAAATCTTGATAAATCATAATATCTGGCATTCCTCTGTAGGTTTGGAAACACTGTCAGAAAATGAAATGAGGTTCAGGCAGATGAAGACAGGCTGGCTACTGGAATGGCCCCACCCTTTGAGCTGTTCAGCCAGCACCTTTGGAATGCTGAGCTCAGGGACTTATGGTCACCAGCCAGGGCTTCTTCCCATCTGGAAACACTCTCTGCTCCCAGGTAGGTCTCCTGCTCTCCCAAATCACATCCCCTAGTCTTTTCAATACCCAAGGATGGAATTCATCTGGGATCTCTTGTGCTCTCATTTTTTTTTATCTTAGAATGTAGAACCAAAATATATCAAGGGGACAGAACAACAGAATGGGCTTCATAAAATGACGTCTAAAGTCTACATTGGGGTTAAATATAAATAAAGGATGGGGGGCATCTGTGGAGCTCCTGCTGTGTACCAAGCACTGTGCTGATCTCACATGGCCCTCATCACAACCCTCAGAGCTACGGCTATCATTGTCGACACTTCACAGAGGAAGACAGCAAGGCAGTTAGATATTGTTAATGACTTTTCTAGGGTCCCACAGCTCATAAGCGTTTGAGGCATTATTTGAATTTTGGTCTTCCTCACCACTATGCCAACAGTTGCCTCTATAGGCCATGAGAAAAAGGCCCAAGGATCTGAGTAGATCACAAGCTCAACAAGACTGGAATGTAATGGCCAAGTAGAGTGACTGTGATCTTAGGCAGCAAGAAGAGAAACATAATGTTTGGAACATGATGGGGCTGGTAATGGGCCCACTGTCCCCTTCTCTGTTAGGACCCGCCTCTGGAGTATCGCACATTAGAGAAAGGACCTCAATAAGCCTGAGAGAACTCATGGGGGACAAAGGCCAGGATGAGGATGAGATGGGACGCTGTGCCCTGGAAAGAACTGAGGAAGATGAGAAGATTGGGGGAAGAGAGGAGATCCATTCTTGGTGAATGTGGAGTTAGCAGAGGAAAGAAGGAGGGATGGGACTGGCTTCAGAGGATAGATCTAGGAGCCACAAAGACAAGGTATAGGGGGGTAGATGTCAGGCTGATATAAGGAAAAGCTTCCTGATCACTGCTTCAAATCGGAGGAGGTGATTAGCTTCCCATCACCGGAGGTGTGCAAGTGGAGACTAGATGATCTTTCCTCAGGGTGGCCTAGATGCCTGCTGAGGTCCCTGGTGCCTCATCAATTCTAGGATTCTGGGACACTGTGAGTGCCTGCTCTTGTGGGAGTACGCCTTTAACTAGGGAAGGCAGGAGCTGCCTCATCATTTAGGTAGCCCAAGTGCAGCCCCAGCAGGAAGACCTCCCTATCGACAGCAGATTCCCTCAGGATGATTTGTGGAAGGTCATGATGGGCAAGAAGAGCCAAGGCAGCAGAGAGGGACTCCTAGGACCTGCAGAGGCCCCAGACTACTGGGACTCTGCTGGGAAGGCTTGGGGTCTTCACTGGCCGAGGAGAGCCTCAGCAAACATTGGCGAGGTCCCAGAGACCCCCAGGATCCAAGAAGCCTGGACCATCAGCAGGACCAGGGATCCCTCTGTGGGATGCCCAGGAAGGTCCTGCCCCAAACTGAGCCTCAGTTTCCTCAAATTCCTACATTCCTCAGATGTAAGACGAGGAAAGAGCCCAGAGTCTGTTCTGAGGACTCTGACGTTCCATTCTTGAAGGGCCCTTCCAGCTCTAACTCCCCTGATTCTGTGAGCTGTTAATGTTCCTCCAACACCTACAGCCTTTCACTGAGCACAGCCCGCTTCTCCTCACTCTCTTGTAAACTTGTGGACAAGGACTGAAGCAGACGTCTGCCATCCCCCCCCCCCCCCCAGAGTACACAGCAAAGAGCTGCTCGAACACAGCTTCTTGGCTGTGGGTGGAGGGTGGATTGTTGCAGGTGGCACAGGAAAGAGGGGCTGGGGTGGAAGGCAAGGGTGTGTGTGTGGAAGCCACAGAGGATCAGGAGAGGGAGATGGAGAGGTCCCTGCAAAGACTGACCTTGTTGTAGAGAGCACAGATGTGCAAGGCCGTGTTCCCGGATGCATTCTGGGCACCTGGCTCGGCCCCATAAAACAGCAGGTGTTCCAGATGCTGGGAGTTACCCCTCTGGCAGGCCTGAGTAGGGCATCAGGGAAAGGGAAGAGAAGTGAAAAAAGTCCTTTCAGAAATTCCCTCCAGCCCTCAGAGACCCAGGCATCCATTCCCTATTAACTCCATTCCCAGGGTCCCCAGAGCCCCAGACATCTACACACACCCCACCAATCTCAGGGACACAGGCATCCATCTCACATGGTCCCTGGCCCAGGTGGCCACAAACATCCTCTATCTTCTCCCACCTTCAGATATCCAGGCATCTGACTCCCAATCTCACACCGTCAGTACTCCTGGTCATCTGCCCCTTCCCTATGGTTTCCTCCCCAGTCTCTGTCCCCCCAAGGAGCCCTGGATTCCAGAGACCTGGTGGATTTCTTGCCAACCGTTCTCATCCGCAATGCCCAGCTGGGCCCGATTATAGAGCAGGAGCTCACAGCATCTAGGGTCTCCACCCACCATGGCCGTGTGGAACAAGGGAGTCAGCCCCCGGCGGTCCTTGTAGTTGGGGGATCCCCCAAGATCCAGCAGAGCCTGGAAAGGAGGCAAAAGACAGAAAGGAGGTTACAGATCAATGCAAACCCTTGACTCTCCCTGAGAAGAGAGACAGGAGTGAGCCAAGGCACTGGGGGCAGGATTTCACTGGCATGGGAGGACCAGGCTGGAACTCACAACACTCAGGTTCAAACTCTGGCTCTGGACCTCAGAAGATGAGTGGGAAGGACTTAGGTGTTCCCTAAAGTAGCCTTGAGCAAAGGAGGTAACATGACATGGTGGAAAGAGCCAAAGTTTGGGAGATGGGAGGTCTGGATTCGAGTTCCAAATCAGCTAATTTACTACTTGTATAATCACAGCCAAGTCATGGAACTGCTGTGGGCCTCAGTTTCCTCTTCTGTAGGATGGGGGTGGGGGGTAATTGGCCTACTTGATCCCTAAGGTCTTTTCCAAATCTAACTCTTAGGACCCATGCCCCTCCCTGGCCTCAGTTTCTCCATCTGTAAAAAGTGAGTGTTGGAACAGGTGACCACAAAGATACAATGAAATGAACACTGGTCCTGGATTCTAGTCTTGTCTCTGTCGGGGAATCAGCCTGGGAACAAGGAGGGGAAGGGCCCATGGGCACAGAGTGAAGGGTGGGCTGAGCTGGGACTGACCCTTTCAGCTTCGATTTCTTCATCCGGATTTGTCTACATTGGATTAGTGGGCCATTGGTCTTCGTACCTAAATCATATCCCTTTCCCTCATCCCCTACAGCATTCAGTCCTCCCTTATTTCCTCATCACTAAAATGAAAAGGTTGGATTTGGGCTAATTTAGCAGAAAGAACAGCAGAATTAGTCAGAAGATATGAATTCCAATCCAGAGAATCTTATTTTCTAAAGCTGAAGGGACTTCAAAGACCATCTTGCCCAGCCCAGACTTATTATGTCATTAGTCTAGGAAGTTCTCTGGTGAGGAAACTCCTCCCACCAGCAGCTGGAAAGAAGAGAAAGTGGGCTTTTGTTCATCGAAAAAATAAAATCAGCAGAAAATGTAAGAGATGTCTGACCCTAACTTTAGCTCATGCCACTTATGAGTAGCTGTAGTTGACAGGAAGTTGTTCTTGATACGCTATGAACTCTCTCTCCTCATTCTGGCCCTTGGGGTCAGATATTTGAAGGCAGCTCCCACCTGTCCGCTAAGACTTCTCATCTGTAAGCTGACCCTCCCATGGCACTATCTCTAGTTATCTTGCCTTCCTGGTCTCCTTCTGAATGCAATCCCCTTTGTCCACGTCCTATCTAAAACATGGCACCCTGGACTGCACACAGTTCTCTCCATGTGGTCTGAGAAGGGCAGAGTCTGGTGGGACTATCACCTCCCTGACTCCAGATACTAAAACGTTCTCTTTACACAAACCAAAATCTGTTAGGCTTTTTGGTTGCTATTGAACTGATGACTGGCTCTAGCTCCAGCTCCCCTAGAACCGCCCCCCCCCCCCAGGTCTTTTTCTCCTAAACTCTTATCTAGCCACAACCCCCCCCCCGCCCCGTACTTGTGCAGAGGACTTAAAACAAATGTAGGCTTTTACATTTCTATTAAATGTCATCTTATTAAATTCAGCCCACATCTTCCACTCATGAAGTTGATTTTTTGAGCCCAAGTGTAGGCAGTAATTTACATTGATCTGTTCATTTCATTCAGCCCATCACTGCAGCCTGTTGACAGCTTCGAGGATCTCAAGAGAGGAGGAACATATGACTTTGGGAGGCAGCCCTTTCTATTCTTTGGTAGCTCTAATAGCTAGAAAGTTTGACCTGACTTGAGGCAGAGATTTTTTCTATTCATAGGGCTTCTCTCCATGATCCTGGATTCTGCCCTCTGGGCTCAAGCAAAACCAATCTAAACCCTCTTCCCAATGATAGTCCTTCAGAACCTTGAAGACAACAGCCACATCCTCTTCAGTTCTTCTCTTTTCCAAGCTAAGTGTCCCTGGCTCCTTCAACTGACCCTGACAAGCCCGTGACCATCATGGTGGCCATCAAGATGCTTGCTTTATCGTCATCTTCCCTAAAATAAGATGCCCAGAATGGAGCACAACAGTATAGATGGGATGTGGGTGGAGCAGAGTCGGGGGTTGTCCCCACTGAGAGCACCAGCCACATTCTGGCTTTCTGAATATAGTCTGGTGGGCTTGCCTTGTGTCACTGGGATGACACTCTAGCCAAAATCTCACTTCCCAAAAGCTCCCAGATCTCTATCAGATGAACTGCAATATTGCCAACCCTCCACCCTCTTATGCTTAGGAAGTTTATTTTTTGAACCAAAGTGTAAGACTTTGTATTGATCTCTACTAAAGCTTATCTTATTCAAATGAGGCAGGATCTTTTCAAAAGACTTTGTCTTCCTCGGTGTTAGCTACCCCTCCCAGCTTTTCACCATCTGCAATTCTGATAAGCATGTCATACACGTTTCCATCCTAGCCATTGTAAAAATGTTAAGCAGCTCAGATCCCTGGAACTCTCTATTGAAAGAGACTTCCTGCCAAGATGACAGCAAATTACTGACCACACTTTGGGTTCAGCCATGCAAACAGCTCCCATTCCAGGTAACTGCAGGATGGCCCTGCCCACACCTCTCCATTCCTTCTATAAGAGGAGCAGGAGAGGTTTTACCAAATGCTTTGCTTGCTCTGTACCTACAGCATGCCCCTGACCTGGCAGCCTAGTAACCCTGTCAGAGAAAGAAATGAAGTCCACCTGCTATGTCCCTGTCATGAGGAAACCATATGGGCTGTGATCAACGCATCCCTTTCTAAACACTCATTGACCATCTTTTAAATAATCCATACTAAAATTCTGCCAAGAAAGTTTTACCTTATGTCCATCTACTGAAAATCTAAGCCACCCTTCCAGGTACAGCTTGGTAGCTACCTCACACAGGAAACCCTCCTTGCCAACAGCCATCTCCCGTCTTCAGCTCCCCAGAGTGCTTGGGAGTTTGTGCACCAGGCATTGGTATGCTCAGCTCTACTTATCTGTTGGCCTATATAATTCTGTTGGTGTCCCCAGACTAGGTACAGAGTGGGCACCTAGTAAGGCTTGGGGGACACCTGGATTCTAGTCCTGCTTTGGCCAGTGTCCTGTGTGACCTTGAAAAGGGCACTTTCCTTGTCTGCCTGTTTCTTTCTTTTCTTTCTTTCTTTCTTTCTTTCTTTCTTTCTTTCTTTCTTTCTTTCTTTCTTTCTTTTTTTTTTTTTTGCTTTTTGACTTGCCCAAGGTCACACGGCTAGTTGTTTTTTTTTTCTGTATTAAGTGTCTGAAGCCGAATTTGAACTCAAGTGCTCCTGACCCCAGAACCTGCCTTCTATTCACTGGGCCACCTAGCCGCCCCACCACTTGTGTTTCTTATTCTTCAAAATGAGTATCAGACTAGAGGGTCTCTCTGACCCATTCCAGTTCTAATGTCATGGGGGTCTCCTAAAACCTTTCTAGGCTCTGACAATCTGTGTTCTAGGTTCCCTTCCAGCTCTTATGTGCCAGTCTAAGGCTCTTCTTGTGTTCTAAGCTCCAGCCCAGCCCCTCTCCATCCCATTCTTTGCTCTAAGTCCCCTCCCAGTTCTGCTCTGCTCGAAGGACCCTCTTGGCTCCAATATTTCTAGCCTCGGGGTCTTGTAATTCTACAGTTGTGTGTGTTTGATCCCAACATGCAACATAAGGGATAAAATGGAGGGCAAAAAAATGAAGCCAAGGGGAGGTGAGGGGAACCAGAAGCTGCCCCCTGAGAAGCACTCACAGCAGCCGGAGATGAGAAGAGGCCCTTAGACAGAATCCAATCCAATCCTTCCATTTTAGAGAAGAGGAATGTGATTCCAAAGAGGACAAGAGACTGGTCCAAGGTCATCAAATAAGGAGTGATTTGAACCTGCCTCTCCCAATGGTCTGTAGTGTTCTTTCAACTACAGAGGTATTTGTGCTGGGAATCAGGGGGTGAGGAAGTCAGGGAAGAGGAGCAGGGAGAAAGCATATCTAGGCATTTAGAGGACCCAGGGTGTGTGAGGACAGTCTGGGTGTTCAGTCTCCTAAGTACAAGATGGGAATGTGAAGATGGGCAGGTCCAGCAGACCCCCAGCTCAGCATGAGGCCATCTGGAGACAAAGCAGCCTAGGAGGCTGAGGAGCCCTCAGGGAACATTGAGAGGGGTGGGACAGCATGTGGGCTTGTCTCCTCTAAGCCAAGTCTGCCACGTGTGAGGAAGCCAGACTGAGAGAGAAGGGCAGCCAGGACCAGGTTACACCACAGGAGGCTCAACCCAAGGGCTTGGAACATTTCACCCCGAGAACAGCCTCCAGAAGGAAGTGATTGCCAGGCTCATATATTCAAAGAACTAGCCCCAGGAAGAGAGCTCAGCCAGGTTCTGACTGGCCCCAGTGGGCAGGATGAGGGGCAGGAAGAGCAGTGGACAGAATATGATGTCAGGGCTGTGCAGCCTTCTGGAAAGGAGAGCTGCCCTAAGAGGGAAGGGGTTGTCCCAAAAGAAGCCAGGAAGCTCGGGGGTCATTAAACAGTTAAGGCAGGATGAGTGCTGTTTGGATATGTGTAGTAGTATAGGCAAGGCTCGGAGAGGGAGTGGGTATCCCAGGGGCAAGGCAGAACCCCCTTAGGAACTGTCTAAGGGAGGTCAGGGTTGACATGCCCTATTTGAGGGGTATTTTAATAGTTTTCTGAGAGGCCTCCCTTTGGGGGGAATCTCTAAGGAGACTGTGGAGGGTCTTCATTAGGACATCTCTGGGGTCTTGGCTAATTTGAGATCGGTGCTTCCTTTGGAAGTGGGAATGAAGAATGGATATTTCAGAGCATCTCTGGGGAGATCTCTGAAGAACTTGGAAGGGTCTCTGTTGGAATATTTCTCTGTGAAGCCTCTGAAGGATCTCTGGGGAATCTTTCAGGGTAGTCTCTCTTTGGGAGAGTTCCTTGGGGGTCCTTGAGGTTTCTGCTGGAGGGGTCTTTGTTCAAGGAGTCTTTCCAGAAGGACCTTCTGAAAGGGTCTCAGGGGAATATCTAGGAAGTCTAAATGGGCTATGTTTGCAGAAGAACTAGTATTTCTGGAGGTCTACTTGTATGGAGTGGGGTCTCACCGTGAGGGCCATGCAATGCCGGGCACATACAGCCTTATGGAGTGCTGTCATTCCATCTCGAGCCCGGAAGTCGATGTGGGCTCCACCCAAGCAGAGAGTTCGGATCACATCCACTGAGCCCTCGATCTGGGCTGCCAGCGTCAGAGGAGTCTCTGAGGAAGGGTAAGGGGTATGCTTATGTCTTTCAGTCTGTCCCCTCTTCCCCCATTCTTTCCACCTCAGGGACACCTGAGCCCAGAGCCCACTCAGCTCCCTGACCTCCTTCCTCCAACCTCTGTCCCCTGCCCCCCAAATCATAAACTCCTGGTCCTAGTCTTCCAGTCCCCCAGATCTCAGGAATGGCCCAGTTCTCTGACTTTTGACAAACCACAAAATCTCCATATCCTTTAGTCCCTTAACCACCCAGAATTTCCCAGTTCCTCCACATCCTCAGACCACCTGAGCCTGTAGCCCTTACAACCTCTCTCCTCCTCCCTCAGTCCCCTAAATCTAGAATCACAGAACATTCAAATTAGAAGGAACCCCAAAAGCTATTTAGTCGACCCCATCAATGAACAGGAGTCCTCTCTATAACCTTTGAGAAGTGGTCATTCGACCTCCACTTGAAACCCTCCTGGAAGGGGTCATCCCAAGCCACCATTCTTCTCACTATCAGACTCATCTCCCACTGTAACCATCACCCACAGCTCTTACATTCGCCTCTGGGCTTACAGAGCCTGGCTTCATCCCCCAACTCCCCCCTTCAAATATTCAATTATTGCTATCATTTCCTCCCCTAAATTTTATCTTAAATACCCCAGACCCTCAAGTCATCTGATCTCTAAAACCCACTCCCTTGATCCCCAGATCCCCAGTTCTCTACTCCCCAACTCCCAGAATTCCTAAGTTCCCAGATCTTCAGAAATGTTGTGCCTCCTAACACCTTAGCCTGTAAGCTTTTGCCACCTGTAATCTCCCCAGACTTCAACCCTTAACCCACCAGTCCTGTAGTTCCCCTTAACCTCTCAGGATCCCTTCACCTCAATCCCCAGGACGGCTTTGTCCTCTACATTCCTAATCCTTCTAGTCTTTTAATATGCCTCCCCAATCCTCTAGGACTGGACCCTCAACTTTTGGTGTGAACCTCTGAATCTCCCTATTGTTTCTCATCTTAGATTCCTAGCCCCAAGTTCTAAGTCCCCAGTTATCCAGCCATCACCCCTGTAATCCCCAGCACCCTAGAGATCATACCTCCTGAGTCAGAGTCATGATAATTGGGGTCCAGCCCCTTGTCCAACAGTCTTGCCACCTTGTCGGATGTGCCAAGCTGTACATATTCCAGAAACTTCTTCAACCCAGTCTAGGTTAGGACATGGAGAGAGAGGAAGAGGGAGGGAGGGAGTTAGGGAGAGAGAGAGAACAACAACATACTTAGGGACATGGAAGAGTAGGGGATAATGCACAGAGGTTGGGGAAAGGATGGAGGGAGGTAGGAGACATAGGGTCTCCCAACGTCAGACATCCTCTATCTCCCTTCTCTGATGGACTCCAGAATTCCCAGGCCTGTCCCTCTCAGGGGGTAGGAGAAGCTTAGGGAGATGAAATGGGGAATGGTTGGGGGCGGGGGGAGATAAGGATAAGGGATAGGAATGGAGTGTTCCAGAATAAGAAGTCAGGGGTCAAAAAAGTAGGCTATGAGGGGTCAACAGAGCATGCTTGGAGGAACCATGAGATGAGGAAGGAACATGGTGGGGTCATAGGTGGAATATGGTGGCCAGTAATTCAATTCAATAATTCAACAAACATTTATTAAATATTGAATATATAAAAGACAGTGTCCTAAGAGCTTGGCAAAGACAAGAATGAAATATCCCTTGCCCTCAAGGAGCTTACCTTTTACTTGAGGAATTGAAGTGGGACCCACAGCTGTTACCCTCTTCCCCACTCCCATCCCAGCCTCTTGCAATGTAAGAGAAATAGGGAATGTAGAGAGATAGAAAGGTAGACAGATAGATAGACAGATAGCCAGAAAAAGTAAGACAGACAGACAGATAGATAGATAAATGGATAGATAGACAGACAAGGAATTGCAGGAGGAAGGACATCGGGGTTCTTGAGAAATATGACTAGTCAGGTGAAGAACACAGCAGACACAGTAGGGAATGTAAATATTCATGGGAGAAGGCCACCAGTGGGATGAAGAGAGATGGGGAAGGAACTGTGGAGATTCCCAGGAGAGAACAATGGCTCCTATGTCTAGAGTGCTTTTAAGTTTGTCAAGCACTAGACACGAAGCCACGTAATTAGAAGAACTTGGGGAGTCCTGAGAGAAATTCTGAGGCTCACATATGGAGGGAGGAGATGAGGGGAAATATGGGAGGGTGGTTGGAGACATCACAGGGATGGAAGCAGATGATGGAGACAAAGTCCCTTTCTTTCACCTTGGTATGGAGTTTTGCTAGCTGCTTCTCATCCAGATTGGTCTGTTTGTAAACCCGGGTCTTGTATCGGAACTGAGGCAGAGTGGGAGGTGAAGTTAGAGAAAGAGACATGAGGCAGAGTTAGGGAGACAGTCAGCTAGAGAGGAAGCCCAAGCCTGGGGGACAAGCAGGGGATGAAGGGGGAGGGAAAGGGAAATGCCCCTCAGCCTCTGCCCTGTCCCTAGCTTGGGACAGGCGAGCAAAGGATGTCAGGCAAAGAAGAGCAGAGATATAGGTCCCCAGGTGAGAGGAGGGGAAAGAGACAGCCCCGAGGCTTTCCATGACAGACACAGGGGCTGGGAGAGCCTTGAAAATGAAGGCTCAGGGAGAGCATGAAGTGTTCTGGGACACCAGGGGCCAGCAGTCAGTCTGTGCTCTCTTGTTCTGGGGAAGCTGGGGTCCTGGCCACAATGGGTAGCTGGAATGGTATACGGCAGCAGACTGTCTCCTGGTGAGGAGAACCTTGGGGGGACGAACCATGGGAAGACTTAGGACCAGGGGACTGGGTGTGACCCATGTGCCAGCTAGAAGGGGCCAGAGGGACCACCCATTCCAACCTCTGCTTTTACATGTACACAAAGAGACAGGGGCCCAGAGAGACTAAGGGACTTCATCTAATCCCACTGAAGCTGGAGTGTGTCCTTCAACTTCCAGAGGACATCGAGGAGTAGGGGAGAAAGTCTTGACTTTGTAGCCTTCTTACTTCTCTGACCTCGAACAAGGCTCCTGACCCTTCTCCCCACCATTGCCTCGTCTCTAATCCAAGGGCTCCATCCCCAGGCCTGGCACTCTCTCACTCTAACCTCTGTGCCACCTAGCTCTAGAATCCAGCAATTCCAGGGCTCTCCTTTCAAAGAGCACCACCAACTAGAAGCTCATCAGAAGATGTCAAGGCGCTTGGGGGTTCCTGGAGCCCTCATGCCTCAGCCGGAGGAGGTGGGTGGGGAAGAGAGCTGGGGTGCCGCTCACCTCGAGGTAGGGTACGCCCTTCTCAAAGGACTGGGGGTATTCCCGAAGCAGTCTCTCCTCCTCCAGGAAGTTTGCATCCCGGCCGGAGGATGCTGGCTGGAACAGCCCGTAATTGAGCACGTCCTGGAGGCTTTCGCTCAGGGCACACAGGACTTGCTGCTTGGCAGCCCAGATGGTGGCATCCGGATTGAACCGCAGACATTTCTGGGGTAGGGACGAGAGGGTGCAGAAGGTCAGAAGGGAGGCGGGCCTTTCTGAGGGAGAGCTGCTTAGGGCCTATTCCTCTGCCTCCTGTGGCATCTTCCCCAAGCAGAGTTAGCCTCCCCCATCTCCTGAGAGCAAGAGATCCTACTGTCTGGGGCAGGAGGGCCCGGAGCTCTGGCCTTCTCTCCTGTCCCTGACATACCCTGGTCCCTACATCTGCCCAAGTTGGTGCCTCCCAGACAAATCCAGACCTTCCCCACTCACAGTCTGATGCAGATCTGGGATCCCAATCCGGAAGACCATCATACTGAAGTGAGCGTCGTCCGGTACGGACATGGATCGGCCCTGCAGGCGGCGGGCAGAGGCCAGGCTAATGCCAGCCCCCCCAGCCCGGCCCCGGGCCCCTTTGGGTCCCCTGCCCGGGCCGTCCCGGGAGCTGTCGGACTCGGAGCCCCCTTCGGGGCACTCGCTCACACTGCGACGCTCCTCCTCGCTGGACACGGGGCTTCGGGGCATCGTGGGGCCGCGGGGCCACAGGGAGCCGCAGCATCACAGGCAGCTGCAAGAGACAGGAGGCAGTCACCCTGGGGCTGTGAGAAGGCAGGGGAGGTGGGAGCAGGGAGTTCATAAGGAAAGGTTTCCAGGGGTGGGGAAGAGCTCACACGGGGGCACTTGGTCCACAGGGATTCTCCTCTGTCCCTCCCTCCTGTTCTGCTGGACACAGGGGAAGGAGGGAAACAACAGGTTCCCATGCAGCTGAGGGGCTCTTCCCCACTCCAGATGGGGAGCACATGCAGGGCTGGGGGTGACAGCTGCTGTCTTACACATTCAGAAGATTTGGTACCCAGCAGCTGCCCAGCTACCAAGGTGGCCACTGCCCTTCCTCACCTCCAGACCTGTCCCCAACACGAGTCACCTACACTCATGCAGCCCTAAGCTGTCTCCTTGCCCTTGTCCTTGGCTGCCCCCCCCCCCCCCACATCCGCCCCACTTTGCCGCTGACCCAGCGTAGCCGTGTCCCAGAAACCGAGGAATCACCGCGGGAGCTACTGGCCCACTTTGCCAAGCCACCGAAAATGCTGCTAAAATTAGGCATGGGAGCATGAATGGCCTGACAGGTAGCCTGCCCTCCTGCCCTGGCCTTGCTCCTCACCCTGACCCAGCACCTAGAGGAAGGGGGAGATTGGGATCACTGGGCTGAGAAGAAAGGGGAAAGAAGGGATGGGAAGGCTGGACAGCAGCTTTGGTAGGTGTGCTGACTGTGAGGATGTGTGGAATTGGACAAGGTAGCTCAAAGGGTGTTGTCGAGGTAACTGTCCCCAGAGGAAAATGTGGTGAATGGGAACATAGTGGGGTGGAACATCGTGCCGGGGGGGGGGGGCACCCAGATAGATTTGGGTGAAGACTGAGGGTGATAGCGTGGGGCAGGTGGAGGGGAACATGGCCTTTCATGTGGATGGGGTGGGTGTGGCACCCAGGAGGACTGATACATTGGTGCTGATGCCAGTGGGATGGTGGTGAGGTAACTGGGTGAGGGGTCAATTAGGACAGAAATACATGGAGATGTAGGGCTAAGGGGCAGGCTTAGAAGATACAGAGTGAGAGTGGTGCTGAAAGAGGATGAAGTGAGGGGACCTGACCCCTCTCTCTCTCTCTCTCTCTCTCTCTCTCTCTCTCTCTCTCTCTCTCTCCCCACTCTCCTCTCTTCTTCCTCCCTCTGTCTCTATCCCCCCCTTCCTCTTCTCACTCTTCATCTCTCTTCACTCCCCCTTTTCCTCCTCCTCAACTGAGGCTGTGCGAGGAAGTGGTCCTGAGGTGGAAGCAAGAGTTGGCTTAAGATTTCCCCCCCCCCTTGTCTAGCCCATTCCCCTCAGCCCTAGAAACAAGACTGCATGGTTTTTGTCCCACCCCCCACCCCCATCCCAAGTAAGGCCAGCTCCTGGGTTTCCATGGAAATCCAAAGCATCCAAGGCCCAGCTGACTTTGGGAGGGGGGTGAGGGGAGGACAAATTGTGTTGGAAGCATTTTCCCCACAGGAACACAGGCAACCCCCCACTCCTCCAAGCTCCTGTTCCCCTCAAGATTTGGCATCTAGTCACATGATCTCCAACCCAATGCTCCAGCTGACCTCAGTCCTTATGGGATTGGGGGGAGTGGGGTTCCCAGAGACTCAGCTCATTACCCCCCCCCAAACCACCCAGAGCAATAGAGCTGCTACCTGGCTCCATCTGCCTGCAGACCTGCCTCCTTCCTTCCCAAGACTAGCATCAGAACCCCCCAGCCCCCAGCCCTGGACAAACACTGGCTCCCCCTTCCCCCCCAGGCCCGGGCTGAGGGCGGGAGCTGGCACACATCGCCGGGGCGGCATGAATCAAGCGAGCCCGTAGCTAAGAATAGCTAGAACGCAGCTGGTGAGGAGACAGGCTGAGGAAGGCGGCCCTGGGGGTGGGGGAAGAGAAAGGGGAAACAGGGGGTATGGGGTGAGGGGCAGCCTGTGGCCGCCGGGCAGGGCAAAGCGGAGGGAGAAATGGAGAGATGAGGAAGAAGGGAGGGGAGACAGGCTGAGGAAGGCGGCCCTGGGGGTGGGGGAAGAGAAAGGGGAAACGGGGGTAGGGGGTGAGGGGTGGCTGAGGGACCACCGGACAGGGTGAAGTGGAGGGGGAGAGGAAAGGGGGATTGAGGGTGGTGGAGATGGGGAGAATGAAGAGATGAGATAGAAGGGAAGGGGAGACAGGAGGTTCCTGGGAGAGGGCAGGGAGAGACTGGACTAAGGTGGGGGAGAGAAGAGGGAAGTAGTGGGTGATGGGGGGCAGGTAAAAGAGAAAGGAAGGAGGAAGGGCAAAGAGGAGGCGGGGGGGTGGACAAGGGAGGCTTTCCAGGAACTGAGAAGGAATGAGACTGGGGGAGGGGGCGGGAGGTGTAATGAGGGGAAAGAGATAAGATAACCGGGTTGTAATGAGGGCGGAAAAGGGGAGACTGACCTAAGTCTGGGGAAAGGGGGAGGGGTGCAAGGAGAGAAGGAAGAGGAAAGGGCAGAGTATCATAGTACGAGCTGAATGGGGGAAGGAAAGCTGGGGTGGCAGCGGGAGGAAGGAAGGCAATGGTAGAAGGGGACTGAGGTGTTAGTGGGGCACGGGGGCAAGGAGTACTGGGGCGAGATGGGGGGTGAGCATGGGAGGGAGGAGAGAGGGGGCAGGGAGGAAGAGATGGCAGCAGACAGGGATCCATGGGAAAGACAGGAAAATCAGAAGGAAGACTGAAGAGGGAGAGCGCCGGAGGAGAGAGGAGGCAGAAAATAGTGGGGAGACAGAGGGCTCTAAGGGAAAGAGCAAAGCAGGAGCCAGAGAAAGGGAGGCTCTCGAGAAGGGGCCTCTCCAAGGATGGAGAGGAAGGGCATGGAGGCCCAGGCCTCACCGATAGGAGGGGAGGGGGTGCCACGGGCAGAGATCGTGAGGTGAGGGCTTCTGGGGTGGCCTGGGATGCGGGAGTGGAAACATGGGACAGAAGAGATGGGAGATAACGAGGAAGAGAAGGGGAAAGCGGGCAGAAGGAAGAACAAAGAGGACAGAGGACAAAAAAGAGGCACGGAGACAAGAGAGATGGGGTGACAGGGAATAAGGAGAAAGGACAAGAGAGATGGGTGGGGGCGCTGGGGAGAGACGAAGGGCCAGAAAAGACAAAGACAGATGGGGTCAGAGAGGACAAGGGGGACAGAGCCGCTAGAAGAGATGGTGGGACCGGGGATGAGAGAGGTGAGGCTCACCAGGGACAGGAGACAACGGGGGATGGGGGAGTGGCCAGGGAAGGGGGGAAGTACTGGAGAAGAAGCACCCAAACCCAGGAGGCTAGGAAGGTGGGAGTGGAGTAGCAAGGCCATGGTTTGGGGGAGACGGGAGCCAAGGGGGCCACCCCCCTCCCTCAGGGCCCCAACCCCCTCCACGCTCGGCTTGGGATCTGGGACAGGGCACCGGGGACTGGGGCGTAACCCAATTTAACGTTGCCCACGGCAACCGTTCCCCTCACCCAGGCCCTCCCCCTCCCCCAAATCGGGGAGGCAGAGGCTAAAGACGGCTCGAAGCGCCCACCCCCCATCCCTTCTATCCGCATTCACACATGTTCCAAGCCCCGGCCCCCCCCCACGCCCCCAGTCCCTCTTACCTGACCGGCGGGGCTGCTGGGTCCCAGTCGACGGCGCCCGCGGCCCCCTGTCCCCCCTCCCTCCCCACCCCCCACCCCCCCGGAGACAGAGACCCCCCCTCAGGCCATGCCCCAGCACCCCGGAGGGGGGGAGGGGGGAGGGGAGGGCCGGGGACCTCACCCCCCCCTCGAGCCGGGCCAGGCCCTGGGCATCCGCAGAGAGCCCCCTCCCTCCTCGGGCCGCCCCCTCGTCCACCTCCGGGTGGGCTCCGGGCTCCTGGCTCCGGGCTCCCCCCTTCCCCGCCCCCCTCGCGGCTGGCAGGCTTGGCGGAGGCTTCGGGATTCCTCCTCCTTCTCCTCCTCCTCCTTCTCCTCCTCCTCCAGCCGCCGCCGCTGCCGCCTCCCGCTCCTTCCTCCTCGCCTCCTCCTCCTCGCTTCCTTCCTTCCTTCCTTCCCTGCTCCCTCTCTCCTGCCGCCTGCTCTCCCTCTCCCTCTCTCTCTCGTCTCTCCCTCTCTCCCTCTCCGAGTGTGTGTGTGTCTCTCTCTCCTCCCCCTCTCCGTTCCCTCCCTCTCCCAGCCGGCAGAAGAGACCTCGCCCCTCCCCACGCCCCCAAACCTCGCCCGCCCCTCCTCTTAGCAAGTGGGACCCCAAGCCCTTTTCGTTCCCTCTCCGCCTCCAACTGGGTCCCCCCCTCCCGCGACCCGCCCACCTGAGGCTTTGCCCCTCCCCCTCTCCCCCACCCCATACAGGTCCCCCCTTCCCTTACTCTCCAGCCAGCCCACGAGGATTTGGGTGGCCTTCCACTTCTCACCCTCTCCTCCTTTTACGCCTCGGACCTCCCCCCCTCACCTTCCGAAGGCCCTCCCTTACCCCTGGGCCTTCCATCTGAGGGGGGGCGGAAGGGGGGGCTGGCTTCCTCCCTCTAACAACTGAGCCCCGCCCCGCCCTTTCAGACCCGCCCCTTCCTCACCTGAAGACAGAGCATCCTGACCCCCTCTGGCCTAAGCACACTCATACTCACATACAAATGGACACACACATTTGTTCACATACATACCCAGGTACAGACATACTTCTATTCACATAGACCCAAACGTGCATGCACACAGAATCCAAGCTTTCCTTCTTGGCACATTGGAACACCACACATTCATCTTGGGTTCTACTTGTCTGAGTACCTATTTTGTAGCTCCTTAGCAGAACGAGGCCAGGGCTGGCTCCTTGGTGCTTCTGTATCCCCACACTGTCCAACTTCCCCAAGGCAGAGTGGAGGCCAGATCTAACCCTCTGCACTGACATGCCAGCCTGTAGGTGTTCCCAACATGGGCTGTGGGGATTGGGAGACTGAGTGCTTTGGAGTAACCATGGATCTTCTGGAGGTGAGCCAGGGGGAGCTCCACCATGACATGGAGGACCTCACCCTCTGCCATCCGGACCTTGTCATGGTGGACATGCTCCATGACAGTGTCATACACCTTGGCTAAGCACGCATCCCACTGTGACACATGCACAGGGTCATTAAGCAGAGTTTTCTCGGTGGCTGCATTTATCAAGGAAACTTGAATGACCTTAACATAAATTGAGCCTAAGAGCCCCATTCTGGGCCTCCACCTACCTGGCCTTCTCTTTGATCTGTCTCCCCTCAGCAGGTCTTTGCAGCCATCAGACACAGCAAGAATGCCCTCCCTCCTTATCTCTACATCCTGGAGTGTCTCTAGTTTTTAAGATTTGGTTCAGGCTCCATTTTCTACAGGGAGCCTTCCATGGTCCTCTCCCAAATGCTGGCACTTTCAATCCCAAAGTATCTCCAGTGTGACTCCTTTGTATGTATTTGGAGTCTCTCTGTTCTCCTGTACACACTGACATGTACAGCTTGCTCTGTCCTTCACTAGAACACAAGTGGCATTGTCTTCCTCTTTGGACTTGACCTCTAACACCTCACTCAGTGCCAGCCACATCAGCGGGCACTTAAGAACCGTGTGTTGTGTTCGGACCAACTGACTGACTGAGTGAAAGAACTACTTCCAGGCTGCAGCTGCTTGTCCCACTCAAATAATCTTTTTACTTGTTTAATCAACAAATGGGTAAAACAGAGGGACCTTGTGTGACAAGATGTTGTCTGCTGTACAGAATTTCATGCAAAAGCCTACCTGATGGGTCCATTCTCATATTTTTGTTAAGAATATCAATCATCCCTATAATGCCGGTCTGCTTCCCAGTACAAAGAGCTATCTTCCTCCCTTCCTCCATCCCTCCTCTCTTCCTTCCTTCCTTCCTTCCTCTCTCCCTCCTTCCCTCCCTCCCTCCTCCCTTCCTTCCTCTCTCTTCTCCTTCCCTTCCTTCATTTGTTCTATACTCCCTTCTGCCCCCTCCCTCCCCCCCTCTCTCTTTTTCTTTCTTCTTCCCTTTCTTTCTTTCATTTCTTACAAATGAATGCTAGATGGTTATAAAACTTGAGGACATTCCAGTGTCCAAAGGGTCCCATTGACAGGTGGTCTAAAGGGTGATGGAGAGGTTTCAGCAAGGCACAGAGTAGGCTGCTGCATTTCTCCCATGAGGATGCACCAAGATGAAGTGGCCCTCAAGGGTATCATGGAGGAAACAATTTAGCAGAAAAAGAGTTGGGTGGCCTGGGTGGTGAGGGCACCACTAGTGCCCATGCACATTAAGAACCTTGAAGAAAGCGTGGGGCTGGAGGGTCAACAGAAGAACTAGAACAAGGATTAGACAGGCCTCCCGACCAAGGCGTTCACACCACTAGCCCTTGTGAGTCTGTGAGGTATCACTAGCCAAACTCCTCAAGACTCACAGCTGTCCTCAAGCCCCCACATGGAACTAGGCATTGCTCATCACTACCTGGGAGGGTTGCTTTGCCCCAGGGCCTCGTTTTCAACTTAGTCACACTCCGTGGGGGAGCTACCTGTTGTAATTTGTTGGGGATCCCAGCTCCTCTTATGGACTGACTGCATGGACAGTGCAGACAGCAACCATTCTCATGAGACCTTGTCCATTCCTACCATAAACCTTCCTCGTGAGGTTCACCAAGGGGTCTGGGGGGCTTTCCTGGGAACCTCTGATCCCACTAAGAGCCAGAAGCCCTCCTCCCCCCATACTGTCTAGACAGGAAGGGAGGGTCTTCAGCCCTCTACTCAAGGTCTCCTAGTGTCTCCAGAAACAAATACAAAGCATTCTGTTTGACATTCAAAGCACTTCATGACTGCTCCCTCCTAGTCTTCTGCACTCCCCAAAGTGCACCCCAAGCCCCTGAACCTCCTTTCACTGTTCCAGGAATGAAGCACTCCAGCCCTTGGCTCCTGCCATGTTCTGTAGTCCCGAATGCCTGGAACACTCTCTTTTCTCACCACCTGCTGATTTCTCTGGTTTCTTTAAGGCCCCACTACATCCCCACCTTTCACAGGGAGCCTTTCCCAAGCCCTCGTAATCCCAGGGTCTGTCCTCTGGTCCTCATTCTTATTTAGAGCTTGTTTTCTCTCTCACTGGATTGTAAGCTCCTTGAAGGCAGGGCCTGCCTTTTTCCTCTTTTTGAATCCTCTGCTCTTCTCACAGTGCCTGGCACGATGTGGGTGTTTCATAACTGCTTGCTTCTTCCCCCTCTTCCTGACCACACACCCTACACAAAGCCCCACCCCACATGCATGCACCTTATACATATCCTCTGTATGTCCCTGTATAGCAGACGAACACACATGCTACACATACACTGACAGGCACCCCTCACTTAAAAAGGCTGCTGTCTGTCTTTCGTTGTCAAAGAGGACCAGTGACCTCATGGACGATGTCTTGTCTCCCATGTGCACTGGATTTATGTGAGGCAGGGCTGCACAAAATTATCAGCCTCACTCTCTCTTCCTGACTCAAAGTCCTCTGGTAAGACAAAAGTCAGGGCTGGCCATGGCCTGGGATGCAGTGGATGACCTTGGCCATGGCCGACTGAGCCATGGCTCTAGGCATGAGGGACAGCCAGAGAGAAGGTCCAGAGCCAAAAGGTGGAGGGTCTTGTCTGTGAAACAGTAACTGGGCAGTGTCTGGATGGAAGGGTTCATGATGGGAAGGGAGGTGTAAGAAAACTGGAAAAGGAGGAGGGAGGAGTCTCTGTCCCTGTCTCTCTGTCTGTCCCTGTCCCCCTGCCTCTCTGTCCCTGTCTCCCTGCCTCTCTGTCCCTGTCTCTCTGTCTGTCCCTGTCTCCCTGTCTCCCCTGTCCCTGTCTCTCTCTCTGTCCCTGTCTCCCTGTCTCTCTGTCCCTGTCTCCCTGCCTCTCTGTCCCTGTCTCCCTGTCTCTCTGTCTGTCCCTGTCTCCTCTGTCCCTGTCTCTCTCTCTGTCTCTGTCTCCTTGTCTGTCCCTGTCTCCCTGTCTCTCTGTCCCTGTCTCCCTGTCTCTCTGTCCCTATCTCTCTGTCTCTCTGTCCCTGTCTCCTTGTCTGTCCCAGTCTCCCTGACTCTCTGTCCCTATCTCTGTGTTTTTCTGTCCCTGTCTCCCTGTCTCTCTGCCTGTCCCTGTCTCCTTGTCTCTCTGTCCCCCTGCCTCTCTGTCCCAGTCTCCCTATTTCTATGTCCCGCTTTCTCTCTGTCCCTGTCTCCCTGTCTCTCTGTCTGTCCCTGTCTCCTTGTCCCTGTCTCCCTGTCTCTCTGTCTCTATCTCTCACACACATCCACATGGCACACACACTCAGATAGTGGTAGGACTTGGGAGCTGGCACCCGTTATCTCCTACTATCATGGAAGCTGCTGGAGCTGGAAGTGGGGTCCGAAGTCTTGTCTGAGCAGCACCGCCTTCAGGCACACACTGTCCCTGCCAGGTGGGGATCCAATCTCCTCTGGAGCACTTCCAATGGTGGGGAGCTCACTGCGTCCAGAGGCAGCCTACTTTTTGAATAACAGAGACAGTGATGAGGTGGAGAAAGAAACTGAAAAGGGGTGAGAGACAGAAATAGAAAGTAAGAGAGAGAGGAAGGAGGGGCAGGTTTGTTACGAACCTGCTTCGGCCAGGTGCCTCAGGTGATGGTTCGTGCCCTCAGGGAGCTCCCAAGTAATAGGGCTTATGGAGAATTCACTGATGCTTCAGGGGCAGGGGGGGAAGTGCAGCAGCACAGTGGAGGCCTGGCTTGGACAAAAGAAGGTAAAAGCTCACCTCTAACCCAGGGGCAGTCTTTCCTAAATATTTTATGGAAGCATTTCTTGATATTGAACTGAACTCTGCAGCCCTAAAACGTCTTCCCCTCAACCCCCCTCTCCTCCCTCCCCCCCAGCTTCAGGCTGTACTGGAGGAATGGATTGCTTAAAGGGGTCCCAGGCCTCCAGGCCCCCCACTTTCAGTCCCCCTCAAGAACTTAAGGGCCAGGAATCCAGACAATGAGACGCAGCCCCTCACCCAACCAAGATGAAGGCCTCTCCAGTCTGTGCCTCCCTCAGAACAGACACCAAGCTTTCCTCCCCGATATCATCCTTCCCTAGGAGACCCAGGCGTCCAGCCCCTCCCCCCCCCCCGTCCCTTCTGGTCTATCCTCTGGAGTCAGACTGACCAAGCCTGACCCTTCAGATGCCCAAGGACCAGGCTTCACCACGGCCTCCGCCTTGGTCAACCCCCTCTGGACCGGAATGTTGTAGACTATGGTGCCCACCACAGAATTTGGGGATCCAGATGCGATCTGAGCAGAGCAGAGGACAGAAAGGCTTGTCCACGAACTCTAAGAACATTAGCTGCTGGGCCGCCTGTGCCACTGCCCACTCCTGATGGCCTGAAGTTTGCCAACACCCTGAGCTGGCTCCCACTTTTATGGCTCAGCTGAATCTTTGAACCCAAAGGGACGACTTTATACTCGTCATCCTTTCAGTTCTCAGTCATCACTCTAGACTAGTGAGACCTTTGGGGATGCCACGGATGGAATCCGTCCTGACCAGAGTACCGGATCCAGTCTCTTGTCTCCTCCCCACCTTAGATGCAGACAACTGGCCAGGGGCCAGGCACTGGGGCTTCCTCAGGGCCATCCCCCCTCAAAGATTCAAGTACTCAGACCTCTGACTCTAGCCCCCTTTAAGGAGCCCTGGGTCTAGGCCCACTGACCCAAGCATCTAGCCTCCCACTCAGCCACCTGGGCCCCAGCTCCAGTTCCCTTTGGGGACCCAGTTGCCTGGGATCTCCCACCACTAGCATCCAAGCACACACATCCCTTCCGATGGGAGGCCTGCGGATCAAAAGAGGTCCCAGTACACCCTGGTGGCAGGGTGGGCTCCATTGTAATGAGAAAGTACTAGTCTAGGCTTCAGCTGTATAATAACAGCTATTTACAAATAAGCCCGGACTGGCTGGGCCCCTTCTATCCCCTCTGGGAACGGAACTCAGAAATGGCAGGAGAAAAGGGACCAGGCTGACTGCCACCACAGCCTGGGACCAGACATCGGGGGGAGGGGCTTGGGGGAGGGGACCTTGGTGCCTTTTGCAGGGAGGCAGGGACTGAAGGGGCCTCCATGGGGGTGGGGGAGGGACGCACCCTTACATCCCTGACGTTCAATGCCCGGATCCCTGGGACTTGACTCCTGGGTCCTAGGTTCTTAAATTTGTGGGTATTTGGTGGGGGCTGACACTGGGGGCCCTGGATGTCTGAGTCCTAAGGAGCCCGTTTCTCCAGCCCAGCCTGAACTTGTGCTGGAGGTTATGGGAAGAATGGGGCGGAGAACTCTTGGAAGTAAAAAGGGAGGAGGTTGGGTGGGGGGGGAGACCCAGGGCGGGGAATTTAGCTAAGGAACGTTAGAGGTTTCCGGCCACAGCGGCAGGACCTCCTGGGAGCCAACAGGCAGGGAGGGATAGCTGGGAAGAAAAGAAAGAAGGAAAAAGAGAAGGAAAGAGAAAAAGGGAGGAAGAAAGAGAGAGATAAGGAAGGAAGGAAGGAAGGAAGGAAGGAAGGAAGGAAGGAAGGGAGGAAGGAAGACAGGAGAGTGAAGCATTAAGAGAGACAGAGAACAAGAAAGTCCACCTCTGAGGCCAGGTGTTCAGAGGGCACTGTGCCATGCAGTGGGTCTGGGTCTTGGGCTCCCTTCTGGCCCTGGGGTCCCTCGGCACTGGGAAAGGCCAGAAGGGCCTGGGGAGGAAGGAGAAAGGAGGCCGGCCAGATGCCCAGGCAGAGGAACAAGAGGGAGAGTCCCTTATGCTTAAGGTAAGCAGGATAAAAGGAATGTGGGGATGAGGGGATGGGGAGGTATGGGAAGGGATTGGGGAGGGGAGGAAGAGGAGGGAGATGTGTGTTAGGAGACAGATGAGGGATTAGGGAGGTGCTGGCAGCTGGGCATGATGCAAGGACGCCCAGGCTTGGGAGTCGGGAGAGATTGGCGCTCCAATCCTGTGTCTGGAGCTCCCTAGCCAGGCCAGTCACTCACACCCTTTGTACTCAGATTCCCCCTTAAATGCCATGTAAGTATCAGTTATGATCATGGGGAGCGGGTATGGAATAGAGAGAGGGATAAGAATGGATTCAGAGACAGTATCAGGAGAGGGGAGGCTGACAGAAAAGTGCCAGGGGGTCAGAGGGAATCACTGAGACGGAGGAAAGCTGAAGGGCTGGGGGGACAAAAGGGAACTGAAAACCCCTCGTCCTCCAGCACTTACAAGAGGCTCTGGAGCTGTCCCCTTTCCAAGAGCCAGAAAGCCCTACTGAAGCTTCCGAAGGGGAGGGGACCCAGGGGGAGGAAGACGAGGAAGAGCCCCCTGTGACTCCCAGCCCCAGCCTCACACCGTCCCCAACACCTGAGGATGCAATTTCCTATGTCTGTGAGTAATAGGAGGGGAGGGTGTTGCCTCTCTGAGATCCGACTGCAACCAAGGAATGGCCTCCCTTCTGAACAGCCCCCTCCTTATCCTCTGAGGAAATGTTCTTGGACCAAACTAGAAACCAAAGCTAGCCAACCCCCCCCCCCCCGCCCCGTCACTGTCTCTCCCAGCCCCCTGGCTTCTCCCTCTCTGACAGTTCCTAGAGCCATCTCCAGTAAGCTCCCCGGTGCTGTCCATCTCCAGGCCCCGGCCTCTGGGTGCCCCGCTGCCCCCTCACTCACAGAGCCCCATCTGTCTTACCCCTCCCCAGTGGGTCGCCTAACAGGGCTGGATTCAGGGCTCCATCAGCTGCATGTCAGACTCTATACTCTGGATGCTCGGGTCGCAGAGCTGTCCCGGGGGCTCCAGCTCCTGAGGAAAGAGGCCAGAGACACTCGGGAAGTCCTGGAGGCCCTGGAGGAAGCCCAGAAGCAGGGGCGGAGAGATCGGGGGCGCCTGGAGGGTAAGTGTTGGCCAGGACTGGGGAGAGCTGGGGGCCAGAAGGGAAGGGGGACTGGCCTCCGGTGGCCCTTGGGATTGAAGGGAGTGGAGGCACCACATGGAGAAGTGGGGATGTGGGGGATGCCACGCAGCAGAAAGTCTGGGGGTGCCTGGCGAGGGCCCCTAGGCTGAAACCCTGCCCGGCTTCTTGCAGGCTGCCTGAAAGGCCTGCGCCTGGGTCACAAGTGTTTCCTCCTGTTCCGGGACTTCCAGGCCCAGAGTGCAGCCCATGCCCATTGTGGGGCACGTGGGGGCAGCCTGGCCATGCCTGCTGATCGGGCCCAGATGGAAGGCCTGACTCGATACCTTAAGGCTGCCCTGGCCCCCTACAACTGGCCCGTGTGGCTGGGGATTCATGACCGCAGGGCAGAGGGCCTCTACCTCTTTGAGAACAGCCAAAGGGTCTCCTTCTTTGCGTGGCATCGAGCCCCAGTTGTGGGTGGCCTAGGGGCTCCTACTCCTCATGGTCCAGGCCACCCCGCCCT
Organism: Gymnobelideus leadbeateri; assembly: GCA_011680675.1. Taxonomy (NCBI): domain Eukaryota; kingdom Metazoa; phylum Chordata; class Mammalia; order Diprotodontia; family Petauridae; genus Gymnobelideus; species Gymnobelideus leadbeateri. The sequence goes on along the minus strand of WOXC01000426.1, from coordinate 297,134 downwards.
GGGACCTGACCAACCCAATGGACGAGAGCAGGAGAATTGTGTGGCACAGGCTTCAGACGATGGCTCCTGGTGGGACCATGACTGTGAGAGACGGTTCTACTATGTCTGTGAATTTCCTCAGTAGGAGTACAGACTCCAAGTCTCTGTCCTCCCCTCCCCCCTCCCAGGATCTCTTCCCTGAGGATCCTCCCTCCCTCTCTTTTACAAAACCTCTTACTCTCCCAGCACCTTCCTCAATGACCCCTTCCTTCCCTGAAATAACCTTCCCTACATACTACCAGGCTTCTCCCAGAGTACCCCAAGACTGCCCTAAGTCTCCTCTCCCTCTTTGGGAAGTGCTTCCCCTTCCTTTTAAGGCGGAGCTTTCAAGACCCAACTCAAGCCTACCTGGGCCATCTCCCCCTACCCCGGGACCTTTCCTCAGAGCTCCCAGCCACAAGTTCTAGGTGCAGCTTAGAGGGGCCTGTGTGGGGGCCCCAATCCCTCCCCTTGGAGGCCATGGATCTCCTTCCTCCCAACCTGGTGCCTGATTCAGGGCAGGACCCACAAAGGCAGTCAGAAAACACCAGCTGACCTCCAACAATGGAGCAAGCTGACTTGGGAGCTAGTGAGCTCCCTGTCCCTGGAGGTCTGAAAGCAGAGACTGGACGTTCTCATGTCAGGAAGGTTCCAAGAGGGTTCATGTTCTGAGGTGGAATGGCAGAGATGACCTGCTCCCAGGCCTTGCACCTTCCATCTTGCCGCCCGTCACTGACCATGTGCTGAACCATCAGGATGCCCCTGTGGGACCTGAGGGCCCCTTCTCTGGGGCTTCACAGGAAGGACTGGCTCCTTCCTTGCCCTTCTCCCTGCCCAGGTTCCTGCTGCTTCTCCCTCCTGTACCTTTCTCTGCTCTCCCCCCACCCCAGGATAGGCTTGCAGAAGGTGGGCATGGTTGAGGAAAACATTGAAGGCTTACCAAAAATGTGTGTGGCTGAGGATGGAGAGGTATGGCTGTGATCAGACCAGGAAGGAGGAGGAAACCCACCAGGGAGGAAAGGGTGCTGACCTGGGAGTCGGGAGACTCCCTGGGTGATCTTCCCCAAGTCCTTTCCTTCCCCAGCCTCTTTCCTCCTTTATGAAATAAAATTTGGAAAGAGGAGTCACAAAGTAGTGAGTCTGCTCAATTCAACCAGCATTTATTAGGGGCTGTTTGCTAGGAGCTATGACTCTCTTCTGGTGGATTCGCATTTCACATAGATAAGGATGTGACCCAGGCCACAGAAGCTCCTTCCTGACAAGAAGGCCCTGGAGGCATTTTGGAGACACCCTGTCTTCCCTTGTGCATCACCCCCTCCCGAGAAATGGGGCGTGAGCATTTCAGTCAGCCAGCCCGCTCTGCTTAGAAATGTGGGAGCATAATTGGAGGGGTGAAAGGGCTCACGATGGGCACAGGGCATTTAGGAGTCCATGGAAGGCAGGAGGGCTCTTACTGGTGTCCTCAGGCAGCCAGCTGTCCCCCAAAGCCTGTGCAGCCGCTGTCACTTGCAGCACTGCCCTGGGCAGGGGGCCCCATGCAGGCTGCCCTTCTGGAAGTCCTGCAGGCTCCCTTCTCCTCCTCATCTCACTGCTGTCTGGGTGGCTTCCAGCAGATGGCACTCACAGCCTTCCCCAGGGGACCAGCTCTCTAACCCCAACTGTCCTAGAGCGAAATACTAGGGAAGCCTAGAGACCCCTGCTCTGAATCACAGTTTTGAATGTGTAAAGGAAAACACATGAGTTTACAACAGTAATCTACTGAAGTACAGTTATTCAAACATTATTTAAAAATAAGCCCTGAGACCCAAGGTTAAGAACCCCTATTCTCAGCCTCCATTTTCTGAAACCTCCAGGCCTCTCACACTAAGGTGGGACCACTGAGACTTTGGCCAGAACAGAAAATGCTCTGTCCCCATCCCCAACATGCCCCAGTAAGTGTTCTGCTCAGCCTTGGTCTCAGCCTCTGCCAACCATAGCTACCTCCTCTGGAGCACAGAAGTCTTGAGCTTTCCCTGGGCTATCTCAGGGCACACCTCTTGATGGGTGCTGTCTCCCAAGGGAAGCTCTGGCACACACACACCTGCCCTTCCCTCACCAAGCCTTCCCCCAAGGTTCGAGAACCTTGTTCTAAGTTCTGTCCCCTGCCCACCAGCAGCTGTCCCAAAGGGGGACCCTTTGTCTTGAAGGCCCCTTTGATTTCTGGCATTTTGAGAGCCTGGGGCCTGAGTTTCAGTCCTGATCCTGAAACAGGATCTTCCTGGAGCCTTGGGAGTGTGGATCTAGCCAAAAACAGCAGGTGCTTTTTTATTAGAAGACCCCTCCCCCTTTTGTTCAGCCCAGGTCTTCGGCTCTCCAAGGAGTGGAGTGGTCAGGAGAAGTAGGGAGGGAACTGACTGATCGGATTGTCCCCAAGAGCTCTGCCGAGGGGCTCCCATCAGCCCCAGGAGAACCATCTCAGAGATGTGACAGCTGGGAGCATTAGCCCTATCTTTGGCAACATACCAGGGGGTGGGGACGGGAGGGTCACCCTGGCTCTTGCCCCATGTTTTAGGAAGAGTGTTGCTGCTTTAGATCACAGCCCCAGGAGGGAATCCAGGATGACCAGGGACCCAGGAGACAGGGCGTACAAGGCCCTGCTGGAGGGGACAGGAACAGATGAGAAGGGCCGGCCTCCCCCTTTCAAAGTCAGCCCCCCCACCCCTTCCAGCTCCCGCTCCAGACTACCCACTCAGGAAAGAGCTATGCCCTGGGTGCACTGGGCACAAGTGGGGGATAGTAGAGTTGAATGTAGAAAGGGCTGGGGTGGGGGGCGGCTAGGTGGCAGAGTGAGTAAGAGTGCTGGCCCAGCGTCGGGATGACCCGGGATCGTTCCCGGCCTCAGAAAATGAGCACCCACACATAAATAATGACTGGCCCATGTACCTTTGAACAAGTTACTTAACCCCAATTGCTTCAAAAAAAAAAAAAAAAAAAGAAAGAAAGAGCTGGGGGCCTGCAAACCTCAGACCAAGAGGGGAACTCCGAGATCCCTTCCTGAGGTTACATGGGATGGAGCTTGGCCACCAGGCATCCCCATAGGGCAGCTGCAAAGGGGCCGTGACCAGCATCCTGGAGTGCAGAGAAGAAAAGCTGCCCACAGGGTCAGAGAGACAGCTAGGGTCTCAAAGGCTGCAGCAGGAGGCTTAGCGGCTCGGGGGCGGGGCAGGGGGGAGCAGCCCCACCCAGAGCAGGGCGGAGGAGGACGGATTTGTCCTGCATCTGCCCCACAGTGCTCTTGAGCAAATCCTCTCCCCACCTTAGTGCTCAGCTTTGCCAGCCACAAAATAGAGCCTGGACCGCTCTATGGACCCCAGTCCTACATGCAACGAGCCTGGTCCGCGCCCGGGGCTCCGTCCCGCTCTGCGCTCCGGGCTCTGTCCCGCTCTGAGCCCACGGGCTCCGATCTTCATGCCCCAGGCTGTCCTTCTTCCCTTCTGGATCTCACTTTCACCAGTCCTACAATGTTTGGGGTTCCCAAGTCCTCTCATCTCTAACCGCTCATGACTTGGAGGTCAGAAGTGGGTGAGAAATACCCATGTTCCTGCAGTCCTCCATGTGGCCCTTGGAGCGCCGAGCACACCTCCCCCATCTCTGGCACTCAGGCTTCCGATAGGTCAAATGATGCGGCTGTACTGGCTGGACTGGACAGGTCCTTTTGCTCCAAGTGAACCGCTGCATTCCTGTGTCTGTACCCACCCCCACCCCTACCCCCGGGTTTGGCACAAAGCAGGTTCTTAATGAGTCCTTGGGGATCAAATGTCTATGAGCCTGAGAACCTGGGAAGCCAGGACTGATGGAAAGCCCTGCCCGCCCAGCTCTTCAGAGAGTCACTGGAGTTGTGGTGAAGGAGGCTTCAGGCCAGAAGGAAGCCACAAACCCCGGGGCAGATGTGGCTGGGCTTCCCCGGGCTACACTGCACAGGTTGAGCTGTGGGTGCCTCTCCTACACAGACACATGTATGTACACCTTTAGGCACACGTGCACATGTCATTCTGAAGACCCAAGCAAGCATGGAGTTTGGAAAAGGATGACTCTCCCTTTCTCCTTCCTTGGGAGTCAGAACTGAGTGTGAGTGCCAACTTGGCCCCAGACTCACTGGGCACATTTTACAGATGGGGAAACTGAGGCCCAGGGAAGAAAAAGGACTCGTCCAAGAGGTCGAAGGCCTCTGGAGTTTATAGGAGACCATATTTTGCAAACTCTTTCATCTCGGAAGAGGAGGCCAAAGGCCTAAATGGTCCCTAAGGAGGAAATGCTCCCAGAACCTTTGGACCATTCTGGAGCAGGGTGTAATGGAAATGCAGATTTAAAGATCTTCCCTGCCCCTAGCTTAAGTGCACCTGGAGCTTGTGGTGGGAGGCTTGTTTTTCAGGAAAGCCCACACCTGGATACTTTGTGATTGGGCAGTGGGTCAAGGAGGTTGTTACAATCTTTGAGCCAGGAGAAGGCTATATAAACTCTGATGAGAGGCTTTGCTTTGGGGCTCACTGTGTTGTGTGATTTGACCAGATGAGACTCTGGGAAGCCGTTGTTGAGAGCCCCCCGGCTTTGAAAACCCAGATGTTGATGCTTCCCTCTCTGGTAACTGTGTTTTGGTATTGATATAATGGTTGGACAGTTTGGAAGCCTGTCTGTCTGATCTGTAAGTTCTGTAACTCTGAAGTTTGGGGTGCTGACCTTTTTTCCCCTGAACTAGGTAATGTATGTTTGTTTGATTAAAGTAAGCTTGTTAACCCATTTTGAGTTGCTTTCCTTTACAAAAGCAGATCTAAGAACCTGTGTTGGCAGTCACCCTGGGGATATTGGGGTGCTTGCTGCTACACAGGGGCAGATCCTGGAAGGATCAGCAACAGCCTCAGGTGTTGTGATGGGCTCTCCCAGAATGGGGGGCTCACTTTGTTCTCAGGAGGCAGAGGTATGAACTGGAGTGAAGGCCCAAGAGGGGAAGCCAGAGGAGGCCAGACGGGGCTTCTCGGTCCCTTTGGAGGAATGGGGAAGAGGATGAGCATTTATATAGCACCTACTATGTGCCAGGCACTGTACACCTTACAAATATGCTCTTTGATCCTCCCAACAACCCATTTTGCAGATGGGGAAACTGAGGCAATAGGGCCCAGGGTCGCTTAGCTAAGCAGTGTCAGAGGCCACACTTGAAGGCCTCCTTTTCCTAAGTCAGTCAGGTATTCATGAAGGGCCATCTAGGTCCAGGCCATGCTAAGCAATGGGGATGCAGAGAAAGACCCTGTCCCAAGTGGCCTTTCCCATTTCTCTGTCTTGTTTGGAGACTAATTGAAGGGGCCAGGCTGGTTTGGCCCAGAGATGAGAAGACCAGGGTGGGGGCAGGAACACAAGAGCTGTGTCCAGGTATCTGCAGGGCTGTCAGGTGGGAATCACAGCATGGAGCAGAAGGAGAGCAGACCCAAAGTCAGGAAACTTTGCCTCAGTGATCTCTGCCCATCAGTATGCAGTTATTAAGCACCTAGAGTGTGGCAGCAATACAAACAGAGGGGAAAGGAAGTCCCTACTTGCCCTCAGGGAGCTCAGTCTAATGGGGGAGACAACACCCAACAGCTCCAGAGGGGAAAGCTACAGATGGGATACGTGGGTGCTAATTAGCAGGAGGAAGGTTCTAGAATTAAGAAGGGCAAGGAAGGCAGGAGGCCACCCTCCCCACAGATCTCTAAATCCTGGAAGAGGCTGTAAAGGGATGTGGGGGTTGGATGGGGGGCCTGGGAGGCCCCCTCCTGTCCTGGGGGCCTGTGCAGGCTCCAGGGGTGCAGGCCTGGGGGCTGTCTGCCCACATTGTAGGCCTGGGCTGGGGGTGAGGCAGGCACGGCACAGGGTGCTGGGCTCAGATTTGTGAAGGATACTGAAGATGGGCAGCAAGTAGGGGCCTGTGTATGTGCACATACATGTGCGTGGTGTTTGTCAACATGTGTGCACACATGCATGGCTGTGGCGTGTTTGTGGTGTGGTACACACGGGTGGAGTGTGGTGTTGCACATGCATGTCTGTGGCATGTTTGTGGTATAGTACACACTGCACATCTGTGAGCCATGGTGTGTACATGAGTGCATACATGAGCTGTGGGGGTGCACACATGCACGTGTGTGTGTGTGTGTGTGTGTGTGTATGTGTGTGTGTGTGTGCACGCTCAGTTCTGGCACCACGTGGTGCCATACCATCTGACTGTGAGGCTGAACACATGTCTGGATGTGCCGTGCTGTGTGTATGCCTGTGATGAGTCAGCCTGCCAGGACTGGGCTGGTGTCTGGGGATTGGATGTGAGGGGGTGCAGAGAGGGAAGCTGTCCTGGTACCATTCAGAGCCCCCTTGAAGCTTCTCCTGGGTGGGCCTGGAGCCTCCTGGCTCCTTGGCCCTGCAAAGGGTTCTGGGAAGGGGAGACCCTTCTCTGCCACTTACACCCTATGTGGTCTCCAGCAAATTCTGTCACCTCCCTGTTTCCTTGTGCGTAAGTGAGGAGGTTAGACTGAGAGGCTCTGAGGTTCCTCCAGCTCTCAATTTATGCCCCTTTAATCCTCCCCACACCCCACACCCCTGCTTCCCACCAGGGAAGGGACTGCCTGCCTCCCATGACGCTCTGAGTCTGGGAAAGGCAGCCAGAGGCTCAACAATCCAGGGACAGAATTGGGCAGTGGGTTGTAGAGCCTGGGAATGAGGAGTGGTGACAAGGGGTGAAGGGGGGGAGGGGGGGAAAGAAAGGAGGAGACAGGGCTGGGCAGCCTGCTGATTAGGAAGAAGACACTAGGTCACTGTAGGCTCCAAAAGCCAAGGAGTTGCTGGGGTTTCTGGCTGCCCAGCTTCTAGAAGGGACACTCAGGACTAGCCCTCTGCTCAGACTCTACTGCATTCAGTTTTAGGATTCGACATAGGAAAACCAGGGAGACATCTTGTTGGCCTAGAGCCAACAGTGGTTATTTTGGTGATTCTGGAGCTGGGCAACCTGAGGAAGAGCAGGGGCTGGAGGGCAGGCCAGGCAGTGGACTTAGGAACATCTGTCCTGGAGAAGACCCCCTGAAGGAGAGCCGGCAGCCCTGGGGGCTCGCCCCAAGGTGGTATTAAGCCTCCTGGCTCCCCAGAAGAATGCCCAATCCCATCTGGCACTCAGGGTCTGCTGGGAGCGTCAAGTCTCACATTTACATGCAGGTTATCCCAGGTGATTCTCACAATAACCCTGGGAGGTGAGGCAGGCAGAACAGAAATGATGCATCTGGGGTTTGAGGCTGGATTTGAACTCAGGCCCTCTCGTTGCTATGGCCCCATGGGGGCTGGGGAACAAAGTCCCTCTGCCCCTATTTCACAGCTCCCTGGGTCCTCTGCTTTCTTTTCAGAGAAGGCCTGGATGCCCCTTTACCTTGATCTGGGCAGAGGTGACCCTCCAAAAGACCTCTGCTGGCTGGAGGGGAGGCCTGGTGCCACAGTCCTAACAAGGTCCAAGGCTTTTGCCCAGCTTCCTCTTTCACCTCCTTCAGCTGCTTTTCCAGTTTCTGCTCTTTCTTCAGTCTTGCAAAACACAGGTAACTAAATGCAAAATTATCTTTGGGTCAGGGGAAGCACTAGCAAGGAAGGCTCCTGCATGGTGGGGTGGAGCTGGGGCCAAATGGAGTTGGGAAGTCTCTGTCCGAGGCAGAAGTGAATTGGGAGGGCATCTCAGACATGAGGGTCAGCCTGTGTAAGAGCCAGGAGGCAGGAAGGCCAGTTTGGTCTGACCATGGAGCTTGTGAGGAGGAGGAATGGATAAAGAGTCTTGGAAGGGAGGCTTGAAGCTGACTGTGAGGGTTCTGAAATGCCCCCAACAGGACACTAAAGGCAACAGGGAGCCACAGGAGTTTCTGGGGAGAGAAGGAAACAATGAAGGAAGGTGCCTTTGGGAGTAAGAGGGAGGGTCATACCAGAGGAGGGCTTTGGTGGAATGGTGAGTTCTGCTCAGGCTGGGCTGAATTTAAGGTGCCTGTGGGACAGCCACTGCACCGTCTTCACTGACTGTGGTCCCAGGCCTGGCTTCCTCCAGGTCTCAGCTACCATCCCTGATCCTACAGGAAGCCGATCCTGACCATCTCCCTCAAGGTTCTTGCTGTTACAGCTTACGTGTACACAGCAATTTGACGTGCTCTCCCTGTTAGACAGTGAGCTCCCGGAGGGCAGGGGCTGGTTTTGCCCTTTTATATATCCCTATCCCCAGGACTTAAGTACAGTGCCTGGCAACAGTAGGCATCTGTAGCAGCAAGCACCCCAATATCCCCAGGGTGACTGCCAACTCAGGTTCTTAGATCTGCTTTTCAAAAGGAAAGCAACTCAAAATGGGTTAACAAGCTTACTTTAATCAAACAAACATATATCATTTACCTAGTTCTGGGGAAAGAGGTCAGCACCCCAAACTTCAGAGTATACAAACAGTAGTTTCAAAACAGAGAAACAAACAGATCAAGCAGACAGGCTTCCAAACTGTCCAACCATTATCAATATCAAATCACAGTTACCAGAGAGGGAAGCATCAACATCTGGGTTTTCAAAGCCAGGGGGCTCTCAACGGCTTCCCAGAGTCTCGTCTGGTCAAATCACACACCTCTTCTCAAAGTGATCCCCAAAGCAAAGCCTCAAATCAGGGATTATATAGTCTTCTCCTGGCTCAGAGAATGTAACCACCCTCTGGACCCACTGCCCCATCACACAGCATCAAGGTGTGGCCATTCCTGAAAACCAAGCCTCCCACCACAGGCTCCATGTGACCACATTCTGCCTATTAGGAGGCAGAGTATATTTTCAAATTAAAGAAGGTTCTCAGAGGCACTTAAGTCAATCAAAGGGCCGAGGGGCAGGAAAGATCTTCAAATCTGCATTTCCATTACAGCATCTTACTGACCATTGGCAATATCCCATGGTCAGTGAATGGGACTGCAGCTCAGAAGACAGAGCAGCGCCGGATATAGATCGGCAGCCAGCAGCACTGACCTCAGGGGAGCCAGGGCCGAGCTTGAGGGCCACCCACAGCCCTGGCTGGTGAGCAGGAAGAGAGAAGGGCTGGCCAGTCAGAGGCTGCAGGACGAGAAGGTGGGGATGGTGTCAGGCCCAGCAAGGAAGGGGCAGCCAAAGCACCCCATTCTGCCCCGGAGCTGTTCCCGGTCTCCCAGTTTTGGAGAGCCATGGACCCGATGGCAGCGTGGCAGGGCTGTCTCTGGGTCCTCCAGCTCCCCCACCACTCAGCCAGCGCAGCTCTTCTAGGGGAAGTCTGCTGATTCCCAAAGTTCCATGGTCCTCCCTCTCCAAATCGCTGCCTTTGGGTTCACTTAATACGTTCTCGGATTGGGCGGTGGGAGGCACGGAGGGCGCCAGCGCGAGAGCACTGTGCAACCATCAGGCTGCCACGTGGCTGCACCCCTCCCCCCTTTCTCAGCGGTCTGGGTCACGTGAGACCCACCGACTGCGAGCGCCGCAGACCCGGCCGCTGCAGAGCCGTGGCCGCCGCCTCCAACCTAGCGTACGTTACGAGCGCCAAGGTCTCCTTGGACTGCGCGTGCGCCCCGTCCCTAGCCCCTCCCTGCCCTCGGCCCCTGCCCGTGCGCTTGCGCACTGCACACCCCAGTAGTGGTAGCGGGGGAAGGGGGCCGTTGATAGACTGGCAAGGGGCGGAGCCTTGGACCCTGCAGAGCCAGCCCGCGCTGGTGTAGACACCCGAGAGGAGAGATACCCCGAAACTCTGCCCAGAGCCGGAGAGTGTGGGCACGCGCGGCCCCGGGACAGTCCCAGGGGAGCAGCTGGGGCCCCTGAGCTCCTCCCCGCCAAGGATGGGCTGGGGGGGGGGGCGGGGCAGCCTCATCCTCGGCCTCGCTACAGCCACTGCTATTTAGGGCCAGACGGGGCCAGACAGGCAGCGTTCCTTCCGCCCCTCCCCCCCTCCGCCTGGGCCAGCCGAGGACCCTGGCCCCGAAAAGGCACCACCTGCCTAAAGTATCGCTGATGCAGATTCCACCAAAAAGTGTGTCCCGCACTGGGAGCTGGTTGTTAAACATTGACAGCACATCTCAACATAGGCTCCTGACTCAGCCCGGCAGGGCCCCCTTCTGAGAGGGGACGCGACTCGGGTCTCAACGGCGATAGGAAGCAGGATTTGAAAACAGGCTCTCCGTGTTCTTTTTAGAAAACAATTTAGGCAGATTGAGTTTCTTAGCTCGCCTTCGACCGGAATAAAAGGAAGCGGTCGCCACTTTGCGGCTTCATTACACGCGATTCCCCCTCCTCCTCCTCCCGCCCCCTCTCCCCCCACCCCCCAGGCCCTGCAGTCCCGCCCCGCCTCATGGGGCCTCCTTGTTAATGACGGCAGCCACAGATACTTTGTATCCAGAGTTTGGTGCGTGCCTTCTCTAGGAGGCCTTGGAACCTGGAGAGCGCCCGGAAGAGCGCATCTGCGGGTTCTGGCTGACAGCCGGTGCTCGCTCCGTTCCCCAGTCTGGGAAGGGGGGAAGGAAGGCCCTGCGCCTGTTCCCAAGCTTTTGAGCAGGGCGTTTTCTGTAATGTTGTTGGTCAGCTACTGCCCCGTGGTAAACTATTTAACTGAAAAAGGCTACAAGCCAAGACCAAAGTGCAGGGAGGGTTGGTGCGGGACTTTCTGTTCACAAATGATTGTGTGCCCAGTGCAGCCTCTGTGGCTGAGATGCAACAAAGTATGGATCCATTCTCTGCTGCTTGTGCTAGTTCGTTCTCCACCACACCGTCCATACACAGAACCAGGGGTTACAGTAAAGGGAGAAATGCTGAAGGCTGTGAGTTCACTTACTTACCTGGGCAGATATTTTCAAGGGATAATGATAATGAGGCTATCGCAGGCATTGCCAGGGCTAGCTCAGTGTTTGGGAGGCTCCAGAGGAAAGTGTAGGAAAGAAGGGGGATTAGACTGAAGGTCTGCTAGCCGTGGTGCTGACCTCATTGCTGGAAGCCTGTGAAAGCTGGACAGTCTGGTCTCCCAGTGCCACGCCAAGAAACAATCGCTTCCATTGGAATTGTCTTAGGAAGATTCTGAAGCTCACCCGGCAGGGTAAGGTACCAGACACTGAGTAAACTGCCAAGCCCTCAGACTCTGCTTCAGAGGGTGCAGCTCCCATGGGCTGGCCGTGTTATTAGAATGCCAAACAAAGGCTTACCTTCACATGGGAGTCAGAAGAAGCCATACAAGGACATGCTCAAGGTCTCTCTGAAGAACTTTAGAATTGAGTGACATGGGAGACACTGGCACAGGACCGCCCAGCATGGCGCACCCTCATTAGAGAGGGTGCTGTGCTTTGTGAGACAGCTCAGAGGAGATGTGAGATGCGTTTGTTTAGAGGACCTCTCCCCACATTGTTTTCATGGACTCTTTGTGCCTGACCATCCCAGCTCATACTGGGCTGATCAGAGACAGTGGGACCCTGTGTGACTTGACACCAACATAGTGATGTCATCTCTGTGAAAAAAAGGACAAACCACGAAGCCTGCACACTTGTCTCCTCCGTTAGAATGCAGCCTCCTCGAGGGCAGGGCCTCTCCCTTTTGCCTGGGAATGTCTGCTGGCCCTTTCACCACCTACTCCTAATTCTCTCACAGCAGCCACTTTCCCACAAAGAAGCTTCTGCAAATGACAGCCATCCGAAGCACTGTCTTTGAGAAGCCTGTGAATTTCTTCAGGCACCCAATGGCAGACTTGGAGGTCACGTGCCTCTTTCTCATACACAGCATGTCTGTTCACGGCTCCAGGTCCAAAGACCAAAGATGTCTTCTCTGTGGCAAACAGGCTCCTTCCTTGTTCCAACCAAGAGGCATCCAGTGGGTCCCGTCATCAATAGGCGGGTCATCACTTTCTTTCTCATCCGAAGGTCATGGCTTTCTAAAACTGGGAAACATTAACAGTGTTTTCTGTCCATTAACCATAGCTCTTTTTCATGAAAGCAGTTAATGTATCTTTCTGAATCAGAGTGTGAATCTGAAGACTTCACTTTTCAAAAATGAACACAAGGTCTAGGAGGAAACTTGTGATTAGATGCATTTGCCTCCACCTTAATATCACTAAGAAAAATGTCGATGTCTTCCTTCAGCTCAAACACCCTTCAGAGTATTTTGGGAAAAAATTAAACGTGTAAAAAACATGTCTTCTGTTTTGCCCCCGTGTCGCCATCCATATAACGTACTGTTTTAAAAGCTGATTACTCTTGTAATGATATGAAAACTGGTAGGTAGCCACTCTTCCCTCAATTCTTTGGACCAGTAGTGGCCTGTGATGCACGCTGTGTGTCACCATAGCTCAAGAGCCTGTTTTACCTAGTGCTTGTGCACTCGTGCTCATTCAAAGACCGATTGAGCTGTGTTCAGTAATGTCATTCCTCCGCTGGGGAGGTCAAGGCTGGTGATCACTTGAGTTCAGGAGTTCTGAGCTTGAGTCATGTGTCAGCATTATATCCTGCACCCATATGCTGAGCCCCTGGGACAAAAGGGCCCAGGTCAGAAGAAACTGAGCAGGGTAAAACATCTGTCCATACCAATCAGTATGAGGATCTTGCCATGAGTGACCATGCAAGTCCAGCCTTGGGGAGATGGGGAGACTGAGTCTTCAAACCAAAACCAAAGCAACAGACAGACTTCTGGCTTGGAGTAGAGATCTGACTTCAGACCTTGCCTCATACACCTCCTAGCTGTAGGAGCCTAGACATGCCCCTTGACCTCTTTCCTCAGGGGCTTGGACTGTGACTTCTGAGGTCCCTCCCAGTGCCATATGGGTACACCTGAATTTCACATTTGTCCTCTCCAGTTATGTTCCAGTCTCCATCACGTATATCGTTCCTTCCTGGTTCTGCTGCCTTTGCTCTGCCCCATTCCATGTCTTCCATGTTTCTCAGAATTCATCCCATTTTTTCACTTCTCCTCACATGGATCCATGACCTCATCAAATTGGTGGTCAATTAATTAAAAAGCAATTATTAAATGCCTGCAGTGCACCAGCACTGGGGCTCCAAATGATGATGAAGAATCCCCATCATCAAGGAGTTTGTAGCCTAATGAGGAGGGATAAATACCTATCAAAAGAAGACAGAATACCAGGTAAATAGCAGATGAGATGAGAATGGTGTGCATTCCAGGCATGCTATCAGTCAGAGCAAAGGCTTTGCCATGGGGGGGTGGACACAAGGCCAGTTGGACAGGGTAGCAGAGTGGGGGGAAGACTAGTGGCCAGTGAGGCTGGAAGGGTAGATTGCAGGATCATGAAGGACTTCGTACATTTTATCCTGGAAGCAATAGGGAGCCCGCCGATGGCATTAATTGAATAGGGGAGTTGCATGGTCAGACCTGAACTTTAGGAAAATCACTTTGGCAGCTGTGTGGAGGATGGATGGGGAGAGACTTGGAGGAAGCCAGGGAAGCCCATCGATGAGAAGAGAGAGCATTTCAGGCATGGAAGACAGGCCAGTCCAAGGAAACGAGGGAAGATGGAGTGCCTTGTGCAACCAGGAGAAGCCACGAGCCCAGTGGCTCTGGATGGAAAGAATGAGTGTGTGTGTGTGTGTGTGTGTGTGTGTGTGTGTGTGTGTGAGGATGGGCCTTGAATGCCAGGTGGTGCAGATCCTGAAGGTGATAGGGAACCATGGAAGTTCATTGACATGGTCAGACCTGAGATTTTGGAAAACCATTGTAGCAGCTGAGTGGAAGATGGCCTGGAATGGGAATGGGAAGGAATCTGAGGCAGGAAGATGCCCAGAAGCTAATGTGGTAAGTAGTGCAGGGGTGAGGTCCAGAAGGTGGCCATGTGTAATGGAAATGCAAATTTAAAGATCTTCCCTGCCCCTAGCTTAAGTGCACCTGGAGCCTGTGGTGGGAGGCTTGTTAATCAGGAAAGCCCACACCTTGATACTTTGTGATTGGGGAGTGGGTCCAGAAGGTTGTTACATTCTCTGAGCCAGGAGAAGGTTATATAAACCCTGATGGGAGGCTTTGCTTTGTGGACTCACTTTGAGAAGTGTTGTGTGATTTGACCAGATGAGACTCTGGGCAGCCGGCTCCCCCCGCTTTGAAAACCCAGGTGTTGATGCTTCCCTCTCTGGTAACTGTGATTTGGTATTGATGTATAATGGTTGGACAGATTGGAAGCCTGTCTGTTTGATCTGTCTGTATACTCTGAAGTTCAGGGTGCTTACTATACGTTTGATTGATTAAAGTAAGCTTGTTAACCCATTTTGAGTTGCTTTCCTTTACAAAAGCAGATCTAAGAACCTGTGTTGGCAGCCACCCTGGGGATGCTGGGGTGCTTGCTGCTACAGCAGGTCAAAGAAGAGAAGGGGGAATATTTGAGAAATGCTGCCAAGGTGACATCACCAGGACTTGACAACAGATTGGATCTGGGAGGTGAGATAGTGACGAATCTGGGGTGGCCCCTCCATTGGGAGCCTGGGGAACGAGGCAAAGGGTGTAGCCCTCTACAGTACTAGGAAGACAGGAGTGGGGGGAGCTTTGGGGGAAAGATAATGAGTTCTATTTTGAACATATTGACATTAAGATGTCTACTGGACATTGAGTTCAAGATGTGTGAATGATGGTTGGAGACGTGAGATCACAGGTCAGCAGAGAGATTAGAGCTGCATAAGTAGGTCTGGGAATCATGCATAGAAATCATAATTAAATCCATGGGAGGTGATGAGACCCCCAAATGAAGTAGTGCAGAGGGAGGAGGAGGCCCAGGACAGGGCCCTGAAGGACACTTGTGGTCAGAGGGATCTGGAGGAGGATCCAGACAAGGAGACAGAGAAGGAGCAGTCAGGGAGGAAGAGAATCCGGAAAGAGGAACACCCTGAAAATATAGAGAGAAGAGTGATCCACAGGGTCCAAGGCTAGAGGGATCAAGGAGAAAGAGAAGTGAGAAACAGCCATTGGGTTTGGCAACTAAGAGATCACTGGTCACTTTGGAGAGAAGGCAGACGACAGATCTGAAGGGGCCAAGAAGAGAAGCAGTGGAACAGAAGTGGAGGCCCAAGTATAGATGGCCTCTGCAGGGCATTTAGCCACAAAAGGAAGGAGAAACATAGGAGGCTGAAGGAGTGCTTTGGGGATCGGGGACACGGGGCCGAGTTTCCAGTTCTCGAGGAGGAAGGTGATGCCATGACTCGAAAGTGAATTGGATTGAAATGAGGGAGGGCCAGACAGTCTCCACCACAGCCTCTCAGCGGTCATTTTCACAGTTCCTTAGCATTCCCCACTGTAATGGAAAGGCAACATAGAGCCCCAACTAAAAAAAAAAAAAAACAGATGCTGAGGTCCTCTGCAGACTCCAGCTGGCAGATTGCAAATCCACATGGCCGAACTGCTTCCTGGAAGAGATCAGTTTGGACAGATCACCCGTGCAGGAAGGAAAGTCTGGAAGAAGAGTACTTACCACCAGGTCGATGTATCTGGGGAAGCCAATACAAGCCTCAATCAGGCGCAGGGGCGTGGCCTTGGAGACTGATGGATCTGCCAAGCGCCCTTAATGACCCTAGGCCCATCTTTTTAATGGTGATACTCTCTTAATACTGATGTCCTATGCCTTCCTACAACACAACACAAAACACAATAGTCTTTTAGGGTCTCAGGCTGCACCAGCATCCCAGTGCATTCAATTACTTTAGAACCAACTGTTTCCAAGCCTTTGCTATCACTGAAGGCTCAGCTATGAATATTTTGAATGTGGATGATGGGGACCTTTCTGCCTGTCTTTCTCAGACTCCCTTGGAGTACATATCCAGCAGCAGGATCTCTGGGTCAAAGGAGATGGACAATTTAATTACCTTTTTAAAAGAAGCATTATTCTAAACCCACATTTACAAATAATTTCTTTTTTAAGATTTTCATTTGTTCCTTTGATTTTGGCTCCACTGTGAGTTCCCAGTTGTCTCTCTCCTTCCTTCAGTCCCTCCTATTGGAGAAGGCCAACAGTTAGCACAGATATGTACATGGAACCATACCATACATGCTCCCACACGTGAGCTTTCTCTGCAGGTTGAGGGCATCTTCCTCTGTATGTCCTCATAACACTCCGAAAAGGTCAGTAATTCAGTTACTCTGAACAACACTGCTGTCACTGCAGGCAGCATCCTCTTAGCTCTGCTCGAATCACTCGGCAATATTCCACGAATGTCTCTCCATGTTTGTCCCAAACCAGCCTGCTCAGTGGTATTCCATCACACACTGAATTTCAAGGTTTTCCTTCAATGTGTTAGAGCTTGTTCCATCTACTTCTGGGCAGCTAGGTGGCGCTGCAGTGGGCAGAGTACCAGGCTTGGAGTCTGGAAGACTCATCTTCCAGAGTTCAAGTCCGGCCTCAGATGCTTCCTAGCTGTGTGACCCTGAACAAGTCACTGCACCCCGTTTGTCTCAGTTTCCTTATCTGTGAATTGAGCTGGAGAAGAAGGCAAACCACCTAAGTGTCTTAGCCAAGAAAGCCCCAAATGGACACAACTGAACAACAGTGACCATCTACTTCTAAAGTAGCCACAGAGTGACCACAATGACCTTGCTTCACGATATTTAGGAACCCCAAAGATAAATATAGTGGAATAGCAATAGGGACTGGCTCTGTGATCTCACTGGCATAGGGAAGTCTCAGGTGAGGAGACTCCTACCAGTACAGGCTGGCAGCTCCTCTAGAACCCACAGACTCAGAGCCATTGGGAGCCCCAGGAGGGTTACCCAGCCAGGATGTGTCAAAGGTAGGACTTCCTGACACAGAGTCCGGCTCTGTCCACTCCACCCTTTATGTATACATAGAAACAGAGAGAAATGTGAACAAGGTAACTTTGGGCAGAGACAGGAGCACCTGGATATCTAGAGAGGTTTCACAGAGGAGGCAGAGCCTGGAAGGAAGCTAGGGAGGGCTTGCAGCAGGACGGAGGGGACTCCAGGCATGAAGGACAGCCTGCACAGACATGGGAGATGGGGTCACAAGTGAAGAACAAGGAGATGGCTGCTGTGACTGGGCTAAGCCTGACCACAGACATTAAATATCCCCTGGCCATTTGTGTTGGGTCCTAAATGCTGCCAGGAGCCACTGGAAATCGTGGAAGGGGGAAGGATATGGAAGCTACAAAGCACTGTGCCGGGTGGTTCCCAATTACTATGACTGAGAAACGAGAGCCTGGAGGAGGGGAAAGCAAGAGAAGGTGATGGTAGTGGTCCAGGTGGGCAGTGCCCAGGGCCCAAGCCAGGGTGGTGGCTGTGAGTGCAACAGCTGCTCAAGAGATGCCTGTGGGGTTGGGGGCGCCAAAGGGTTGAGGATTCCTGCATGATGGCCAGAAGTCCCAGACAGAAAGGAGGAAGTGGGCTTGAGGTAGAGATAAGTCTGAGTATTTCTACTGCTTAAAATCTCTCCACTATCTTTGCTTGTATTGATTTCAGCTTCTCTGGAAGATTTTCTCTTCAAAGCAGCTACATATTAAACCATCACAAAACAATTTCATTTTATGAAAGTCAGACGATAACTTTTAAGACAATTAAACCTCAATTTAATTGTTGAACATTTCAATTGATTATCTGTAACCAACAATTATTACAATTATAAAAGGGTCTTTTGGGAACCTGGATTATTCTATCGCACTCACTACAACGTATGATTAAAAAATACCCATCTCACATTGCCCTGCTTTTCCACCCCACACTGTCTAGCTTCAAGCTTACACACTCCACACTGCAATGTGGTGAGCAGCCAGGCTCAGCTGCCTGAGGAGCCCGTGATCACTGACAGAGACCTCAGGAGGTGCCCCAGCAAAGTCCATTCTGACATCGTTTGCACAAGTCACGTTAGTCATCCTGTCAGAGTGGAATTCACCAAGCTTGTCTTGCATTTGTCATCTTTTCATTGAAAAAGTGAATGCATTTGAGGGCGACAGGCTTGCAAATCCCCATTGCTCTGTCATTACTCCTGTCTGGGAGCACACAAACTGTCTCTTGCTGCTCCCACCCTAGGCTGTTCAGTCCTGTCTGACTTTTCATGACCCCACTAGGGTTGTCTGGGCAGAGATACTGGGGCATCAGTACAGCTCACTGGACAGATGAGGAAACTCAGACAGCATTGAATGACTTGCCCAAGCTCATACAGCTAGTGTCTGAAGCCAGACTTGGCCTTGGGGTGAGTCTCCCTGACTCCAGGCCCTGCACTCAGTCCACTGTGCCACCAACTCCCCCCGCCACGGGTCTCCCCAAACCCCAACTAAAGGGCCTCACTTCTTGCTCCAGGATGGCCCTTTGACATTGGAATCACACCACCTCTGCTGGCAAGGCTTGGGAAAACCTGGCCCTAGCCTTCTTCCTCCAGGGCTTTGGACTGAGACCCATCTGTTAAACGGGCATGTTGGATTTGCCAGGATCTAAAGTCCCTTTGCCATGACTGTCCATTCTCCAGTGCCCAGCACACACCTGCCAGCGGCCACCTGCAGAGGAACTCCCTGCCACCAGTCAAACCCCATCAACATCTCCACTGCTGCCTTGGGGACTGGGCATCCAAGAGTGCAGAGGAAGCCCTGGCCCACAGCAGGGATGATGCTGCAGAAGATGCATCGTGAGCCTGGAAGTGCTCGAATCATGACAAGGCAGAAGCCAGCCTAAGGCTGGGCTGGGCTCCTCTTCCAGTTCAGACCCTCCCAGCCACCATGCTCAGAAGGCCCATGCCCTCCTGGCGCCAAAGGCAGCTTCCAAGTATTTTTGATCACACACATCCCTAACAAGTAATGTACCCCACCCACATGCATAGATTTTGTCTGTGTAACATCCCAGCATTAATCCATTGTACACCTTACAAAAGAACCAAGTTAAAAAGGACAAAGAAGCTGTTTGTAAATAATTTATTTAACAGTAACCATGCCAACCCCCACTCCCTTTAGACCTTGCCACAATGCAGGCCACATTGTGGGGTAGCCCAGGAGGTCAGCTGGGTCTCTTGCCTCTGAAGAGCCTGGCTTCCAATGGTACCTTTGGAGGAGGACAGGAACATCCCTAACCCCTCCTTCTCTAAAGGAGTCTCTCTCCTCGTCAGCCCAGGAGTTTCTCAGTCACTGGTAAGACTTCATCTTTACCTAAACGGGCCAGTCAAAAGTTTGTGTTCACATGTGTACTAAATCGCCTCCCACAGACCTCCCAAGAGAACACAAACCCAGTCCACCTGGGACCCTCAGACTTTGTCTAAGAGACAAGCACAGGAATGACCTGCAAATCCTGCAGCCCCTCAGGAGTTGGCAGCAAACCAGCCCATGGGCACCAGGGGCACCATCCCCACAGCTTGGGAAGGCCCTGCTCCCAAGGGCGGGCAAGCTCTGGCTCTCCTACAGCTTTCCCACCCTGGGTCTTTGGACACCTGATAGGGTCTAGGGTACAGCAAGGCATGGCCACCTTTCTTTTCACCCTCTTACCCTGAGCTCCACAATCTGCCAAGGGGCAGAGTAATGGGGTGGGAGGAGCCAGGTCCCCTCAGACCCCTGGGAGTCAAAATTCCAGGAGGCACCGAGTGTCTTCACAGGAGTCAGAGCCCAGTGCTGGCATCATCGGGGTACCAGTACTCCCTCTACCCCCAAGGCCCAAGCCCTGCCCATCCCAAACTAGGTCTGTGCTAAGAGGCTTCTGGGACAGAGGAGGAAATCCAAGCCAACAGTAATTCTTGGACCCCCCCCCTCCCAAATCTGGGGGTCTTCTCTCAACTGAGGCATGAAGCAGGGGTGGGTGGGGAGGGTTCAGAACCCAGTGACTCAACTGCCTTCTCATTCCCTACTGAGGCCTCCCTCCCCCGGTCAACATCCCCTGGGCAGAGGGTGAGGGGGCACCCAGACAACACCTGGCCCCTCCTGGCTCTGACATTTTAGGTTCCGAGGACCCTCCCTGTTCACCCCCTTTTGTTCCTCAGCTAAGAGTGGGTACTTCTCATGGCCAAAGTTCCTGGTGAGCCCTGGTCCCTGAACTGTGCTGGGGCTGGGTAGGACTGCAGGGACCCCAGAAAGACTTGGGGGCTCCATCTCCCCTGAGTTGTGGGTGGAGGAGTAGGGGAGTCCAGAACCACCAGAGGCTCCATACCCCAAAGAGGGAAAGGAGCTGGATGCAGAAAACTCTACTAGTAGGTACTTTCATGGGGCAGTGGATAGCCCCAGAGCAGGCCGGTAGGGGCTCCCAAAGGCCTCGATGGGCATGGTGAGACATTAGGGAAGTAGGGACTTCCAGGAATGGGGCATGGGCGGGGTTAGGGTTAGGGTTGGGTCTGGCTAAGGTGGGAACTGGGGGGAACCCGAATGACTTTGTGCAGCTGTGACAGGGACTCTTTTTTTTCCCTTCTCTTTCAACAAGGAAGAGGAGGAAAAAAACATGATTAAAAAAAAAAGCCTGGAGACAGTCACAGATGGAGCTGTAGATAAAAGCCAGACCCAGATGGGGTGCCGGGCTGGCCTGGAGGGGCTGGGACAGACACCCCCCAAACTGAGAGCAGGAAGGCTGGGCAGGTAGGGGGGCTCACCAGAGGGTGTATGAGAGCAGCTGGGGGTGGGGCTGGCTCACTGGAAACTCTGTAAGAGAGAAATGGGAGAGTGGGTGAGGGGCAGAAGCAGAACTGGGGGCAGGCCTTCCTGCCAGAGCCGGGACCCCTCAGGCCCCCAGGAGTCAAAGCCTGGGGGGCACCGTGTTTATCGTCAGGGGGCTCAGAGCCCAGTGCAAGCATCATAGGAGGCTCGGCTCTTTGGGCTGGCCTGCCCTGCCCATAGGGGTCCCCCAAACCCAGTGAAACCCTCATCTACAGGTGGGGGTCCCCTCCCCCCCTTCCTCAGGGGTCTGGTAAGGCCGAAAGGTGACATGGAGCTGGGCCCCAGCACCCGCTCCGTGGGTAGCAAGTCCCCTGTGCTTCATGATCCTGTTTCCTCCTCTGCAAATGAAGGAGGGGGCTGAGATAGTCTAACCTGGGACTTAGGAAGGGGAGAACTTCCATTGTGGAAAGGGCCTTCGCTGCCCTGGTGAGGCCCCGCAGCTTCCACCTGCCAATGCAGACTCACCTGGGGCAGTTGGGTGAGGGTTCGCACCCTCCCCCATCACACGGGCGCAGCCAGGGCTGGAGATGACCGCTTCTCTGCCGGCCTCCGGGGTGAGGTACACGGAGGCATTGGGGGGGGGGGGGGCGGCCACAGGCACACATCAGGTGCTCATAAATGTGCCTTGCTACAATCCCAGGGACCACCCCCAACACAGGCGGCTGCGGAGGGCCACACGCTGGGCCCGGCACCCCGCGGAGAGCGCTTCCAGTGCCATGCCCCCCCCCTTCCTGCTCTGCGAGGAAGCGGGGGGAAGAAGCTTCTGGGCGGAATCACAGACGGGGCGGCCAGAGGGGCACTTGGGCCGACCCCCCCGCCCTCCCTGGCCCCGGGGCTTCCCCTCCCCCCCCCGCCACGTGCTCGCCCCTCCCCCCCCACGTGCTCGCTGCTGGGGGGGGGGGGGGCCCACTCACACGCTGCCTCCGGGAGCCCGACCGGCCGCTCACATGTCCTGGCCCCTCCATGGCGGTGCAGACCGCGGGGTGCGCGTGCTCTCACGAGCCAAGCTCGACCCCACGTGCGGGAGAGTGAGCAGCCTAGCCCGGAGCGGCCGCGCCTGCGCACTGCACGAACTGACTGTGACCGAGCTTCCGACCATGCGCAGGAGGCGGAGGGGGCGGGACCAGGACGGGGGCGGGGACAAGAGGTGATTGACTGGGGGAAGGCGGAGCCGCATTCTGCTCGGAGAGGAGTTGGGGGCGCTGAGACCCAGAGGAGATCACCACTCAGAGACACCTAGAGAGCCTGTAGAGATCCCTCCCTAGATATACCCAGAGACTGTGCAGAGACCCCTGCCCAGAGACATCCAAAGACCCTGCAGAGACCCCTGCCCAGAGACACCCAGATACCCTGAGAGACCCCTGCCCAGAGGTCCTAGATATAGATTCCTGGCTGTTTCCAGGGCTATTTCCCCAACTCCCACCTGAAGAGACAAGTTGGGACCAGAGGTGGTATCGGTTTTGCCCCAGAAGGGCTGACTCTTCCTCCTGGAAGTCCTCGGGGGCCCTCAGGGGCTTTCAGCAGCCCTCAGCCCCTCTGCTCCTCTCCTCTCTAGGTTTTCAGGACCACATCCCCTCCTGGCCCTCCTCCTCCCTCTCTGACTGCTTCTCCTCTGTCTCCTTGTCTGGAGCCTCCTCCAGACCATGTCCTCTAACCACCACATCTGCCAGGATTCTGTCTGGGGTCCTCTTCTCCCTCCATTCTACTTCCTTTGGTGACTTCATCACCTCCAGTGGCTTCAGTGGCCATTTCTATGAGGAGGGTTTTCAAATCTGCCTTTCTTGCCCCGGTCTCTCTGCTGACCTCTAATTTGGCATCTCCAGCTGTCCTCCAGACCTATGTCCAGTGGTGTCTGACTCTTCATGACCCCATTTGGGGTTTCTTTGTCAGAAGTCCTGGAGTGCTGTGCCACTTCATTCTCCAGATCATTTGACAGATGAGGAAACTGAGGCAAACAGGGTCACACTGCTAGTGTCTAAGCCTGGATTGCAAGTCTCATCCACTGCCCCATACAGCTGCCCCAAGTGCTTTAGACATCTTAAGTTCAATAGGTACAAAAGAGAACTCCTTATCATCCCCCTAAGCCCCTCACCACCACAGCAGGGGCCAGCTCCATCTTCCCAGGCCCTCAGGCTCCCAGCCTAGGAATCCCCCTGGACTTCTCTCTCTCTCTTGCCCCTCCTCTGATCCAACATGGCAGCAAGGCCTGTGGATTTCACCTGTGTGATGCCCCATCTCTCCTCTGATACCGCCACCCCCTGGTGCAGACCCTCATCACCTCCCACCTGTATTACTGCAATTGCAGATGGGGGGCTGGTGGTTGGGTCTTTCCTGCTCCACTCCATCCTCCATCCAGTCCCAAAAGCCCAGATCCAGCCAGCGCAGCCCAGCCCTGCTGCCCCTGCTCAGTAACCTCCACTGACTCCCTGTCACCTCCAGGATCAAATCCCAAAGGCTCCTTCATTCAGAGCCCTTCAGACCTGGCTGTTCTTCCTTTCTCTATCTTCCTGCACTGCCCTCCCCACCCCAGACTCTTTCATCCAGTGATACTTGGTCTCCTGACCAGTCCACAGACACGACCCTCTGTCTCTCGGCCCCTCCTCTCCACCTCCAACCTCCCGGCTTCCTTCGAGGCCCAGCTAAAATCCACCTTCCACAGAATCCCCCTCACTGCTCCTGCTGTTCCTGACTTGATTATCTCTGGCTTATCCCGTCTAAAGCTTGTCTGTATAAATGTTTGCATGCTGCCTCCCCCATGAGACTGGGAGATCCTTGAAGGCAGGAATTGTCTTTTCCCTTTCATTGTACCCTCAGTGCTAGGCACAGCGCCTGACATAGACACCATATGTTGGGGCCCTTTAAGACTCTACCCGAACTCTGAGAACCCACGGAAAACTCAGGGAAAGGACAGAGCAACTCAAGCAGGGTTGGAGGCACCTGGGCGTTTATTCTCCCCCATGATTTTGGGGTATTGAGTATGCGCTGCCAACAGGGGAGCACTCCCCTGCTACGAGAAGCTTGTTACTGCTGAGGCACATAGGAGAAGAGAGTCGGGGGAGGGGAAAGGAGCTAAAAGGAGGGAGGCAAGGTGAAAGCAGGAGGAGAGAGAGATGAGGTGATTGTAAAGGAGAAAGAGATTAAACAGCAAGAAATTACATCTTGGTGTCAGGACTCCTTTGTCTGTTCTCCGAGGAGCAGGCTCCCCCGAGGGGTTCGTGGGGGCGAACCCGGGTCGTAGAGGTGACCAGAGTGACTAGAGCTGTGGTGGCAGCTGGAGAGAGGGTTGTAGAAGCAGCCTGGGTCGTTGGGGCGACCAGAGTGACCAGACTGCAGGGACAGTTGGAGAAGGGCTTGTGGAGGCAAGCAGGGTCGTAGGGGCGACAGGAATCGTGGAAAGGCGATTGGAGTGCTGTAGAGGCGGCAGGAGAGGTGAGTTTGATGTCAGCCCTGTTAGGCGGGCCCTAACAGAAACCCTTGTATGTGAACCTTCAGCATGGACACTCACAGCTCTACAGGCTGCCACAGCCACACTGAGTGGGTCAGCCCTCATCACATGCCTCCTGGGACTGCTTAGAAATGTCAGAAGACCAACAGGGGGGCGGGGGGGGGGGGGGCTGCCGCAGCATCAGTCTCCTATCTTCAGTCTGTCTGCCAGGCCAGTTCAACTGACGGACCTGCCACACAGCCCCCAGTGAATGCTGTTGTAGTACAGGGCAAAATGTGGGTGCCTGGAGAAGGGCATCAGTACCACTTTTGTGGTGGCATGCTTGCCCAGGTTCTGGATAACTGACAATGGCACCGATGGAGTGAAACAAGGCTGTGTGCTTGCTCCCGTGATTTTTAGCATGTTTTCAGCCGTGTTCTCAGATGCCTTCAATGCCGACGACACAGCTTCCACACTGACAGTAAGTTACTGAACTTGAAAAGGCTACAAGCCAAGACCAAAGTAGAAGGAGTGTCGGTGCCCGATTTTCTGTTTGCAGATGATTGTGCACTCAAAGCAGCCTCTGAAGCTGAGATGTACCAAAGGAAGATGGACTTTTTTGCTCCTTATCCTAATTTTGGCCTAACAATGAATGCCAAGAAAACCCAGGTGCTCCATCAGCCACCACCACACTAGCCACACATGGAATCATTGGTTACAGCAAATGGAGCAGTTGTGAGTGCTGTGGATAAGGTCATTTACCCTGGCAGTGTACTTTCCAACCTCACTGAAAATGAGGTGGATGCATCTATTTCTAGGGCTAGCTCCGTGTTTTGGGAGACTCTGAAGGAAAGTGTGGGAGAGAAGAGGCATTAGACTGACTGCCAGACTGAAGGTCTGCTAGCCGTGGTGCTGACCTCATTGTTATGTGCCTGTGAGACCTGGATGGTCTGTGACTACCGTGCCAGGAAGCAGAATCGCTTCCATTGGAATTGTCTTAGCAAGAGTCTGAAAATCCGCTGGCAGGATAAGGCACCAGACCCTGAGGGCCTTGCTCAAGCTGAGCTGCCAAGCATTCAAACTCTGCTTCAGAGAGGGCAGCTCCCGTGGGCTAGCACTTTGTTTGAATGCAAAAAAAAAAACAAAACAAAACTGCAAAACTCTTGCCAAAAAAGACTGTTTTATGGAGAACTTACACAGGGCAAGTGCTCACATAGAGGTCAGAAGCAGTGATACAAGGACATTCTTAAGGTCTCTCTCAAGAGCTTTGGAATCGTGCGACATGGGAGACACTGGCACAGGACTGCCCAGCACATCAGAGAAGGTGCTGTGCTCTGTGAGCAGAGCAGAATTGAGGCAGCTCAAAGGAAATGCAGGGTGGGCAAATTTGGAGACATGTCCACCCCAAATGTTCACACAGACTAATGGTGCCTGACCTCTGGGGGAGCATTCCAACCTCGTATCGGTCTGATCAGGAACTGGACACACTGAAACCTGACTCAAGCGAAGTGACGCTATTTTGGTCCAACTACCAACCAACCAGCACAGGACGTGGAGCCTGACCAGAGCCAAGTCCCATTTATGGCGAGCTGACTAAGCACCATATTAATTGTTATCTCATTAACAACCCTGGCAGGTAAGCACTATGATTATTCCCATTTTACAGATGAGGAAATTGAAGCAAACAGAGGTTAAGTGACTTGCCCAGGGTGATACAGCTAGGGCATGTCGGAGGTTGAATTTGAATTCAGGTCTTCCTGACTCCCTGCCAAGCTCTTTATCCACTGTGTCACCTACCAGCAATAGTCAATAAACATTTATTAACAGCCTACTGTGTGCCAAGCATTGAGCTAAGGGTTCTATACTTTCAGTATATTAGAAAGCTAGCCAAGACTAAGTGACTCCAGTTTTTCACATGTGCACAAGACATGTGACTCCAATGCCAAGTCACAAAAAAAGGGTGACAATTCATAGAAGATTTTTCCATCCTGTTTTCTCAGTCACACATGGCATGTGCCCCCCTCATGTGTACGTGTGGCAGTGGGCTTGTCTGGCGGTATTTGTAACAGTTTTGTGGAATTAAAAAGTGTGAGGCCATTCTCCAAACCTCTGAGGCCAGGGCTACCTGAAGGGCAGGTCCAGCAGGGGCAGGATTACAGTGGAGATGCCCTGATGCTCATGGCCCCAATGAGACCTCTGGCCTCAGGACACTGGGCACAAAAGCACCAAGGACTGGCCAACCTTGTTTTATGGTTCATTGTGTTTTTTACAAATAAAAGGTTTGGGGCAGCCCTGCATGGAGCAAGTCTGTTGGTGTCATTTTTCCAATGGGCTCACTTTGAGTCTCTAGGTCAGAGTCTAGCAATTCTCATAATGTTTCCAACTTTTTCATTATTGTCACACCTGTTATGACCTGGGATCAGTGATCTTTGATGCTACTATGATCATTATTTGGGGCCTCCAAACAATGCCCACATAAGACAGCAAACATAATCAAGAAGTGGGGGTTCTACCTGCTCATTCCCCTCTCCTTGAGGCCCACCCTTAACCCTAAGACCCAACAATATTGAAATTGGGCCGGTTAATAACCCTACAGTGGGCCCTAAGTGTTCAAATGACAGGAAGTCAACTGGCACAGCAAACTTCATTGTCATCTTGTTTTAAGAAATTGCCCCAGCCTTGGCCCCCAACCTTGACGAGCCCCCACCCTTGTCAGTCAGCAGCATCAACATGGAGGTAAGATCCTCCATCAGCAACAATGTGAAGAGTTGCTGATGGTTCAGATGAGTGGTAGCATTTTTTTTTTAAGCAATTGGGGTTAACTTGCTCAAGGTCACACGGCTAGTCATTATTTATGTGTGGGTGTTCATTTTCTGAGGCCGGATCTGATCTCAGGTCATCCCAACTCCGAGGCCGGCGCTCTTACTCACTGCGCCACCTAGCCGCCCCACGGTAGCATTTTTTTAGTGATAAAACATTCTAAATCAAGGTATGTACATTATTTTTTAGATATAATAACACTATTGTACACAAAATAAATTGTGGTATAGTGTAAACATAACTTTCGTTTGTACTGGGAAACCAAAAAATTCATGTGACTCATTCATTGCAGTATTTACTTTATTGAAATGGTCTGGAACTGAATCCTCACTATTGTCAAGGCAGGCCCACACAGGAAACAGGCAGAGGGAACTTGAGAGGTAGGAGGTATGGATGAGGGCACATGGTACACTGCCCAAGCCCTGAGGAAAGAAAGGGGTGAGCCCAAAGGGCTCCCCTGCAGGCAAAGCCAAAGGCCCACTGGATAATCCACTATGAAGAGACTGATGAAAGGCTGAGCTATGGGCCCAGGAGCTTCTGTCTGGCTCTGGAGATGAGAAAGAGGGTCAGCATCATCAGCAGAGCCAGAATGCTTTGAAGAGTAGAGGAGTGGAGGGCCTATTGGCAGGCCTCATCCAGGGCAGTGCTATGAGTCACTGGTGCTGTAGAGATCCCTGAAGAAAGGAGGAAGGGAGAGAAAGAGGGAAGGAAAGAGGGAGGGAGAGGGGAAGGGAGGGAAGGATCAGAGGAAGGAAGGAAGGAAGGAAGGAAGGAAGGAAGGAAGGAAGGAAGGAGGGAGGGAGGGAGGGAAGGAGGCAAGGCAGGAAGAAGGGTAAGAAGGAAAGAAGGAAGGAAGGAGAGAAGGAGGGAAAGAGTGAAAGGGGAAGGAAGGAAGGGTCTCTTGGAGTACCTTCCTCCTAGGAACCCTAGATTTCTTTCACACAGATCAAATTCCTCCTTCTTCATGACGACTCTCCTGCCTTCCCCCACAAGTTACATTGCATTTATTTTGTACGTGCTTATGTGGCAAGACTTGGCCGTTGGTCTCCCAAGCCTTGAGTGCCCTAGTAGGCAGTCCCTGAGCATGCCTCACTGGATCTCCCCACAGTGTTCCAGGTGTTCCCCTGAAGGGCAGGAGGCTCTTCTAATGGTATCTGGCTCGAGCCCCAAGTCCAGCATGTTAATCAGTGAGTACCTCCTCAATATCATACTGACCATCAAAATGATCTCTCCAATATCAGTTTGACCATTTGCTTTCTACTCAGTATCAATGCACCAATTATCTTTGATTATCTTTAACGAAGGATGTAGGCCCAAGTACAAAGCTGCCTGAAGCAGGGCACAGTCTTCTGGGGCTCCTTAGCACATGGGGAGAGTGCCTCAAACTCCTGGGGCTGACTACAGCCTCCCCTCAGTTCACTTTGGGCTGTGGCTTTGTCAGTGGACAGCTCCCTCCCTAGCTGCAGGACTGAGGGTCTTGGCTCTGGGTTGATCCCCTGCTGGTCCTAATCCCAGGTTGCATCTCACCAGGCTCCACCTCCAACAGACTACACTTAAGAGAGACCTCGGAAGCTCCCAGGGTCAGTCCAGTCTGCTCTGTCTCCAACCTAAGAATAGAAAAAAAAAGCCCAGGGGCAGAGAAAAAGCTAAGCCTCAGTGAACAGGGAGAGGCAGCCCCTGAGGTCAAAGAAGACCTCAGGCCTTTCTCCAGAAATATTTCATGTGCACTGACTTCTCTGAGCCATCCCCAGGAAAGAGAGTGTGTTTGAGCCAGGAAGGCACTGGATGGGTTGTTTTCACTGGGAAGTAGGAAGTGACGAATAAATCATAGTGAATGCCTGTGGACGTCACAAAGTGGCTGGCAGAGCAGCGCTGGGCAGGGCAGAGTGGGCCTCCTGGAAGGAATAGGCCCTCCTCCCCCAGGCTGCCAGGCCACTAGGCCGGCCTGGCTCCATGCTGTGTGCACTATCTCCCCCGGCAGAAAAGACACTTCTGGACAAGAGCTCCTTACTTTACGCTTTGCTTTTGTCTCTGGCACCTGACGCACTGTGTAAATGAAGCGTCTAGATTTTGAAGCTTTGGGCCAAGTAGAATGTGATGAAAGTCAATAGATATGGATTTCAAGTTTAATCCTGGGCGTCAAAAAAATTACCTTCCTAAGTCCAAGATTCGGGAGGGCTGGAGCTTTCTATGTCAACAGTGTGTGATGTAGGGGCCAAAATCTCCTCCTGCTGAATTGGGAGAGAGGGGGGAGGTGTCTAGAAAGAGCTGTGATCCAAGGCTAATGCTCACATTTATGCAAGGATGCCTGAAGAAAGGTAATTGTTAATTTAATTTAATTTTTTTTTGTCTTTTTGGAGGGGGGAAGGCAGGGCAATAGGTGTTAAGTGACTTGCCCAAAGTCACATAGCTAGTAAGTGTTAAATGTCTGAGGCTGGATTTGAGCTCAGGTTCTCCTGAGTCCAGGGCCGGTGCTCTATTCACTGTGCCACCTAGCTGCCTCAGTTGTTAAATTTTTAGTGGGAGCTATTACACCCTGGAAGACTTTCGAGACTTTCTTTCTTGTTTTGTTGATTGTCCAGACTCAAGAAAGTGCTAAGAATGGAAATTAAACTTTAAGATGTGTTCTGCAGGCAACCAGGAAGTTGATAGTGGATATTTATTTAACATTTACCAGCACGGAGCTGGATTTGACATCAGATACTACAGAGACAACAGATAGCCATGAAATGGGCACTATGACTGGACAAGAGCATCTGTAGTGTGCTGGACAGAGACCTCTGGAGACACACAAGTCACAGACCTGTAGGAGCATCGGTGAGTTGAGGCCAAAGAAGGAGAAGGAAAAAGAGAGACAGAGAGAAGCAGAATTTTTAAAACATGCCCACAGCTGAAGGAGTTTCCCTGGGTGCCTCATTCCTCATGGGGCTAGGAAATGGCTTCCCCTTAGTCCTGCTAGTACTACAGATTCAGATATGTAAGGTGGAGTGCCTTGGGACCTTAAAGGCTCCACTTTGCCCACCATGAGAGATGTCACCCTCCCAGCTGTTAGACCTGCTCCAGGAAGGATGCTGGGCAAGCAATTAGTACCCATTCTCTTCCCGACCATAGATGCTGGACTGATGTCAGCAAGTAGAAGCAGACCTCTCAGGATTAACCACATGGGAGAAGGAAGTTTGAGCATGAAGAAGGACCAATTGCTTAATTTAATGCCTTTTAATTTATCTTGCGTTTTATGTTAAGTAAATATCTTTTGCCTCTCCATGATAACATGCCTGGAATTTTGGTATTGATTAGAGGAACAGTTCAGAGAAATGGGGGCTTAGAGCTATGAAGATGAGTAGGTGATAGACCCCAACTGGCTCTAACATCCTGAATGTAGCTGCACAACATTCAATAAGTGTCAGGTGCTAGGGATACCAATACGAAACAGGTTCTGCCCTCAAAGAGCTTCCATTCTTCTGGGGAGATAGAATGTGAACAGAAATAAATAAATAAATACAAGGTGATTTCAAGAGGTGTCAAATTCCATTGCAGAACTCTGGAGTTTGGCAGAACCACATTAAAATGTAATTGGGAAATGTTTAGCCAAATCAACAAAAATAGAATAAAACAAAGATAATGCTAATATGTGGTTCTTTAACTGCATACATTGACAGGGATCGATTTCTATATGAATTTGACCCTTATGGTCCAGAACATTAACAACTAGAATCAGAAAAGGCTTCTTATAGGTGTTCTCCCAACAGAGCCTTAGAGGAAAGGAGAAAGCTTAAGAATCTGGGAGAAGAAGGTAAGGGGTGAGGATGTTACAGGCACTGGAGACAGTCTTGCAAGGGCACAAGGCAGAAATTGAGGAAACAATTATTCTATTTGATCATAACATCCAATGTATGAAGGACACTAGAAGGAAATGTCTGGAAAGGGAGGGCACACAAAGTATAGAGGGCCTGTATTAGCCAAGGGGCAATGGAAAGTCATTTTTAATCTGCTTTTGAGCTGGGGAGGGTCATGGTCAAATTGTAATATCTTGTGTCTCTTTAAAATCCTTATGAAGGGGCAGAGACAAGATGGTGGAATGAAGGCAGTGGCTTGCCTGAGTGCTACCAAATTTCCCTCCAAACTGAGAGAAATGATTTGTTGGACTCCTATTTTATTCCAATCAGTATTAATCAGTTCAGAATAGGACAACAGAGTCAAAACAGCTATATTCAAAGTCTCAAAGAAAAATGTGAATTGGTCTCAGGCCCAAAAAGAATTTCTAGAAGAGTTCAAAAAAGATTTTAAAAATCAAATAAGAGAGGTGGCAGAAAAACTGGAAAAAGAAATTAAAATTATATAAGAAAATCATAAAAAAGAGTCAATAGCTTGATAAAGGAGGCACAAAAATTGTGAAGAAAATGATACCTTAAAAAACAAAATAGTCCAAATGGTAAAAGAAGCACAAAAATCCACTAAAGAGAAGAATTTCTTAAAAATCAGAAATAGCCAAATGGGAAAAGATGTACAAAAATTCACTAGAAAGAATTCCTTTAAAAGTAGAATTGAGCAAATAAAGGTTGATGACTCTGTGACACATATGTTGTTCAGTTGTTTCAGTCAAGTCCAACTCTTTGTCACCCCACTTGGGGGTTTCTTGAAAGAGTTTCCTCTTTCAGTTCATTTTATAGCTAAGGAAATTGAGGCAAGCAGAGTTAAGTGGTTTGATCATGATTACCCATTTAGTAAGTGACTGAGGCCAAATTTGAACTCAGGTCCTTCTGACTCCAAGGCCAACACTCTATCCAGCCATCCAGCTGGCCCATGAGACATCAAGAAACAATAAAATGCAACCAAAAGAAGAAAATGTGAAATATCTCCTTGGAAAGATAACTGATCTGGAAATAGATAGAGGAGAGATAATTTAAGAATTATTGGACTGCCTGAAAGCCACAATAAGAAAAAGAGCCCAGACATCATTTTTCTTTTTCTTTTTTCCCCCTTTTTTGCCTTTTGGAGGGCAATTGGGGTTAAGTAACTTGCCCAAGGTCACTCGGCTAGGTTTTTGTTTGTGTGTTCATTAAGTTTCTGAGGTTGGATCTGAACTCAGGTCCTTCTGATTCCAGAGCCGACACTCTACTCACTTTGCCACCTAGCCACCACTGATAATTTCTTTAAAAATGATGTCTAGGGGTGGCTAGGTGGTACAGTGAGTGGAGCGTAGGCTCTGGAATCAGAAGGACCTGAGTTCCAATCTGGCCTCAGACACTTAACACACACACACACACACACACACACACACACACACAACCATTAAATTATCAAGGAAAACTGCCCTGATATTCTAAAATCAGAGGATAAAATAAAAACTGAAAGAACCCACTAATCACCTCCTGAAAGCGATCCCAAAATAAAAACTTCCAGGAATATCACAGCCAAATTCCAGATCTCCCAAGTAAAGGAGAAAAAATATTTCAAGCAGCCAGAAAGAAACCATTCAAACATACGGAGCCACAGTGAAGATAACACCTGATTTTACAGTTTCTATATTAAAGGGTCAGAGGGCTTGGAATATGATAGTTTGGAAAGCAAAGGAGCTGGGATTACAACCAAGAATCATCTACACAGCAAAAGTCAGTATGATCTTTCCAGTGGGGGTGGGGTGTGGATGGGGGGGAAGAAGGGCTATTCAAGCATTCCTAATGAGAAGTCCAGCAGAGAATATAAAATCTGACTTTGAAAAAGGGGACTCAAAAAAGCATCAAAAGGCAAACAGGAAAGAGAAATCATAAGTGAGTCAAGAAGGTTAAACTCTGCATTCCTACATGGGGAAAAGATGCTTGTAACTCCTTATCATTATTAGAGCAGGTAGAAGGAGTACATATAGACAGATAGCACAGGTATAATAACAACAATGCAATATTTGCAGCACCCACAGTGAATATAAATATGCTGGTGTAGTTGCGAATCACAAAATGCAACAGGCTCTCAACAGGGAGGATAAAGCCAAAGCATTTATTCAAATACCAGAAAGCTGAATCCCCAAACCAGAAAGTCAAAGTCATTACAGTACCCACAAAGTTGGTACACATAGTTAATGCTTTGAACACCCACATTCCCAAGCCTCCAAAATAAAACAGGCTCCCTCAGGCAAAGATCTTCCTCTCCTCACTCACAGTAGCTGCTCAGCCTCCACACTACTTGCTTCTAGCAATTCCCTTTCCTGGCAGTTCTCAGCAGAAGTTCTGACTGGCTCTCAAAAGAAGTTCTGCCACCACCAGTTCTGTTCTCAAACTTTCTTCCCTCTCCAGCCGGGGCTTCTTATTAGCTCCTCCCTGCCCCACCCCTTCCTGCTACATCGTCAAGTTCATCCCACTGTGGGATTCACAAGTTCTGGGTCTTGATACTTGACACAATTATGAACTTGAAATTAAGTGCTAAGTACCTGTTAGCTTGTCAATACAAGGGGCTTGGAAGATCTTCAGATCCCATTACCATTACAGGTGTGAGTTGACTATGATGGGATGTTATAAAGAAATAAAATTAAGTGAGAAAGAGAGATGCACTGAGAGAAGGGGGAGGGAGAGGAGGGATGAGATAACTTATCTCACATAAAAAGGCATGAAAGAGCTTTTACAGTAGAGGGGAAATGGGGGGATATGGCAGACAGTATATGAACCTTACTCTCATCAGAACTGTTTCAAAGAGGGACTAACATACGTACTCATAGGTATAGAAATCTATCATACCCTACAGGGAAGTAGGAGGGGAAGGGAATAAGAGAAAGGAGGGGGGAATGGGAGAGGCAGTGGACAGAAGCAGAACACTTTTGAAGAGTGTCAAGGTAAAAGGAGAGAGAGAAGAATAAATGGGGAAATAAGATAGAGAGAGATATACAGTCAGTAATCATAACTGCAAAGACCTTTCACAGCAAATTTCTTTGATAAATACCTCCTTCTTCAAATATGAAGAGAACTTAGTTAAATTTATAAGTCATTCCTGAATTGATAAATGGTCAAAGGATGTGAACAGGCAGTTTTCAGAAGAAATCAAAGCTATCTATAATTATATAAAAATGCTCTAAATAACTATTGATTAGAGAAATGCAAATTAAAGCAATTCTGAGGTACTACTTCACACCTATCAGATAGGCTAATATTGCAGAAAAGAAAAATGACAAATGTTGGAGGGGATGTGGGGAAATTGAGACACCCATGCATTGTTGATGGAGTTGTCAACTGATTCAACCATTCTGGAGAGCAAGTTGGAACTATACTCAGAAGGCAATCAAACTGCACATATCTTTTAACCCCAAAATACCACTTCTAAGTCTGTATCCCAAAGATTTTTTTTAAAAAATGAAGAAGACCCACATGAACAAAACTATTTACAGCAGCTCTTTTTGTGGTGGCAAAGAAATGGAAATTGAGAGCATACCCATCCATTAGAGAATGGCTGAACAAGTTGTGTATATGATTGTAATGGAGAGCTATTGTGTTATAAGAAATGACCAGCATGATTTTAGAAAAACCTGGAAAGACTTACATGAACTGATGTAAAGTGAAATGAGCAGAACAAGTAGAACACTGTATACAGAAACAACAACATTATATGATGATCAGTTGTAAATTATTTAGCTATTTCAGCAGCATGATCCAAGACAATTCTAAAGGACTTATAATGACAAATGCTATCTACCTCCAGAGACAGAACTACTGGAGTTTGAATGCAGGTCAAAGCATATTTTTTCTTTATTTTTCTTAGGGTTTTTTTTTTTTTTTGGTCTGTGTTTTCTTTCACAAGACTAAAATGGAGATATGTTTTGCATGAGTGAACACGCATAACCTATATCAAATTGCTTGCCTTTCTCAACGATGGGGAGAGGAGAGAGAAGGAGAGAATTTAGAACATAAAAATTTTAGAAAGTGAATGTTAAAAATGTTTTAAATGTAATTAGGAAAATATTTTTTAAAAATAAAATCCTTATCAAGTGGAGGCATAGAGGGATATTTTAAAAATATTATATTGTCTTAAACCAATCCAGCATTATATGCAACGAGAATGCATTAGAATCTTTCTGCTATTATTTTGTATAGTTATAGAAATATTAGAAACAAGAGAAGAGAAAGAAATTAAAGGCATAAAGATAACTAAAGATATGATAAAACTCTTTCTATTTGCTGATGATATGATGGTTTACTTGAAAAATCCTAGAGAATCAACAAGATACCAGTTGAGACAATTATTAGCTGCCTCAAGTTGCATGCCTCAAAATAAACTCTCAAAAATCAATTCTTTCTACATAATAGTAACAAAATTCAAGAGATAATAATGGAAAACTCCTATTCTAAATAACTATGAAATACATAAAAGTATCTGGAATCAGTTTACCAAATCACTCAAAAGACTTGGATAGACTCAATTATAAAGTTCTCTTTAAAGAAATAAAGAAGAATTTAAATAGCTAGAGGAATATCCAGTATTCATGGCTAGGTCATGCCAATAAAATAAAAATGACAATACTACTACTGAAGTTAATTTACACTTTTAATGCTGCAAAAATCAAACTACCAAGAGGGTACTTTCTAAAACTTAATAAAATAATAACAAAATCTGTTTGGAAAAAAAATATCAAGGGAAATTATGAAAAGAAGGTGAAAGGGGAATAGCACTTCCAGACTTCAAATTATGTTATAAAACAGGAGTAAGCACAACCATCTGGTATGGGGTAAAAAAAAAAAAAAAAAACCAAACAAACCAGAAAGGGAAATAAGAGAACAGACTAGATGAGGGGAAATGAAAAACAATGGAACTTAATAAGTCAGCATTCTATAAGGCAGAAAACACAAAGAAAGAACTTCCTATTTGGTGTGTGTGTATACACACACACATATGTATGTATATGTGTATATATGAACTTCTGGGGAAACTGGAAAGCATTCTGGCAAAAATTAGACTTACCCTATGCCACTTTTCACAATACATTCTAAATGGATACATGACCATAATATTAAAGACCGTGCTATAAAAAAGATTAGAAAAGAAAGACATCACATACTTGTCTCAGCTATTGGCAAGAGATGTTTTCTTAATCAAATAAGAGAAAGATGAAATTACAAAAGATAAAGTAGTCAACTTTGATTAACTGAAACTGAAAAACTTATGCATAGACAACATTAATTCACCTAGGATAAGAAGGGATATGGAAAAAAGTATCAAATTTCTCTAATAAGGATTGAGTAAAAAAGATATGTAAACAATTTATATATAGATATATAGATATATATATATATACACACATACACACATATATGCATATATGTATGACAAATAGTCATTCCCGAATAAATGGTAAAAAAAATATGAACAATTCTCAAAAGAATTGCAAAGTATTAGCAGCCACATGAAAAGAAATGCTCTAAATCACTAATAATAAGAGAAATACAAATCAAAATAACCCTGAAGTTTTACTTCACACCTTGGAAATTAGCAAAAATAACCTAAAAATGGCAATTGTCAATGTTGAAAGGGTTGTGGGATGTAGGTACACTAGTACATTGTTGGTAGAGCTGTGAATCACTACATCCATTTCAGAAAACAAGTTGGAATTATGCAAATAAAATGACCATAACTATTGACTCAGAGATTTCACTGCAGATGCAAGAGATGTTATGGAGATAGATTCAATGAGACAGATTAGAATGAGGAAGAGGAAGGGTCAGAGATGACTGAGATTGGGAACCTCCATAACTGGAAAAGTGGTTGTGCCTTCCACAGAAAGAAAGTCATAAAAAACAAAGAAAATACTCCCATACTAGAAGATATTTATAGCAGTAGTTTTTGTGATAGCAAAGAATTGTAAACAAAGTCGATGGCCATAGATTGGGGAATGGCTAAACAAATTGTGATTCATGTAAATAAATGGCACATTGCCATGCTGCAAGAAATAATGAATTGATAAGTACAGAGAAGCATGGAAGGATCTAGGTGAACCGATGCAGAGTGAAATAAGCAGAACAAAACAAAACAAAACAAAAATAAACAACCACAGTGATAACAACAATGTAGATGGAAAGAACAATGACCCACCAAAACATCAATAGTAAATGTAACAAAATTATAAAGATCAAATAGCACTCCAATGGAGACATATAGGCTATGAGAGGACACTCCTAACCCACCTCTTCACGGAGCTGGGAGATCCACAGGGCTTACACATGGGCACATTGTGGTTTCAGACTTTTTCAATATATTCATGAGTTGAGTTATGCTGATTTTTTCCTCTTCCTTTTTATTGTCTTTTTAAAAATACTATTTGTTACATGAGATGACTCCCTGGGGGGAGTGTGGGAGGAATACTGAGGGAAGCTATGATGATGTAAAAAACAAAAGGCATCAATGAAACAAAAGAAGAAACTGCATCTACTACTAGACCCCGGTGTCTCCCCTCTTGCAGTATTGTTAGCCGCCAAAAAGAGGCGGAAGTTCAGAGATGAAATAGCTGAGGTGAGGGTGGGGGGTCCTGATAAGTCAGTGTCAAATATAAAGTCCATAATTTCTGCAAGAGAGAGCACTAACAGTTTGGTGGAGAGGATCAAACTTCATCTAGGATACAGCACTTCAGCTAAGCCTTGAAGGAAGCTGGGGATTCTCTAAGGCAGAGAGGATGGTTCTCATCAATAAGAATTATGAGAGCATCTGTCCCCCTTGAGAGAAGGGAACAGAATGTAGAAGGAAGGGTGGGGGACTGTACCGTAGCTACTCACAATAATTGCAACAATAACAACAGCTAACATTTCTCTACCTCTGGAAGGTTTGCAAAGCCCATCTCTTGTGATCCACACAGCCACTTAGGAGGTACATGCTATGATTGTGCCCCATTTTACAGTGACTTACCCAGGGTCACACAGCTAGTGTCTGAGACCAGAGTTGAGACTCAGGTCTTCCTGACTACAGGCCCAGTACTCTACCCACTGGACTGCCCGGCTGTCTTGGTCTGTTTAAGTCACTTTGGATTTTTCAATGCTATTAATACTGTTCTTTCAATTTCCTTTTAGTGAGCTCCATTTACTCCAAATGCTAGTTAATAAATCTTTTGCAGCTATTGTGAGAAGGGAAATAAAGGTCAGGAACCCAAGTGAGAATGGGAGCTGAACTGTTTGACAGGTTATAATTCAGAGAGCTATCATTTCTAGTCCTAGTTGGGATTATGAGCCCACCATGTTGGGAGGTAATACAAGTAGAGCTGGTAAAAGCACTGTTTGTTGAGCTGGCAGAACACTAGCTTTCACTGCCACCTGGTGGCTTGTACAATTATAATATAATTCTCCTTCAAGTCATACTTCTCAAGGTATATGCTTCCATAGGCATCAAACAAACCAAGTATTTTACTTAGGAAGATCATTTTGGAAGCCACGTACAGAATGGAACCGAGATGGGGAGATGTTGCAAGCCAAGGGTCCGATAACAAATAGCCAAGATGAGAGGAAACGAGGACCTGAGCTATGGCAATGGTCATGTGGGGGGGTGGGGGTGGGGAGGCACAGATGCAAGAGATGTTATGGAGATAGATTCAATGAGACAGATTAGAATGAGGAAGAGAAAGGGTCAGAGATGACTGAGATTGGGAACCTCCATTATTGGAAGGATGGTTGTGCCTTCCACAGAAACAGGGGAGTTTGAAGAAGATTTTTTTTTAAGACAAAGACACTGAATCCTGTTTTGGATATGTTGATTTTGAAATGCCCAGGGGGAGCCCTTTAGCAGCCAATTGAATTCAGGAGAGAGGTGAAGGCTGTGTGTGTAGATTTGGGAGTTATCTGAATAAAGTTGATGATTGAAACCATGGTTGTCCTTCGTTCTTTAAGAGGACCAAAATGACATCACTATGCTAAGGTCAAGTTTTGATGTGTCCAACTGTGACTGATCAGACAAATATAAGCTTGGAATGCTCTACCACAGGTTAGGTACAAATAGTCTGTGAACATTTAGGGTGGATTCTCCAAATCTGGGCATTCTGTGTTTCCTTTCAGCTGTTTCAATTCTGCTTTGCTCACAGATCACAGCACCTTCTCGGATGTGGACATGCCATGCCGGGTGGTCCTGTGCCGGTGTCTCCCATGTCACACAATCAATTCCAAAGTTCTTGAGAGAGACCTTGAGAGTGTCTTTGTATCTCTTCTTCTGACCACCAAGTGAACCCTTGCCTTGTGTGAGTTCTCCATAAAATAGTCTCTTTGGCAAGGGGATGTCTTGCATTCAAACAACGTGACCAGTCCATTGGAGTTGTACTGTATGAAGCAGAGTCTGAATGCTTGGCAGTTTAATTCGAGTAAGGACCTCCGTGTCTAGTCCCTTATCCTACCAGTGATCCTTGGAATCTTCCTAAGACAATTCAAGTGGAAGCGACTTGGTTTCCTGGCATGGCAGTGTCGGACAGTCCAACAGGCGTCCAACAATGAGGTCAGCACCACAGCTCTGTAGACCTTCAGTTTGGCACGAAGTCTAACACCTCTTGTCTCCCACACTTTCCTTAGGAGCCTCCCAAACACTGAGCTAGCCCTGGCAATGCTTGTGTCAACCTCATTATCAATGTGTACTTCCCCAGAAAGTACACTGCCAAGATAAGAGAACTTATCCACAGCATTCAAAACTTCCTTAGGAGCTAAGGAAGTCACCAAGTCTAGTGAGAGCAGAGAAAGAGGTTCAGGACAGAACCACTCTCGATGGCTCATAGAACTGGAAAAAACCTCCAACGCCAGCTGCTCCAATCCCCTCATTGATCTTATCTTTTCCAATTAACAAACGTTAATTTTCTCTCCCCTCCCCCCAACACTAAGGGAACAAAAGGGAAAGAAGCCACTAAATATGAACAGTCAAGTGAAAGAAATCCCCTCTTTGGTCATGTCCAGAGATATCTGCCAGATTCTTGAGTCTGTCACCCCCTGGCTAGAGGTGTGTGTGCCTGTCTCATCTTGGCTCTATCCTCTGGTTTTCGAGAAAATTGAGGAGTAGGGAGGTTAGGTGATTTGTCCAAGGTTGGTAGAGAATGCTCTAGCAAAAGAGGCTGAGATGAAGCAGTCAGACAGGTGGGAGAAGAGCTAGGAGCTGGTAGCATCAGTGAAGGCAAGGAAGAAAGTGCATGCAGGAGGAAGGGGGCGCTTGGAAATCTCTACTGCACCAGGAGACTGGTGAGCTGTGATTGTTTCATTTTGTCTTTCTGTCCCCAGAATTTGACATAGTGCCTGGCACATAGTAGACCTTTAATAAATTATTGTTGATTGACTGACTGAATGAAAAGGCATCCATTGGGCACCCGCTGTATGAGAAGCACTGTGCTGACAAAGCCCAAAGCAGAATTTCACACGGGAGATTTCAACCATGAGTAAGATGAAGAGGGCTTTAGGGAGAAGCAGATGGCCAAGCATCTCCTTCAGGGTTGCCTTCTAGGCTAAAATCCTGTCCGTTTCTGGAGGTGAACCATTTGACAGTGCCAGGGAACCTCAGGAGAGAGAACTTTCCAGGCCTTTAATACCTGGGACTGTATCAAGTGGGGACAGAGGGATTTGTTTTGCTTGACTTTTGTATGTGTTCCAAGGATTCTCTCTATCTCTCTGTTTCTCTATGTGTGTCTCCTCTCTTCTCCCCCTGCCCTTTCTCCTCCTCCTCCTCCTCCTCCTCCTCCTCCTCCTCCTCCTTCTTCTTCTTCTTCTTCTCTCTTCCCCTCTCTCCCCCTTTCTCTTCCTTTCCTAAATTGAAGCAGAGTGAAAGGGAAAGAAAATAAATGCTTGTTAGTTGAGAAAACTAAATAAGAAAGCAGACTGAATGAGGATAGGCTGTTGAATTTAGCCATGAGGAATCTGCTGGTGACCAGAGACAGTGGCTTTCATGTGGTAATGGGGCAGAAGTCAGAGTTTGGGGAGCTGACTAAGGAGCAAATGAAGAAGAAGAAGTAAGAGGACAGCAGGATGTAGGCAGTCTAGGAGTTTGTCTATGAAGGGGGAAGAATCATAAG
This sequence comes from Gymnobelideus leadbeateri, assembly GCA_011680675.1. Classification (NCBI taxonomy): domain Eukaryota; kingdom Metazoa; phylum Chordata; class Mammalia; order Diprotodontia; family Petauridae; genus Gymnobelideus; species Gymnobelideus leadbeateri. The sequence continues at coordinate 256,276 of WOXC01000426.1, read as the reverse complement.
TTGAAAACTTAAAGGAATCACAGGAAGGGGAGACCTGGGCCTGTTTGTAGACAATAAGCAAGGTGCTTGTAACCAGGGAGAGAAGGGGAGGCGGGGAGACAATGGCCTCAGAGGCAGCAGGACATAGGCTTGAGAACCCAGTAGGGGGTCAGCCCTGACCAAGGGGACAACACCTGAGCCTGGAGCCAAGGAGGAGTGAATGTGGAGGGCCTGCTGGTACTCCATGGGGTCTGTGCTGGGGACAAGAGGCTGGCTCAGGTACAGCCTGGCCTAGCTGGTCCCTCAGGTCCTTCTCTTCAGAGACTGGGATTCCTGAAGGCCCTGGGACTCCTGAGTGGTCTCTACCTTCCTCCAGCTTCTCCAGTCTGGCACCCAGGCCAGACCCTTTCCAAACATTGGGGCCCCTTCTAGGATGCTTCTGTTTGCCTAAAAGGGACTCGAGGTTAATTATTCACTGGGGCCTAGGATAGCAAAGGGAGAGAAGGCTGAGGCTCTGGAAATTCCCCAGGGGGGCAGGCTGCCCTAGGCCTGTCCAGAGGGGCTGGAGTCTAGAAACCCCTGAGGCTAATCCTTGTATTACATTTGAAGGAGCTGAGGCACAGAGAGGGAAAGAGCCTTGTTCAATATCACATCCAGTCCTGTAGAATCAAAGGATGTAAGAGGTAGCTGGTTCATCCCAGGTCTTTGCAGGACTCAGGCAGGATCATAAAGCAATGTCCCCAGCTTGCTCCAATGCCATGCCTTTCTAGCAGAATGCAGTAAATGTAGAATTGGGAGGGGCAGGGGGAGCATCAGGCTTTTTGGGGAGGGGGAGATGTCACTCCAGGCTGGGAGCAGTCCCTAAGACCCTTCAGAGCAAGGATAAGGGAGAGGAAGGGGTCCTGACAGGTGCTCTGGGTGGCACCAAGCTGCTACCTGACCCTTCTGTGCCCAAGTGTTCTGACAAAGAAGGGTTTGTGAAGGGCCCTTGGTGTTCTAAGCAGGACCACTCAGCCCTTCCGGCCCTCTTGTAGGGCATACCGGGGTAGGGTGGGGACTCCAAGGAAAGATCCCCATAGTCATTCCTATGTGACCCTCATACCTGCTCCAGGATGTGCCTGTGTCAGGAGCTGCTTCTGCTGGTGCTTCTGAGCCCTGTGATGGCCTCACTCATCAGGTAGTGGGAGACCCCCTCTCCCTCAGAATGCTCCCTTCCCCCCCCCCCACCAAAGCACGATCCTCCCTGACCTGGACACTTTCAAATTCCCTTCCAACCTTTCCCCCCGGTTTTTCCCAACATGTCTTTCAATTGCCATAGGATATTCCCCTCCCCCCGATCCTTAATGGGGAGAAAGCTCCCCCTGCTCCACATTCTTCTTGCCCCAAGGGTGGGGATGGGGGAAGAGAAGATGGTCTTTGGGGTGATGTGGAGAAGGAAGGGAAGAGAATGAGTGTTTCTCTGGAGACTATTCGACAGACATTGTGGTAAGGGCTTCACAACTCTTCTTTTCTTTAATCTTCTCAGCCATCCTAGGGGGCTGGGGCTCTTACTTCTCCATTTTACAGGTGAGGAAAGGGAGGCAGACAGAGGTTAAGTAACTTGCCCAGGGTCATATCACTAGTAAAGTGTCAGAGGCTGGATTGGAATTCAGGTCTTCCTGACTCCAGGCCCAACACTCTGACTCTGTCACTTATGGGTCTTGAATGTTTTGATTTGCTAAATGAGTATTTATTGCACACCTGTGGAGTGCAGGGCAGTACGCTGGGGATACAAATCAATTGGTCAATCAGTCAGCAACCATTTATTGTCTCCTTCGATGTGCAGAAGAACAGGACAAATACCCCAAAGGCCCCAAACAGAGCTCATCCTCAGGGAGCTTACATTTCCCGCTGGGGGATGTCCCATGTAACACAGAGAAGTCGCTACAAGTTCTGAGGAGAAAATGAAGAGGAACAACAGAGAAATCCAGGAAGGCCTCCTGGAGGCCAAGGAAGTCACTTCCTCGAGATCTCCAAGTGTTTGCCAGAGCAGGGGCAGGGGGGTGAGTCCCCGTGAGATCCCCCAGCAGCGCCCTCCCCTTCTCTGCAGGATCCCCCTGCGCAGGGTTTCAGGCTCTCCTGGCGTCCTCCACGAACTGAGGGGCTGGAGGGCCCCCCAGGTCCCTCTGCCAGAGACTAGACCCATTCTTGAGCCACTTTCCAACTACTTGGACGTAAGTGCTGCGACCCCCTTCTCTCCAGGCCCATCTCCCAACACCATTGTCTCTCCCTCCCCCATCAGGGTCTTTTCTCAGCCTCTTCTTTCTCCCCCTCTCCAAGCAGGCTCAGTATTACGGGGAGATAGGGCTGGGGACACCCCCCCAGAACTTCTCAGTCATCTTTGACACTGGCTCCTCCAACTTCTGGGTCCCGTCTCGACGCTGTAGTTTCTTCAGCCTGGGCTGCTGTGAGAAGGCGGGAATGGGAGGGTGCAGGGGAGGTGGGTGGCCGGGAGGCCTCCATGGAAGTACAAAGCCTGGTTGAGTTTCCTGCTGTGCAACCGGCCAAGTCCCTTCCCTTTTCTGGACCTGTTTCCTCCTCCATCAAATAAGAGGCTTGGCCTAAACACTGGATGGTCTCTATGTGTGCTGTGTGACTTTGGAAAAGCCCCCTTCCTGGGCCTGGGACTGAGTTTCCTCCCCTGTCAGATCAGGAAGGCTGATGGGTGACCTTTCCTCTCTGGGTCTCAGTTTCACTAAATCATGGCTTCTGCAGATAGGAGACAATCTAAGAGGTCATCGATTCCAACCTGAGCCTACATGGGATGAGGGGGGTTGCTTCTCACTCTGTGCAAGGCCATTTCATGGTGGGCAGGCCTTCCCGGTGTCTGCTCTCTGGGACCTGATAGAACAGGTCTGCTGCCTCTTCTTGAGACGGTCAGTCCTTCAGGGAAGCCATCATGCTCCATGATCTTCTTTTGACAATTGATGAATGTCCCTAATCAAGCTTGTTTTCTTCTCTGCCAGATGGGAGGGTAGGATGGATCCTTCTGGCTCCAGGCCCAGGGTCAAGGGGATGGGGTAAGGGACATCACAGCAACTCCCCTTAACAGCCCTGCATCCCTTCATGGGCCAGGGTTCCATCGTCGATATGACCCCAAGGCTTCCAGCTCCTTCCGGTCTAATGGGACCCACTTCTCCATCCGCTACGGGACAGGGCGACTGGATGGCATTTTGAGTGAGGATGTTCTGACTGTGAGTTAACCCCACCATCACTTGTTGGCTTTGGGGATGGGTTCCAACTGTGAATCTCCTTCCCTAGCTACAAGGCCTTGGCCTCTGCTCGTCTCCTCATTTGTAAAACAAGGGTAAAGACCTCCCTGTCAGGGCTGAGGTGAGGTTTAAATGATAACCAGACAAAAAACCCTTGGGACAGTGCCTTGTGAAATGAATGCTTAGGAAGGCAGGTGTGTTGCCTGGAGGATACGAACTGCCTAGACTGGATTGTTTTCAAGGGGCAGGTACTTCCTATGTGAACCTTGAGGTTTGCAGCATGTCCCCTTCTTTTCCCCCAGATTGGAGGCGTTGGGGGGGCCCCCCTAGCTTTTGGGGAGGCCTTATGGGAACCAAGCCTGGCCTTTCTGCTTGCCCACTTCGATGGGATCTTCGGTTTGGGCTTCCCAGCTCTGGCCGTGGCCGGAGTGCAGCCTCCTCTGGACACCCTGATGGAGCTGGGGCTGCTGGACCAGCCCATCTTCTCCTTCTATCTCAACAGGTGATGGGAAACCCTGCCCCGCCCCGCCCCTCTCGGATGGAAAGCCCCGCCCCTTCAAGCTGGAAAACCCCTCCCCTCCCTCCACTCTCAGGAAAGCTCACCTCCCAGAGCAAATAACCCTCTGCCCCCTCTCTAAGACTCCGTTTGCTCTTCTATAAAGTGGGGCTGGATGAGCTGTTTCCCAAGGTCCTTCCTGGTTCTTCATCTCATGTTGTCAGGGTCCTCATAGACATAGGCAATTTAATGGGAAACCCTGGAAATCCTACCCGTCCCTTCTTGAGCCTCCACGCCTGCCCCTGCCCCTGGGGACCCGATTATACTCCCGCATCAATGCAGAGAGCCATCGTTGAGAGACAAGAAATCTGGATTCAAATCCTGATTCCCAGAATTATTAGCTGGGTCACCAAAGGCAGGCTACTTTCCCCTTCAGTTCTTCATCTGTGAATGAGGGGCCGGAACTCATCTCAGGACCCTCGGGCTCTAGAGACTCCGTTCTTGTCACGCAGGGACCCTGAAGCAGTGCCAGGTGGAGAAGTGATTCTAGGAGGCTCAGACCCAGCTCTCTACACCCCCCCCCTTACCTTCCTGCCGGTCACCCGGCCAGCTTACTGGCAGATTCATATGGACCGGTGAGAGGCTTAAATGCCCGGCTCCCTAAGGGGCATGAGGCTGGGGAACCGAACAGGGCCAAAGGCCAAGAAAGGCCTGGGACTCGATTGCCTGCATGCCTGACTCCCCTGGAGTCTCTAAGGAAGGGTCAGTGGGGGATGGGAGGGTGGGAGGGGCTGGAGGGGCGGGTGCCTGGGTCAATTGGGGGGGGAGGGGGCTGGAGGGGCGGGTGCCTGGGTAAGGAGCTCATGTCCTCTCTTGCTCCCCAGTGTGACTGTGGGCCACTCCCTGACTCTGTGTCCTAACGGTTGTGCCGCTATTCTGGACACGGGCACTTCACTCATCACGGGACCCTCCAAAGAGATCGGAGCTCTGCACAAACTCATTGGCGGCTTTGCACTGCTGGCTGGAGAGGTGAGAGAAGGTGTGGGAGAGGAGAAGCTAGGGGCCCAGAACTCTCGGGCTCAGGGTAGAGGTTGAGGGGATAGGACTGGGATCGTTTGTCCAGCTGACATTTGCTTATCCTGACCTCTATAAGAAGGGGGCTAAGCCCCACGCAGACCTTTGGGTCGGGGCTGATCCTTCGCACCCCTGCAGGGGCTGGAGCGCTGTACTGCGCCCTGAGAAGGCAGAGAGGAGTGGCACGCTCTTTGCTGGGGGCTGGGAGAAAGGAGAGACCCGCTGTTCGGGGCACTGAGGAGGGAGACAGGCAGAAGCTCTCGGTGCCCTGCTGGCCGCCGAGCGGAAACCCAAGGAAGGGCAGGGGGGGGGAGGGGGCACTGGGCCCAGGGCAGACCGAAGTGATGACGGAGTCCTGGGGAAGGGACCGAACAGGTGGTGGGAGGAGGGGAAATGCCCTCAGGCAGCTGCTATGGGCTCCAGTGGACGCTCACATCCAAAGAACTTTGCAAAGGAGAGCCATAGATGGATATCAGCTTTAAGTAGGAGGGTCTGCAGAGCTGGGGGGGTGGGGGGGGCGAGGTGGGGTGCCTTGGGATGCCAGGAACCAGCTGCTAGGAGGAGATGGCCTTCCCCGCAGAGATCCCGCAGGGTCTGCTGTAAACTGGTCGTTATGGGGAGCCCAGGGTAGACTCAAAGACCCGTGGGCGAGAGGAGGATGGAGAAAGGCCCCTGGGGGACTGCGGGAGGAGTCCCGCTTGCGCTCAGTACGGCCCCCAGGAGGGGGGAGCGGATGATTCTGGTGGGAGCAAGACTGGAGTGAGTGGGGAAGGACGGGATGAGTGTGACACAGCAGAATGGACTTTTGCTTTCCCTTCCCTTCCCCCCAACCCCATGCAGTATCTGATCCCTTGTGACCGACTCCCTGTCCTCCCACCCATCTCCTTCCTGCTCGGTGGTGTCTGGTTCAACCTGACCGCCCAAGATTACATCCTTCAGGTAGGTGGCTCACTTGAGGCTATTTACTCAAGTCACAGAATATAGGGGGGCCGCCTAAGCTTCTTGCACTAGGGGACCCGATCTTGGGCCGCTGCAGAAGGTGAGGCTGGGTTCCTATCACCTTCCCTCCCCTACTGACCAAAGCAAAGATATAGTCCTCCTCCCCCAGCAATGTGACGTCATAGAAAATTCAAGGAAGGGGAGCTGCGTTCCCTGGAGAAAGAAAGGAATCTGGAATTTGGTGGGGGAATTTTTTTGGGGGGTGGGGTAGAAACATAGACCTGGGGAAGGGGCTCTATTCCAAGCATGCGGCAGGGGCTCCCTGAGTGAGGAATAGGGCAGTACCCCTTGGAGAAGGGGGGAGGGAAATGAGATAGGAGCAGAGGTCTGGGAGCTTCTGCTGACGTCACAGCCCTTTGAAGGAGGTCCGCCACCCTCCCACCCCGAAGTGACGTCACCCATCAGCTGGGTGCGGGGAAGTAGTCCAGTTGGGGGGGAGGGGTGGAGAAGGTTAGCGACGCCACTCCAGGGGCCCTAGGGCACAGTGCCAGGGGCCCCAGGAGTGACTTCACCTCCGGCCGCCCCGGTGGAAGATTGGAGCCCCGTTTCTGGCCCAGAGGGAACCCAAAGCAGAGACAGTGCTTTGGAAGAGGGACCCTCGGGGGGCGGGGCAAGGTGACCTCCTGGCGTCCCTCGGGTTCCGCAGCCGCCGCCGGGGATGCTCTTGGGCTGCGGCCGGGGTGACCGCTGGGGGGGGCGGGCCTGCCCAGACGCTCCTGCCCTCGCCCCGCAGCTGGCCAGCGGCCGCACCCGCTTCTGTCTGTCTGGCTTCTTGGCACTGGATGTGCCACCTCCCGCGGGCCCGTTCTGGATCCTCGGGGACGTCTTCTTAGGACCCCATGTGACTGTGTTCGACCGAGGGGCAGCCCGTGTGGGGCTCGCGCGGGCGCGGGGGCCCCACCGGGATCCCTGAGCTGGGAGCTCCGCGTCCCCCCACTCCAAGTCCCCCGAATCCCCCCGTCCCCGCCGGAACCCTTGAGCGTCCCCTGTACCGGGACTCCTGAGCAGGGTGCACCTCGCACCCCTCCGCCAAGAGATCCCACGGGGGCCGCCTTGGGGCTCCTCTTTGGGTCGGCGCTCCGGGATCCTCTTCAGCTCTGCGCTTGGAGATCTCCAGGGTGGGAGTGGGGGGCGGGGGTAGTTTGCAGGCCAGGGCCAGGCCTCGCCTCGGCAACATCTTTCCCCCTCTTCTGCCTCCCCTCAACTGCCGAATAAAAAGCTGCGATGTGTCTTTTCCTCTGCGTCCTTCCCTTGGTCCCTCGCGCGCGCCCGCCCCGCGTGGGCGCCTGGCGCCTGCCTGCAGCCCGGTGGGGGTGGGGAAAGGGAGCGGCGTCTGAGAGCCAGAGAACTATACTTCCCGGCGCGCCCCGCGGCCGAGCCGCGGCCGGAGCGCGGGCCAGTTCCTCCAAGAGCATGCCGGGAGCTGTAGTCCCTCAGCCCGGAGCTCTTGAGCCTCCCTCTCCCGCCCTGGTCTGTGTAGGGCGGGCTCCCAGCTGACAGGTGGCTGGGCCGGCTCGCCCCTCCCCTGCTCTCCTAGCCAGGGATGCCGGGGTCCGCCGCAGGGGTGGGGCCAGCAGCCTCCGGAGGCCCAGGGGTGGGATGGGGTGGGTGGGTTAGGGTGGTCCCTCCCCCACCACGGGTAGTGATGTCAGACCCTCCCCCCAACTCCGACCCCCTCCCCCCTCCCCCCTGAGCAGCAGCCACCGCCCGGATCCCGGAGCTGCCTGCCCGGGTCCGAGCCCCGCAGCCTGAGCCCCCACCTCTCCCCTTCCTCTCTCCTTCTGTCCCAGGGGCCAAGGCCTGGAGCCACCCCACCTCCCCTGGAAACCACAACCCCGCCCCCACCGTGAGTACGGGAGGATGTTGGTGCGGGAGAGGGGGACCAAACTGAGGGTAGAATCTGGCTGGGTTGCGGTGGAGAGAAAAAGACACTCCAGACTAAGGAAGGGGACACGGAGGTGGGGGAGGGGGATCGTAGGGGTTAGCAACGAAGCCCCGGGAGACTGGACAGGAAACTGGAGTAAGCCGGTACTAAGGGGGGAGCAGGAATGGAGTGATGGAAATAGAGAGAGCAGAATGATGGGGTGGGGGGGAAGGGGACTAGGAACTGAGGAAAGGGCTGGAGAGGAGACAGAGGCTGCGTGGGCTGGACAGGGAGAGCGGCCTGGGGGGATGGGGAACAGAGGGAGTCAATAACTGGGGTGGGGGGTCCGATGGATGGAGACGACGAGAGGCAAGGGTCTGATGGAGAGGGGGAGAGAAATGGGGAAAGAGGGAGCTAGGGAAGGGGATTCTGAAGGCTGCAGACCCCCGGAAGGGACCGGGGAAAGGCATGGTTGATGAAGGTGGGGAGAGGACTGAAAGCATTGAATCAAAAAGGAAACGGGCAGTCCGAGAGGTAGCGGAGGGCGAGCTCTGGATTCGTTGCCAGAGCACCTGTGTTCCATTCTGATTCTCCTATCATTGCCTGAATGACCCAGGGCAAGTCACTTGTCAGGTTTGGGATTTCCCGTTTGTAAAATGAAGGGGTTGGCCTCACGAGATGACCCCTTTTGGGTCTAAAATTTGGTGAAGCTGGAAAGGTGGGAGGGAAAGAAATGGGTGAGACAGTGGCAGGTTGATGTCAGGAAGGAGAGATGGGGCTAAGGTGGCAAGAGAGGACGACCAGATAGAAGACGGGAAGAGGGGTGGGGGGATGGGGAAGTGGAGAGAGAGATGGAGCTGGGGGTGGGGTGAGAAAGCAGGACAAAGGGAGAGAAACCACACTGAGAAGGGAGGGAGAAGAGGTAGACCAAGTAGAATGAATTGGAAGCGAGTCAGGGAGAGAGGGAGAGTGGAGTGAGGGGCCGTTAGGACTGGGAGAGAATGAAGGAGTCAGCCTAGGCCTGAGGAAGGAACCAGCCTGAGGGTTTAGGAGCCACAGGTGGAGAGAGGGGAGCAAGGAAGAACGTATCAAGGATGGAGAGGAAACATCAGATTAGAAAACATCAGATTAGGGCTTCGGAGAGAGGGGGCTTATTGGGGAGTGAGGAAACCTGAAGGACCCAGGAGGAGACAGGGCACTGGAGGAATAGGGAGAGGGGAAAGGAGGAGAGGTGGTTGAAGGACCTTGCAACCTGGGGGGAGGGGGCAGGAAATAGGTGTCTAGGCTATCAGAGACAAGGAATAAACGAGGGATTGGGTAGGGGACTCCAGGGAGGACATAGGACTCAGAAGAGGAAGGAGGGAGATGGGAGGAGGGAGTGCAGATGATGGTGGAGTGAGGATGGAGAGGCCAAGAATGAGGGACAGAGACGGGGGAAGTGGGGAGAAGGGATTGGAATCAGGGGATGGACTGGAAAGAAAAGGAGGAGGGAAGAGGGCAAAAGAGGAAGGAAGGTGAGAGGAGACTGGGGGGTTCTCTCATTGGGAGAGAGGCTACTTTGAGAAGAGACCTTAAAGTAGGAAGAGCTCGAGATATTTTTTTCGGCAGCCGGGGGGTGGGGGAGGGGGAGGAGATTATGGAGATACTTCTTTCCCCTCTACCATCTGGATCCCAATAACCCAAATCTCTGGCAATCTCGGGGATTTCATCTCTTTGCCTCCTCTATTGGGGCTGAGGAAGGGGACCCCAGAGTCAAGGATCAATTTGAATTTCAACCCGCGTCCATATCCCATGACCCATTCTCCAGAGTCCAGTTTTCCAGGAGCCCCTAGTCTAAAGCACCCATTTCATTTCCTCCAGACACAACCGCCTCCCCCTTCAGACCGTCTTCCTCTTCTCTCAGCTCTGTCCACCATTAGTCCACTTCTGCACCACAGTAGGTCTGCTCACTTCTCCAGATACCAGACCTTTATCTCTCTCCTTATCCCCCTCTCCTCATTCTCGTTCCCTCTTCCCCTCCCCCTTCTTCTTTCCTCACCTTCCATTTCCATCTTTCTCTCCTCTCCCTGCCCTAGCCCACCTTCCCCTCTTTTCCCTTCTCCCCATTTACCCCCATTTCCTCCCCAGCCCCCTCCCCCTCTCACCGGAGGCAGTGACTTTGTTCAGTCCTGTGGTATCAGAGTTGGCTGTGTTCCTTCGTTCTGGCTCGAGGGGAGCCAAGGACGCCTGGGTCCTGGGGGGCGGGAGGTAGTGGGGTCAACTCTTTCCAGTTCCTCAAGCAGACCGTGGGGAGGCATCCTGTTGGAGAATGAGAGTCGGATGCCAGAGGGGCTAGGGGCCAGTGGCGTTGGTGAGGGGAATCAATGCCTAGCATGGAGAGGACAGGGTCCAGATAGAAGGGGGAGCTCTGGATGCACGAAGAGGACTGGGGGAGGGGGCGGGAGTCCGGCAGGGCAGGGTTGGCTGGGGCCCTGCAGGGAGGCCACCCCCCCAACTCTGCGGTCTGGTAGTGAGCCAGAGTCCTCAGTGCGGACGACTGGGGGAGGGGGAAAGAGAAGAGGAGTACAAGACGCAGAGATAGAGAGATACAGAGAGAGAGCCGCAGAGAGAGATACAGGGAGACTCAGAGATGGAGACGGAGGGAAGGAGGGTAGAAACCGAGAGAGAGAGGAAGCCTACACGAGTAAAGAGAGACATGGAGACACGACAGACTCAGAGAGAGAAATACAGAAGAGATAGCGGTACAGAGATTCAAACTATGAGACTTATATACAGTGAGACAGAGACAATGATAGAGATTCTCAGAAACTGACACCTCGAAAGAGATAAAGACGTCAGGAGTGAGGGATCTGGTCGGAAAATGAGGCCGGCCGAAAAGGGGGGGGGCGACAGTTCTGACGCCCCCCCCTCTTTCTCTGTTTCTCCCCCCCCCCCCCGCCCATGCCCAGGTCCGCCTTCCACGATTACCTCCGCCCCCTTTCCCTCCTCCCAGACTCTCGGCTCCGCCCTCAGGGCTGCGCAGCCTGCGGGCCGGCCCACCGACCCCTCGAGCGCCCCCACCAGTCCCCGCCCTGGAGCAGAGAAAGGGCGGGGCCAACAGCCTGCGTCCCACCCTCCCCTAGTGAAGAGCCCCGCCCCTTCCTCGCGCCTGGCTCTAGCCCCCTCCCTCTCGCCCCTCTCCTCCAAGATCCACCCCCACCCCCGGGGGGGCCCTGGCCCCGCCCCCAGCCTGGGCCCCGCCCCCCGGCCCTAGGCGCCCCCGCCCCCTCCAATGCTGAGCTCAGTCTGTGTCTCCTCCTTCCGCGGGCGCACGGCGGCCAAACAGCCGCAGCAGCCGCCGGCGCAGCCTCCTCCCGCTCCTCCTCCGCCTCCGCCTCCGCCTCCTCCTCCCGGCCCCAGTCCCTGTCCCTGTCCCGGTCTCGGCCCCTGTTCCTGTCCCTGTCCGGGTCCCTGCCCCGGGCCCGTTCCGTCCTCCCCCGACGCCGGCTCCGGGCCCGGGTCCGCCTCGGCCCCGGGCCCCGGTCCGGTTCCTCCTGGGCCGCCCGCGGGGGGCGCGCCATGCCCCGGGGGCCCGGCCATGGGGCGACACGGCGGCGGCGACAGCGACAAGATCGTGATCAACGTGGGCGGCGTGCGCCATGAGACGTACCGCTCGACGCTGCGCACCCTACCCGGGACGCGGCTGGCCGGCCTCACGGAGCCGGGGGCGGCAGCCAACTTCGACTACGACCCTCGTAGCGACGAGTTTTTCTTCGACCGGCACCCGGGCGTCTTCGCCTACGTGCTCAACTACTACCGTACTGGCAAGCTGCACTGCCCAGCCGACGTGTGCGGACCCTTGTTCGAGGAGGAACTCGCCTTCTGGGGCATCGACGAGACCGACGTGGAGGCTTGCTGCTGGATGACCTATCGGCAGCACCGCGACGCTGAGGAGGCGCTTGACTCCTTCGAGACCCCCGAGCCGGCCGCCGCCGCCGGGGGGCCCGGGGGGCCTGGGACCGGGCCCGGAGGGTTAGGAGATGATGAGGCCGGCGGCTTGGACGCTGCGGGGGCCGGAGGGGAGCTCAAGAGACTCTGCTTCCAGGATGCGGCCGGTGGGGCCGCCGCCGGGGCCGGGGGGGCCGCAGGCGCAACGTGGTGGCGCCGCTGGCAGCCCAAAGTGTGGGCACTCTTCGAAGACCCTTACTCGTCCCGGGCGGCCAGGGTAAGGAGGCCCCCGTCCCCTCCATGAGCTTGCCATCCCCACCCCCCAACCCTGGGAGATTCCGCGGGAGCTTATCCTCCCCACACCCCCCGGAGCTGTGCTTCTCTGGTCCTCAGGATGCACCCTCTCCAAAGTCTGCAGATCCTATCCCCAGCATCCTAGCAAGCGTCCCCCGGACAGAGAGTTCCTCGCCGTCCCCCTCAGCCCTAGAGATCCCTCCCTGCCCTAAAGTCCTGGACAGGTGCAACTCCTAGACTTGGGAACGTCCAGAGAAAGCTCGAGGCCCACATAGGCTACCGCCCCACCAATTTCCAGCCTCTGGAAGCCTCTCTCGATTCCCAAGCTCCAGAGACGTCAGCTGCGGGATCCCCTTTCCCCACGAAGACCCGCCCCCTCCTGCATCCTGAGTCCCTTGCCCCTTTGAAAAACTTTAGATTACTTTTCGCCCTCCCCTCCCCCCCTTTTCTGGAGTGCTCCCTCTCCGTGGTCCTGAGAACCCTGCACTCTTCCCTTCCCCCCACTACCGAGATCTCATCCCAAGGCGTATGGGAGGGTGGGAAGAATCTGGTCGTCTCTTTGTGACGAAGAGGGGGAAGCGAAAAAGGGGAAGGGGCAGGATAGTCGGGTATCCTCTAGGGGGGATGCCAATCCCTTCAGGGTCAGGAGATTCGGAGGGTCAGGAGCCCCGTGGCTGCTGTCCGTTCCCCTCCCCCCAAGGGCTGGTTGCATCCCGGGCCAGGAAAGGACAGGGAGCCACCGCAATGCTGTATCCCTCTTCCCCCTCCCTCTTTCTCCTTCTCCTCCCCCCGGGGGGCTGCGTGGAGGAGGCGACTTGTATTCCCGGGGAAGTTAGGTCCCAGAGAAATGCTGAGTATGCAGGATTGGTAGGGGGGGGGAGGAGGATAAGGAGCACGTGGCTCTTAGATACCCCCCCCCTTCCAGTGACCTCTTTTCGGGAGAACTGTTGGGGGGCGGGGCCTCCCCTCCCCCTCTACCCTCACCCCTTCCATCCCTCAGCTATCCCAGAGAGAAGGAGTTAAACCCATTGGGGGTGCGGAGTCGCTTCTGAGCCTGCAAACTGCGCAGGGCGCCCCTTCCTCCTTTCCTCCCCTTCTCCCCTTCCTCCCCTTCTACCCCAGCCGGGTTGGGAAGGAGTTAAGAAGGGGGAGTGGGCACCCTTCGGAGGCTCCGCAGCTGCGCAGTGCAGCTCTGGTATGGATGGGGTTAAGGCCAAGCTAACGTTGCGGCTGCGCAGTGCGGCGGGAGCTGTCCGCGGTGCTGGCTTCTCCCCGCCCCCTCTGCAGTGCTGCAGCCTTCGTCTAGGGGGGAGGGGAGGGGGAGTCCGGAGCATGCGCACTGCGGCACCCCATCACCCAGCTCACTGCAGAGAAGCCTGGCGGGGAGGCGAAAAGGGGCGGGGCGGGGAAGGTAGAGCTATGAGATAGTGGAGATATGCCCTGGCCCCTTACCCAGATAGGGGAAGGGACTGGTCCAAGGTCACACAGCAAGTCAGAGCCTGGGCTCAGACCCAGATTTCTGCCTACAGGAAGGCAGACAGGCAGTGCACAGAACATGGCCCACAGAACTGAGCCCCCATTATCCCCAGACACTTTCTGGCTCAGATGCCAGTGTCCCCATCCCACCAACTCTATGACCAAGGGGTGTGAGTGAGAACGGAGGTGAGGAGGTGGAGCCTCTCCTGCAGGGCTGTTCACAGTCTGTAGACCAAGGGCCCCTGTCCCTCTCCTTGCCATAAAGCAAACTCAGGGATCTCTCAGCAGCTGGAGGGAGCTAGAAATGTGAATTTCTGAGGGCATCTGTGGGGCCTGGACCCTTAGAGCTCTAGAGGGACAGAAGGTTGTAGGAGTCTGGAGACTAAGATCCATGAGAAGGGCTTCAGGCTGCACATTTGGGTCTGAGGGGAGGTAGGGGCCTGAATGTCCAGGTCCTTGAGGGGAGTTGGGGAGGTGTCTTGATATCTAGAGAGCAGGGAGGTCTGGGTGTTTGGTTCCCTCCATAGGAGCTGGCATGAGTGTGGTTGGAGGGGCCAGCTCAGGCTCCTGGGTCACCCTTCTTTTCCCTTCCCCCTCCTGCAGTATGTTGCCTTTGCCTCCCTCTTCTTCATTCTCATCTCCATCACCACCTTCTGCCTGGAGACCCACGAGGGCTTCATTCACATCCACAACAAGACGGTGACCCAGGCATCCTCAGTGCCAGGTGAGCCTCCAGAGAATGTGACCAACGTGGAAGTGGAGACAGAGCCCTTCCTGACCTACGTGGAGGGCGTCTGCGTGGTGTGGTTCACCTTCGAGTTCCTCATGAGAGTCACCTTCTGCCCGGACAAGGTGGAGTTCCTCAAGAGCAGCCTGAACATCATTGACTGCGTGGCCATCCTCCCCTTCTACCTGGAAGTGGGCTTGTCAGGACTGAGCTCCAAGGCCGCCAAGGACGTGCTGGGCTTCCTGCGGGTGGTCCGCTTTGTGCGGATCCTCCGAATTTTCAAGCTGACTCGGCACTTTGTGGGGCTGCGGGTGCTGGGACACACACTCCGAGCCAGCACCAATGAATTCCTCCTGCTCATCATCTTCCTGGCTTTGGGAGTGCTCATCTTTGCCACCATGATCTACTACGCAGAGCGAATCGGGGCTGACCCTGATGACATCCTGGGCTCCAACCACACTTACTTCAAGAACATCCCCATTGGCTTCTGGTGGGCCGTGGTTACCATGACAACCCTGGGGTACGGAGACATGTACCCCAAGACTTGGTCAGGGATGCTGGTGGGGGCTCTGTGTGCCCTGGCAGGCGTCCTTACCATCGCCATGCCAGTCCCTGTCATCGTCAACAATTTCGGCATGTATTACTCACTGGCTATGGCCAAACAGAAGCTGCCGAAGAAAAAAAATAAGCATATTCCCCGACCCCCCCAGCCGGGCTCTCCCAATTACTGCAAGCCTGAGCCCCCTCCCCCTCCGCCCCCAGCCCCTGGGCTCCCCCACCATCACAGTGGCCTCAGCCCTCCCCCACCTGGATCCTACCCAACAGGCCTGCCTGGGCCCCATGGCCATGTGCACCCAGGGCTCTTGAGGGGTGGGGCAGGGGGGCTTGCGGGAATGGGCCTGCCCCCTCTGCCTGCCCCTGGAGAGCCTTGTCCACT
This sequence comes from Gymnobelideus leadbeateri, assembly GCA_011680675.1. Taxonomy (NCBI): domain Eukaryota; kingdom Metazoa; phylum Chordata; class Mammalia; order Diprotodontia; family Petauridae; genus Gymnobelideus; species Gymnobelideus leadbeateri. The sequence goes on along the minus strand of WOXC01000426.1, from coordinate 241,252 downwards.
GGCTCAGGAAGAGGTGATTGACATCAACAGGGCAGGTGAGGAAGGGGGTGACAAGGGGCTGAGGGGGAGGAGGGAGAGGGGAGGAAGTAGACAGAAAAGGGCCAGAGGGCGAGAGAGGGTCACTGCACGAAGAAAAAAAGGAGTCATAGAAAGGTGGTTGTTGAGATCAAGAGAGGTGATCAGAGATGGAAGGAAACAGAGACTCAGAGATTGAAGGAAACAGAGGGGTGGTCTCAGAGACAGAGGCTATCACAGAGATAGACACAGAAATGATTAGAGACAGAGTATCACAGAGATGAAGAGAAACAAGAATGGTCCTAGAGACACAGACTGAGTCAGAGACAGGGAAACAGTTTGTTCAATAAGAGATAGATGCTGTCACAGAAATAGAAAGAGATGCAGAGGGATGAACAGAGACAAGGACCGAGATGGAAAGACAGAAGGGTGGTCAGAGAGACTATTCCAGAGGAGAGAGTGACATAGAGAGGTGATCAGAGACAAATTACTATCACAGAGATGAAGAGAGATGCTGAGAGACAGAATATCACAGAGATGGAGAAAGAGAAATGCAATGGGTTGGATCCACCCCAGCAAGCATTTATTATGCACCTTTTGTTGGAAAGCATCCTGCAAGTTGCTGGGTACACATGGACAAAAGTGAAATCATTCCTGATGTGGATATACATGATGATTTGAGGAGGAAAGAAAAAGAGTAGGTTGAGGAGGTTTGGTGTCCCAGTTGGTAAACTGTGTCTTGAAGGAATTCAGGGATTCTAAAAGGTGGGCACAGAAACTGAGCCACTCCCGGCAATGGCTATGGAGACAGTCAGAGAAAGGGTCATAGAGATGGCAGGGAGGAGAGACACAGAGACATCCACACACCTTCTGAGAGATATATTGTCCTTGACAGACAGGAAAAGGTATATGGATTGTCACAGAGGCAAGAGACAAAGACATTGAAAGATGGTCATGAAGGCAAAGAGGTCAGCAAAAGAAATGGTCATGGAGCCCTCAGTGATGATTCTTAGGACAAATACCAAGCAAGAGAAGCAGGCACCAAGATGGAGACAGGTTCTGGAGAATGTGGCAGGGAAGGAGACACGGGGATGGAGACTGACAAAAGACAAGGGTAGTCATAAGACGGCCATGGATAAAGGGACACGTGGTCAGAATGACAACCTCAGAGAAAGAAGAGACAGGGTAGCAACAGAGAAAGAGGGGGACAGATACTGTGAAAGGGTCTCTAGAGGTCTTGGCTTCTAGAGAGCCTAGAAGGGAGAAGGAAGGAGGCTGGGTGGGCAGCTAATCAGAGCAACGGAAATGAGGGGGCCTCCATCCCTTCCCCTCCTTTGCTTAAAGTAGGTCAGTCGTGGTGGTTGGGGGTGGGGGGGGGGGAGAGAAAAGACTGAGCAGCCCAGTCCCTGCTCCCTTAGCAGCTGACCCACATTCACACCAATTAAAAATAACTCGAGTCCCCCTTCCTGTTCCCCTCCCCCTCTTCCCACTCGTGCATCCCATGTCCTCCCCCAAACCCTTACCTCTTTCTTCAGGTCTGTACACCTTCATTGCCCCTCCTGTCTTCATGCTCCCCCCTCCCATCCCCCATTATGCCTGAACACCCTATTAGCCACGTCCTCCCCACATCACCTCCTCTGCCCCATCTGCATTCTCTCACCATCACCTCCCCTGCCCCATCTGCACTCCCTTCCCCCATCACACCAGGGGGCCCCGCCCCCATCTGCACTCCCTCATACCTAGAGAACTGCCAACTGTTCCTTTTGGAAGGCACATCCAAGGCCATCTGGTGCAATGCATACCTGGACCCAAATCCCTGCAATAGCATTAGCAGGAGGGGCTCAGCTGCCCTTGGCTTGAGGCCCTCTAGTGAGTGGGAGCCAGTGTTCTGGTCAGCTCCATCCACTCTATGGCAGATCCAAGGGTTGCTCAGGACATTTTCTTTCCATAAAGGCTTAATTGGCTTCTTTGCCAATTTGTCCCCACTTCTTTGCCCCCACTTATTCCTGGCTGTCATTTGGGGCTAAACAGCCCACCTCAATTCTGCCTTCCACAAGACAGCCCTTCAAATACTTGAAGGCAGCTGCCATGTATGTCCCCCCTCTCCATTGGCCCATCCCCCAGCCTTCTCTTTTTTCAAGCTAAACAGTCCTGGGTCTTTCCATTGATTCTCCTATGGATGGCATAGACGACAGACGTCCTTCACCATTCCTGAGGCTCTCTGCACACTTTCCATTTTGTCTAGTTTCTTCAAAGGTGGCAACCCAAGCTGATCATAAGGGCAGAGAATAGCCAGACTGGCATTTGGTGCTCAGCTCCTATGCCCCGAAACCATTCACACTGTGGATGGTCATAACACCTCACTGACTCATATTGCCCCCTGGAAGGGAAGTACTGTTATGATCCCCATTTTACAGGTGATGAAACTGAGGCACTTGCCCTAGGAAGTGTCTGAGGCTGAATTTGAACTCGGGTCTTTTCTGACTCCAGGCCCAGGGCTCCGTGCACTATGGCACCCCTAGCTGAACTAGGATTCCTCCCTCCCAAATTTTTTATTCCCATGGGCTGCCCTCCAATCATAACTTTTAACTTGTGGGATTGACCTTTTGAAATCACGTCAATAGTTTCCATTTCTCCCTATTGAATTTTCTTCTCAGTCCAATGCTTTAGCCTGGTTATTTTCAAATTTTGGTTGCAGAACCCCTTTACACTCTTTAAAATTATTGCAGACCCCCCACCCCTGCCCGAACACTCTGCCCAGGACCTTTCTGTTTATGTGGGTTATTTCTATGTTTACCACAGTACAGTAGAAATGTAGAAGTCGTGGTTCTATTGTGAAAATAGCTTTCACCTCTCAGACTCCAAACTTAACTTTAGCCTTTTAGTCCAGTCTTGGATCTTGTCTCTTTCATCTGCAGATTTAGCTAGCTTCTTGGTGTGCTTTCTCTCAGTCATTGACGATGATGTTAAGCGGCACAGATCCCCGGGGCACTCCACTCGAGACTGCCTGCCTCGGTGATGTTGAACCACTAATGACTCAGGTCTCCCCAGTCCCACATCTATTTTTAGCTCAAAATTCTATCTTTTTCATAATAGCATTAAGACTTTGTCAAGTGTTTTGCTCAAATCTAGGTAAACAGCACCTCCTGCATTCACCTGATCTGCCAGTCTTGTAACTTGTCAAAGCAGGAAATAAGGTTCTTCTAGCCTGACCCGTGATTCTGACAGCAGTCAGCCAGCTTCCCCTTTACTCCACCCCCCCTGTTAACGCCCTCACATCTGATTCCTGCTCACACCCTCACAAAATAACCACACCTCAAAGTAGTCTAGAATGCTTTTGGACAGCTCCCCGTTTCATTTCCAGCCTAAATGGGCCTCTCTGTGGCTGCCTTCCCTGGTCCTGGTCCTGCCAAATGGAGCCCCTTCCACAGGACAGCCCTTGTGATACTGAGCCCTCTCTTTGCCGGGCTAGACTATCTCAATTCCTACAATAGGACCTCTTTATGCTGAAAGCTGGAGGCTCTTCATGCTGATGGTGACCCTGGGAGTACCTTTGCTGCCTGGTCACGCCTTGTACATGTCCCGTCCTGTCACACCTTCCAAACCCCTGCACCACCCCCTATCCCTCTCCACTCATTGTGCCCTGTGCTCCTTCATGCCTTATTCCCCCCATCACAATTTCCCCTCCCTTTAACTTACTTCTTTCTCCTTCCCACCCTCTTATACCCTATTGTCTCACAACTCATTCCCTCTTGTAATACTCACATCTCAAACCCCCTCAGACCTCCCTTTTCCTATCACTTGCCTTCTCCTTTCTTCCAGATCCATCTCTTTCCTCAAAGTCCTGGTATAGAAAGAACTCTGTCTCTTTCTTTCTAGCCTGACCTGTGATTCTGAAAGCAGTCTCCCTTCCTCTTTTGTCTCTCTCTCTCTCTCTTTTCTTCCTCTTCCTCTTCCTGTCTTCTTTCTCTCTGTCCTCCTCCTTCTCCTCCTCCTCTCTCTCTCTCTCTCTCTCTCTCTCTCTCTCTCTCTCTCTCTCTCTGTCCTTCCACCTTCCCTCTTCTCCCTCCCATCCTCTCCTCCTCTCTCTGTCTTTCTCTTCTCCCTCCCTCCCCTCACTGAATGACTTTGGTCTAGTCACTTTCCATCTCTGGGCCTCCATTTTATCTCTTGAAGAAAGGTTATTATTCTGTGACTCCTTCCTCCTCTTCATCATAGGCATAGAGCCTGCGGGTTCATTGAGTACACTCCCCTCATTTTATAGACAAGGAAACTGAGTCCTGGGGAATTACAGTCACTGGCCCCAGGTCACTGAGGAAGTGGCAGAACCCAGGTCCTCTGTCCCCATCTGCCTCTTTCTCTCTCTGGACCCAAGTTTCTTTTCTTGTAAAGCATAGGGCTCAAATCAGATAACCTCTGAAATTCCTTGCTGCTCTGATCCTCAAGGATTCTATTAATTCTCTCTCTCTATTCCTTTCATCTCTCTGTCTGCTCTGTCCACCCTCCCCACCTTGCCTCTGGGGAGCAGACCCTCGTCCTAATGGGGACCCGGCAGCTGCTGCCTTAGCTCACGAGGACTGCCCTGCAATTGACCAGGCAGCCCTGTCCCCAGAAGACAAGAGTCCCATCACCCCTGGGAGCCGTGGCCGTTATGGACGAGACCGGGCCTGCTTCTTGCTGGCTGACTACACAGCTTCCCCAGATGGCTCCATCCGAAAAGGTGAGACCCCTTCCCCTTGCCGAGGACCCCTTTCCCCATCCCGAGGTGCCCCCTAACCCCTTAAAGGTCCCTGGAAGAAGAAGAGAGGGGCACAGGGGAGGGGGTAGAGACTGGGGACAAGGAAGAGAATTTATTGCAGGAGTGTCCAAGCTGCCATCCTCCCCTATGCCCACCCCAGTGGGGCCCCACTCCTGCTGCCACCTTCCCCTTATCCCTGCCCCCCTCCTCCCGTCCCAGGCTACCTCACCACTGCCCTCCTCATCTATTGTTTTGTTCCATCTCCATCCCCTCCCCCCTTGATTCCCTGGCCCCTTTCTGCTACCTCCCCCCAAAAAAACTCAGCCACCAGTGCCCCCCCGCCGCCCCTCCCGGACTGGCGGAAGCCTGGCCCACCCGGCTTTCTAGCCGACCTCAACGCCAACGCTGCGGCCTGGATCCCCCCCTAGCTGGACGCTCCCCCAGCCCCCCTGGTAAGTGATCCCTGGCTGGCTGTCCAGGCTCCTCTCTCATCCCCTGGGACCAGCTTCTCCCTGACTAACACCCACCGTCTCCCGACTGACCAGCTGTCAGGCCTTTGGCCATCACCTGCTCCTACCACCTAACTCATGCCCTGGGCCTTCACTGAGCACCACAGGCCCAGTCACACAACTCATCCCCTTGACTCCCAGAGCCCAGAACTAACGAGCCCCGCCTCCTCTAGCCTCACCCCACTGACCTCACTGTCCTTCAGCCTCTCCTCTCACCACGCCCCCAAGTGCCCCTTTCTCTTTCCCTCTCTTGATGTAGTAATCCCCCCATCGAGTCCCCAGCCATCATCCCCAACTTCCCCTTCATCTCCATCTCCATCCCTGCCCTCCACACCTCTCCCTGTCTCCCTCTCCCTCCTTCCCTGCTGGGCCCCGAAATCCTGACGCTGCTCTCTCTTTATGCTGTGTGGCCTCTGGCTCACCCTCCAGGGAGGGGGTGGGATGTGGAGAATTGGGGTGGGGGATGGGTGGGGCTTGGGTGGGGGGAGATCTTCAGTGGCTCACCTTCCCTTCCCTCTGATGCCAAGATCCATTCACTGAGCACAAATATTGGCCGGAGCAGATGGGCCACCTGAATCCCTTGCCTTTCCATGTCTGCCCTGCCCTGTGCCTCCCAATCCCAGTCCCTGTTGATCTCCCTTCTCCTCTCCCCCCACCCCCCACCTCCCCCAGTTGCCCCAGATGCTCCTCCCATATTTGGTGTCTCTGGCCACCCCCATTTTGCTGCTCTTCCTCTACTCCCCGGAAACCACCACAGAGGAGGAGGATGGAGCCCCAGGGGTTTCTCCCCCACCCCCAACAGCAAGGCAGTGTTGGGGGCCCCCCTCCACCCCCTGTGACTCTGTGTTTCTGTCCCCAGCTCTTGTCACCGCCTGAGACCTCTCGAGATTCGTGGGCCCCCCCCTGCCCCTCTCCCCCAGGTCAGCAGCTGGGATTGGCTGGGAAGGGGCCCCACTGTACACAGCTTTAGATAACCCTCCTACAGCTAAGAAAATTCCAGGTACCCCTTGAACACTGTCAGGATACACCCTTTAGAGGTCAGAAGAGAGTTTTAGAACCTTCAAAATATCCTCCACAAATGCCCTCAGAACCTCCCAAACCTCCAGCCCCCAAGATGTTCTCAGACTCTCCAAGTTATATCCTTAGAAATGCCCCCATCCAGGTCCTTGGTTCACAGCTCTAGAGGTGGAAGGAGGTCAGACAGTAAAGGAAGGACAGGTCCCCCAAATAGCTGAGCCTGGTGGGAAGAGGGTCCCCTGCTGCCGAAAACGTGCTTTTGTCCTATTACTGCCCCGACTTAGGGTGCCAAGGAGCTCTCAAAGCCTTCCACATGCTGCCTGAGACACTTGGTATTACCGTGGGTGCCGGGGATCCTGCCAACTTTGGCCCACTAGAGGACCCGGCCCCCTTTCCATCCATTTCCCTGTCATCACCTTCGGCTGCTCCCGGGACCCTGCCCGCCCATCCTTGGTCTTTGGCCCCAACTCCACTTCCTCCCTTTGACAGCTTAACTGGCCTTCCCAATGGGATGCTTCGCCCATCCCTTCCCATGACCTCCTGCCTCCATGCCCTCGCCACCCCCCAGTCCTCCAGCATGTGTCCCTACCCAAAGGGAGGAGAGACTGGCCAGCGCCTTGCCCCACTCGCCCACACCTGCAGCTTCATGCCCATATCACCTCATCATTTGCCTTCTGCCCCCTCCCCCATCTTAGGCAATGGAACCTGGGGTAGGGAATAGGCAGGGAGAGGGTCAGAGGGGAGTGGGGAGGGCCACAAGCTCCAGTCTGCCTCCTAACCCTGCATCTCTTTCCCCCACCCCAATGTCTCTGTCCCCCCTTTGTGGCATTGACTGTTTCTCTCTCTCTCTCTCTCTCTCTCTCTCTCTCTCTCTCTCTCTCTCTCTCTCTCTCTCCTCTCTCTCCTCTCTCTCTCCTCTCTCTCTCTCCCTCCCTCCCATTCTTGTCTCTCCATCTCTTTCCATCTCTCTCTGTCTCTCTTCTCCCCCTTGTTTCATCCCGCTTCCCATTGCTTGGGACTCTGTGTATTTCTCTGACTATTTCTTGGCCTCCATCTCTGCATCTGTGAACATCTCTCTTTATTCATGTCTGAATGCCTGTGTATCTCCATCTCTATGTCTGTCTCTTGGTCCTTATATATGTGTCCCTCCATCTCTTGAACCCCATCTCTTTCTCTGTGTGTCTCTGTTTTGTTTCTCTTCCTTTGGGTTTGTCTCTTGGTCCTGATATATCTGGACTACTGTCCATTTCTTGGTCCTTGTCCCTTCCTCCATCCCCCTCTTTCTTTGTCTCTGACCCTTCCTGTTCCCACTCCCCCAGGTTATGAGAAGTCCCGCAGCCTGAGCAGCATCGCGGGGCTCAGTGGGGTGTCCCTGCGTCTTGCCCCCCTTGCCACTCCCCCTGGCTCCCCAAGGGCTGCCCGCCGTGCCCCTCCTGCCCTGCCTTCCATTCTCTAGGCCCCCTTCCCCTCTTTGGGGGGATTCAGGGGTGGTGGGGGAATGGTTCCAGGTGTAGGGGCGGGGGGGTATTTTTAAAGGGTCACAAACAATATGCAATTGATATGACCGCCAGCAAACCCCTAGACCCCCTTCAATTCCCCACTTCCTCTAGGCCCCCAAGAAGGAGGGGGCAGAGCCTCAGTCCCCCCCAAAGCCTTCTCAGGTCTCCATGAGCCATATCGCCCCCTCCCAAATCCACACGCTCATTGAAATGTGGAAATAGGTGAAACTACGCTGGTTAACTTTGGGCTGCCCCACATTTTTCTGAGGCAGCCTCTGTCCTCTTCCATCTTTGTGCATGTGTCCCCTAGAACCCCAGTTCTCTGCAAGAGCAATAAGCTGCCTCTGGCCGCATGCTATGTCCCACCTGAGACCACCTGCGCAATAGGGAGTTGGGGGGGTCCATTCGTCCCCTGGGCCTTCCTTGGTCACCTTATCCCCAGCCTGGAGTAGAAGGAGCTATGGCTTTTACTGCAAATCAAAGACAAAAAGCTCTTGGAGTGGGGGTGCCAAGGCCCTGAGAGGAACTGGAAGTGGATCTGGGGAAATAGTTGGTTTTTATGTTTTAAAGGCAGTAGTAGTGAGTGTTGGGGTGAAATGTGGCGTGTGTCCATGCTGCTAATCCACAAAGGTGTTGAACCATGAGATTGGTGAGATAGTGTTGGATGTGTGTGTGTGTGTGTCTGTGTGTGTGTGTGTGTGTGTGATGATAGTAGGCATGAGATTTTCCAGGACTGGATCACTTCATCTCCCTCTGGAAGGGGATCGGCTGCCCCTCCCGTCCCTGCCAGCGTCTTGCTGTTCTCAATCGCTGCTCCCACCCCCACATTCTAACTCTGGAGTTGCTGGACTGAATTCATCGACTGGGGGACTCCCCGCCCCCCATATGTACTCCATGCCTGAGCTTGGGGAATGTCCTCCTGAGGACTGGAGCTCCCTGGGCCCCCTCCTCTTTCTCAGCTATTCTCCTTACCTGGAGCAGATCGTGAGGACTGCATGTGCATGAGCTCCCAAGAGATCCTGTGTTCTATGTCTTCTCCACCCCCTACAACCCCACATCCCAGTGGGGGCAGGGAATGGGACTTGTGGGACACAAGAGAAATCACTGGGACATCCCCAAAGCCCTGCCTGAGGCCAGGCTCCTAGAACCACTTCATCAGGGGCCCCCAGATATTCCAGGGCATCATTACCACCTTCCATACTTACCACCAGATTGCAGGCACAATTTTCTCCGAGCACGTGCTCTCTCTCTCTCTCTCTCTCTCTCTCTCTCTCTCTCTCTCTCTCTCTCTCTCTCTCGTTTCTTTCCCTCTCTCTGTCCCACTCCCTCTCTCTGTCTCTGTCTCTCCTCTCTCTCTTTCTCTTTCTCTGTCTCCTCTTTCCCTCTCTCTCCTCTCTCTCCCTCTCTGTCTCTCTCTCTGTCTCTGTTTCTCTCTCTGTCTTTCTGTCCCAGTCTCTGTCTGTATCTTCCTCACACATGCACGCATGCATGCAGGTACGCACCCACACACATACACGTTGGGTGCCTAGTGGTCTTCTCCTAAATCTCTCCCTCCACTTCCATCCTCCAGGAGTCTGGCTAGATTCTGGGGCAGTTACTCCCTCTGTAATCTTGTGATCGCAGGTCCTTCGTGTGCCCGCCCCCGCAGCCAGCCTGGCCACAGTATCTCAGAGGTAGCTGCTCTCAAACACTATTTTGCACATTGGGGTTTCCAGGTCTTTCCAGAAGCCCTCTTCTGGGTTCTCTGATCTACTCTTCGACAATTTATTTCCCCCAAGTTCTCCAAGGACACCTTCATCCCACCCGCAGCCCAGCATTGCATTGTCTGGCCATGGTCTGAGTGTTAACTGTGCTCACCAATGGTCCCAGACCTCCCCTCACTAGGCTTCCAACTCATCTCCACCACCACCAAAACTCAGCCATCATATATCACCCTCCACCCTCAAAGGGATGTGGAATGTATATCAGTTCCCTAGCATCCCAGGAGAAAGTGCAATTCCACCCCCCCCCCCCAGCTGGGGGCTCACTAAGTTGGTAAGCCAATTGCTCTCCCTACTCCCCATGCCCTGCATGGACCCAAACATCTTCCCCAAGACCAGGACTGGATTGTACCCCCTTCTATAGCTCCTAGACCCGCGAAATTGGCCCCATACTCCTCTCTCCTCTGGGGGAGGGGCAGGGAGTTTCTCCTTATGCAATGCTTCCTATGCAAGGGGCTCCTTGGACACCCCCACCCCCCTCTGCTCTTCTGTCCTTTTCCTTGCTACTGAACCTGGAAGGTCAGGGCTGGGGGCGAGAAGCCAGGGTTCTCTGATGATTGATGTTAGAGCCTAAATGGCCCTGGAAGTGGCTGGGAGGAGGGGATGCCTGGGTCCCTGGTCGGGAAGGAAGAGAAGTAGGGACAATCGTGCCAAAGGGTTAAACCTTCTCCAACACCGCCCCCTCATACACTCATATATGCACATACACACCTTCCTCTCCCAGGCTTTGAGACTTGGAGAGTTTGGAGGTCCCCCTCAAAGGATCCTCCCCTGATCCCCACACCCAACAAAGCTTTCAGTTAGCTTTTTACAAAAATCAACTTCGATACAACTTTATTTGGGGAGTGTGGGATTTGGGGAGAGAGGACTTCCTGTCCCCCTAAATGCTCCCTGGTCTCCCTCTGGCCGCCACGCACACGCAACTACACGCATGATCTGCATGTCTGCGGATGCCTCCCCCTCCCCACGCATGACAAGGGGCAGGGGGTACGGTTAGGAGGGGAATCTCTTTCGTGCCCCCCTTTTTTTGCTAGGGGAGGGAAGAGTAGGGGTGGGTCTTTGTACCACTGGCCCCCATATGAGAGCTCCTGGGGATGAGGGGGTGGGGGCAGGTCATGGGGAGGGAGTCCTGCGCCCCCACTCCACCCCACACATATAGCAATAAAGATCCCCCCCCCCAACATGGTCCCAGGGAGTCCCACAGAAAGTGGGGGGAGGGTGTGTGGGGGGTGGGTTGCGGGCTCTCAGGGATGGAGGCGGATCTGAATCGGCTGGGGGGGAAGGTCTGCAAACTTCCAACTCTGGTGCTAATGGGGGGTGTCTCCCCCCCCACCCCCAGGACAGGGGAGGGGGGGAGCCCTGCCCTCCCCCACGTCTCCCCCACTCCCCGCCCAGGGGTGCATGACCCGCGAACCAGCAGAGCCGCCCGCTGCAGACGCCGCATGTCACCCCCTTTCCCTCCCCCAAACAAATAAAACAATCCCTTTTCATTTACGTGGCCCCTATTCCCCTTACTGGGAGGGAAGGATGTTCTTTATTTGGCAGAGGGGGAGGAGGGAGGAGGAGCAGTAATGGATATCTGGGTTCCTGCTGCATCAGCGCAGACCCTGTTTCACACACAGCTGATAATGGTTGGATATGAGCTGTCCCTGACAATGCACATTGGGCTTCCCAGCTCTTCCTCTACCCCACGTCTTGACATCTGGATTCTGTTGGGAACAAGGGATTGGTCTGCCAGGGAAGTAGGACCCATGCTAGAGCGGGCACACGCAGCCAGGGACCTCAACCCCTTCCCCACCTAAACAAGCCAGCCCGTAGCGGTGACTTCCAAGCCAGTGCTTGGAATTTTCCCGGTGTTGGAGGGTGTTCTTCAGGGCCACTGGTTGGTGGCTCCCTAATGGGCAAGGCTTTACCCCTTCACCCAGTCCCTAAGCTCAGACGCCAGGCTTCAGACACTTGGGCACCTGGCCTTATTGCAAGGGTAGATGGGAAGAGTGTGACCCTCCCACATCACATTCTCAGTGGTTCCATGTGTCAACTCTGCACACAAACCACGATAACAGCATCAACATGCCTGGTTCTGATGGCAGAGGACCTGGGTTCAAATCTCACCAGACGTGGAGTGATCGGGGCCTGGGCAAAGCACAAACTCCCTAGGCCTCAGTGGCCTCTGGGGCAGCTGACAAGCAACCTCCCTCCAGGCCGCGCCCCACCCCCATCCCCCATTAGGGCATGTGGTGCCCAGGGCCCAAGCAACAAATCCACTCTCTAGGACTGTCGGAGACAATCTGCAGGGCTGTGGCTATACTTGTGACATGTGACATCCTTGCAGGCCTTGGAGGTCTGAGCTATGATTTTATGAACCTGAACTGGATCCCATAAGTCCTAGTGGATTCCCCACGGCCTGTCCCTCATTTTTAGAGGCTGCTTAGTGGGGAGGAGGCCGTCCACACATCCACACCCCAAGAAGGCAGCACTCAGGGGCCAGGGCAGACTTTGAAGTTTATTTCCATTGGAGTGGGAAGGGTAGGGGGTGGGGGGAGAAGGACACGTGCTACTGTTATCCCTGACCCTGAAACTCCAACCCAATTCACACAAAAGCCATCAGAACATTGGGTGGGGGAGTCGGATGAGAGAGAGGGAGATGAGGAGGAGGAGGAGGGAGAGGGAGAGGAGATGATCAGCATGAGATGAGGATGCAAGAGTGAGAGGTGAGAAGGATCGATCAATACAAACATTTATTAGACACCTACTACATACCAGGCACTGTGCTAAGTGCTGATGATACAAAGGGAGGCCAAAGGATGAGGGAAGGAGGGAGATGAGAGGAAGAGAGAAGGAGATGAAATAACCCAGGAGATGATAAGAGAAGGAGGGAACAGGGGAGAACATGGAGGGGAGGATGGAAGAGAGGGAGATGAGGAAAGGAGGGGAAGGGAGAAGGTGAGGAGAAAGGGAGATGGGCTTGAGAGGAGGAGCAGGAGGGGAGGAAAAGAGGGGTGGGGTGGGGAGGGGGAAGCACGGGCCTCCTGGGGGCTGGAAGGCAGGCAGGCCTGAGCCCCACCCCCACCCCCACCCCAAGCCTGCCCCCAGCTAACGCCTGCTCCACTACTTGATTTGGGGCTGGGGGGCTCTGATGGCTCAACATGCCTGGTTGGGCACTGGGGTCTCCAAAGTGCAAGAAGGCAGGAGGGGAAGGGGATGCGGGGCAGAGGATCACCGAGGGGGTCACTGTGGCTGGGACTGGGGAGAGCCATCAGGCTCTGGAGCAGGGGGGCCAGCATCTCCTTCTGCTTCTTCTCCTTCCTCCTCATCAGAGGCGACCCCCTCCTCCAGGCGGAAGACCTGGCGCACTGTCCTGGTGGTGAAGGTGAGGGGCCCTCGCCTGGACAGAGACACAAAGGGTGGAACTTTGTCCTTCTCCCCTCCCCATCTACATCCCCCGCCCGGTCGGCCTAGGGGTCCCGGGGCTCACCGAAGCCGGTTTCTCAGTGTGGTAACCTCGCGATTCATGGATTCTGCCGACTCCGTGACGTCATCCAGCTCTCGCTGCAGCCGCCGCCGCCCAGCTTGGGCCCTGGAGGCCTCCTCCTCGGCCTCTTCCAGCTGTCGCTTCAGCTGCTTCAGCCGCAGGTTGCCCTTCTCCAGCTGCCGGGGTAGGGAGAAGAAAGGCCAGGCAGGCCAGCTTGGTCCTCCCCACTTCGCGGTCTCCCTGCCCCTCATCTTTCCATGTCCACCATCTCCCGTCCTCTCTCTGCCGTTCCCTTTCTTTCTACTCCATTCTGTGTCCCCACCAGGATCTCCCCTCGTCGCGCCCTCTCTGGGCGATCTCTTCCCCCTTTTTTCTCCATCTCCACCAGGGTCTCCCTGCCTCTATCCCTCTGTCCACACCAACTCTCCTCCCCCCACTCCTCCAGGCCCACTTTCCACTCCTGACAGTCCTTTGCTCTCCCCTTGGGACTCTTAGCTTCGGAGAATGGCAGAGGGAGAAGGCATAGCCAGCCCAAGCACCCGATTTCACAGGAAGGGCAGCTGAAGCCCAGAGCCAGCCAGGGGCCGGAGGCCCTGTGTGGGCTGGCCAGTGAGCCCCTCTCACCTGGTCCCGGAGCTGGTCAGCCGCTCTTCTCTCCTCATCCACCTGGAGGACGACCTCCTTCAGGCGCTTCTCGGCTCTTCGGACAAGCTTCCCAGAGAGAATGCGTTCCCTGGGGCGGGAAGGGGGTAGTCACTCCCCAGGGCTCCCTGCCTGGGGTCCTTCCTCAGAAGCAATTATTTCCCCTCACTTCTGAACCCTCTTCCCCCCAAGTCTCTACCCATCTGCTCACTCCCCAGCACAGTTTTTCATTCCTTACCATCTCTTTCATTCTTCTCTCGCTCTCCCACCCACCTTCTTGGACTCGAGGGCCTCCCTTAACTGACTGACAGGCTGTGCAGGCTAGACGGTACCCAGATATGCCATTCCAAATGCCAACTTTTTAGGTGGGACAGCCAAGAGAGCTCCTCAATCAGGCCCCACCTGCTTTCCTGCTCCAGCTGCTCCTCGGCCTGGGCCAGCTTGGACTCCAGGGCAGCGATGAGCATCTTGTGGCGGGCTCTGACCCCAGCATCCTCCTCTCCCAGACGGCCTCGCAGTTCCTGGATCTGACGCTCCAGCTGCTGCCGCCCACTTTCGGCCTTGGCAGAGAAACTTCGCTCAGCCGATAGCTCTGTGGTCAGAGACTCCACCTGGCCAGAGGAAGGGGGTGGGTGGCGGTAAGGACAAGGGAGAAGGGGCCTCGGAGGAAGGAGGCAGGAGTATGGGGGCTGAGGGGGACAGGGGGCAGGAGGCGAGGATCTGGAGAAGAAGGGACTGAGGGGAGGAGGGGAGCAGGAGCATAGGGGGAAGCAGGGTCCTGGGAGAGGTGGGGGCCCCAGAGAGGAGAGGGGCAGGAGCACAGGGGCAGGGGGGCAGGGGAGGGGTGGGGGGTCAGGGGGCAGGAGCATGGGGGGAGGCGGGAGTCATGGAGGCCAGGCAGACCCAGGCTGAGAATGTCAGGCTTGAGAATTGGAAGAAAACTCCTGCCCCTTCTCCAAGACTTGGAGGTGACTGTCACCCCCTGGCCAGTCCCTGCTTGAAGCCCCATTGCCCGCATCAGCACGGCCTGGGGTTCTGAGAGAGGGAGAGAAGCAGTGTTGCTGGCCTGTGCCTTGCCCAGGCCATGTCTCTGTGACTGCCTCCAGGCTTGGGACAGTTGTTTTTGAGGACTTGCATTAGGAAGATCACTGAGGAGTAGGCCCCAAGCAGAGTCACCAGGATGGGGCTGGGGAGGTGACCTTCCTCTCAGAACCTGGGAGTTGTTCTATGTGCTGGGTTTGGGTCTGGACTATGGTTCTATCAGGATAAGAAACTTCCTCCACATTTGGCACCAGCACCAGCCTAGAGCCACCAGGAAGACCTTGGTTAAAGTCACTGAACCTGTCTATGCTCCACCCAACCCTCTCTAACCCCACATTTCGGAGAAGGTGGTCAGAGACTCCACCTGGCCTGTCTTGTCTTTGGTAGAGGGAGTCTCCTCACCTGGTGGTTCCCTATCCCAGTAAAACCCCAGGCCTGTTCCCCCCGCTCAGCCCCCATCCCAGCAGCTAGCATGGCCTAATGTCAGGTCTGGGGCTGGAACCGAGCTCTGGATTCCAAACCTGCCCCAGAAGCTGACTAGTTCTCCTAGCTAAGTCTAGGCCTGAGAAGGTTGGACTCCAGGGTCTCCAAATGCCCTTCCAACTCTCCATCTATGATCCTCAGGTGAAGAGGAAGACCCTCCCGGCCCCTGGGTGAGCGGCCCCTTTTTCCCTTAGATGGGCTGGGCTCGTTCCTCCCCTTTTAGCTGGGCGTGACCCTTCTTTCTTCCCCCCCCCCCCCGCCCAGGGCGGGGCAGGGCGGGAAGGAGGTCAAACTTGGAGTTGTTCAGAAGCGAGGGGGCCCCCGAACCGGGGTTGCCCACCTGCAGTAGCAGCTTGCGGTAGCGGTCATTCAGCAGCTCCAGGTTTCCGTGCTCCTCCTCCAGCTCCTCTTCCAGCTGGCCCAGACGCCCCTCGAGCTGCCGCTTCTCCTCCACAAGGGCCGCCCTGGAGGGCAGGGAGGGATATTAGTGGCCAGATCGTCCCACTAAGCCCCAGCCCCGGCCTGGCCGGGCCACGACACCTGGAAGGGCGGGGGAAGGTGGGGAGGGGCGGACTCACTTGGCCAGGTTCCCGTTGGCTGCCTCATCTGCCATATCGTCCCGATCCTGCTGCGCCTGGCGCCGGGCCCGGTCCGAGGCCGCAAGCTCCTGCAGGCAAGAGAAGAGCCACGGCCGTGTCAGCTGGCATGGGAGGACGCGGCCAGCCCATCTTCACGCGCATTAGCGCTACCCGGCGCCAGGTCTTCTCTCTCCTGCAGGACTGTCGTCCCCAGGAGCCAGACCCACGCTGAGCCGAGCTCTGTGCCTCCACCTCTGCAGTTAGCAAATACTTCCTAGGGGCTTAGTGACCCCCTACTGGCGGTGGGGAGGCTTGCTGCCCGGCCTCATCTCCCTCCATCTGGGCCGTATGTGTCCCCGCCTCCCATTCGGGCACTTCCCCCTGGCTCACCATCCCTTCAGTGCTAAATCGGACCCCCTTTTCTCAGGCATCATCCCCGCCCCCTTTGTCTTCCGAAGCTACCCAATTTCACCTTCAATTCTTCACCTCAATTCTGCCAGGTCAGTTTCGGAGACAATGCTCTCCCCTCGTTCGCCTCCCACTCCCGGGGGCCGGCCATCACCCTTTTCCCCTCCCCTCACACGTGGACTAGGGCCATGCAGCTGCTCCCTCTCCCCAGAAGGCAGGGATGATTCTCGGCTGCCGCCCTGGAGCCTCCTAAGAAGTTCTCCAGCCTCTTAGGACACCTGCCTCCCTTAGGCACTTGGAACTCCACGAGTTTTCCCTCAAACGCTATACTTTCTCTCCAACCTTCATGCATTTCTACACGCTGTACCTCACACCTGGAATGCACTCTAAATAAGCCCATCCCAGCTGCTTCCTTTCTGGTTCGATCTTTCGTTCGATCCCTGTGCCTGTGTCGGGGTGGATCATGCCCCTCCCCCCCCCCAGGGGAAGGTAAGCTTCTGGAGGGCAGAGTCTCTGCCTTTTCCCTAGTATCCCCGGCTTTCCCCGCCGTGGGTCCAGGGCAGCCCCCTCACCTCCTGCAGCCTCAGCAGCTCGGCCTCAAGGCTCTTCAGCCTCTTCTCACTCTCCCGGTTCTGGGCAAAGATTTCCTCTCTCGAAGTCCGAGACTCCTCCACTTCCCGCCACAGCTCCTTCATCTGGGCCTGGAAGAAAAACCTTCGACTCGTCGAGATCCCGCTCCTTCGCTGCCTCTTCTCTCCATGCTCTGTTCTCGGGGGGCCCCTTCGCTGCCCTCCCGCCTCTCCGCCACCTTTGGGCTCCGGATCAGAGCCTGACCTCATTTTACAGATGAGGAAACTGAGGCCGACAGAGGTGACACCTGGCTGATGTCAGGTGGGATTTGAACTCGGTTCCTATTGACTATATGAGGGAGAGTGAAGGCCACACAATAACATGGGTGTCTTGGTCACTCCTTCCCACCCCCGGCTTAAAAAACAAAACAAAACAAAACAGATGGCTGCATCCAGGAAGAACTCTAGGTGGGCTGAATAGGACAGGGATAGTTTTCAGGGCAGATGTGTTTTTGACCCAGCTGATGGCTCTGTGGAGAGACCAGCTGACCTGGAGTCAGGAAGATCCGAGTACAAATCTGACTTCTGACATTTACTAGCTGGGTGACCCTGGGCAAGTCACTGCACCTGTCTGCCTCAGCTCCCCATCAGTAAATGGGTATCATAATAGCACTTGTCTCCCAGGGCTGTTGTGAAGAACAAATGAGATTGTATTTGTAAAGGGTTTTGCCTGTCTTTGTTGTATCTGAGTCTCCAGAGTCTAGCGGCCTAGCACACAGTAGGTGCTTAGCAAGTCTGCTGAAGTCAAAGATCCCTTTGAATCAGTCAGTGAACCAGTCAACAAACATTTATTAAACACACTAGTGCCCCCACTAAGTCCTGGGGACAAGGAAAATGGTGCCCCTGCAAAGTAATAGCCATGGCTGGACCTGCTCAGGCTGTCTATCAGCCCAATTCTGGCTCAAAGGGCTCATTTGAGCCTGGGGCCAGGGACAGCTCCTAGCAGTGAGAGCAGTCCTTAGAGCAGAGGTCTGAAGATGACAGGGATGACAGAAGGATCCATCCTTTCAGAAGGCCCCAGAGAAGCAGAGGAGGTGGGGCCCCTGACACAGATGTCAAAGACACTTGGAGCTCCTAGGCCAGGGTAAGTTGGGCAGTCACCTGGGGGAAGGCTCAGCCCAAGGTTCCCACAACCTCCCACTGGCCCCAGGCAAGAACTCTCAGGAGGCTGATGTTGCAAGTGTCAGTATCCCCATCCTAGAGGAGGCCCAGGGTCTCCATGCTCCTTGTAGGCACCATCAGCTGTAAGCTCCTGGGAGGCAAGGGCTGCCCCACCTCAGTCATTGCACTCTCCAGAACCTAACAGATACTGCTGGAATGGCCATACTGATCCAGGGCCACACAGCAGGCCAGTGGCAAAGAGGGATCCAGGAGCCCAACCTTGGCCTCCCAGTCTGGGACCCTTTCCAGATGGTTCCAGAAAGAGATGGCTTCTATCTAAAAACTTGAAACCCTGAGGCCCAGAACAGAGACACAGGCCAACAACTCTGATGCCGCAAACCCTCTTGGTCTAGCCTTAGTTAAAGAATCTGAGTGTCTCATAGGTGGAAGGAACCTCAGAGGCATTTAGGGCAACCCTTGCCCCCAAAGAAAGCCTTCTATGCCATGCCAAGAAGAGAAAGGAAGGCTGGAAGTATGGAAGCAGAAAAAAGTGTTTAAAGGGAAGAATTTCTTTCTTTCTTTCTTTCTTTTTTTTTTTTTTTGAGTCAGGGCTGACTCCTCCTCTCCCATTATAATATAAGGCAGGATGGCATCCCTCTCACTTAGTGCTGCCTGGTAAACAGGAGGTGCTTAATAAATGTCTGCAAACTATATGCAACATCCCCATTTGCTCTCTTTCTGTTCTACTTTGCCTATGCAATGGGGGAGGGAAGGACCATTCCATCCAGGAAAGATAAAGTAAATCAATTCTTGAAGACCGATTAGATGCTGCCCCTCCCCATCCTGCCTGCCTCCCATACAGCCTGTGCCCACCTGTGTTTTCCGCAGCTGCTTCATGGCCTCCTCCTTCCCCTGGCCTGCAGAGCCCACCTGGGCCTTCAACTCCTCCAACTCCAGCTCAGCCTTTTTGCGGGCGGCCACAGCCAGGGCTCTCTGCTTCCTCTCCTCATCCCGCTCAAGCTCTGCGTCCCGTAACTAAGAGAAGGGCAATGAACAAGGGGCAGGTGAACCCCCTGGGGCCAGCCAGCCCAGCTCCGCCCTCCCTTGGGTACTCCTCCTACTTGTGGGGTCCTCTCCTCTCCCTCGGGACCTCCCCACTACTTGTAGGGTCTCCCCCCCCTCCCTCGGGGGCCTCCCGAGCCTTCGGCCCCACCTGCTTGGCCAGCAGCCGCCTCCTCTCCTCGCCGGCCTCATCCCGGCCCTGCAGCTCCCGCTCATGCTGCGCCTTCAGCGCCTGGGCCGTCACCTCCAGGCGCAGCTTGGCATCCTCAGCGGCCATCAGCTCGTCTTCCAGTTCAGTCACCTGAGTTCGAAGGTCTGCGGCCGCCTGCTCCGCTGATCGGCGGGCTCTCTCCATTTCGTGCACCTGGGGAGTGGGCGAGTGGGTGCCAGGCCGGGGAAGGCAGAGAGGGAACTCTGGGGGGAGGGGGGGGAGAGGGAGCGGAGGAGCCGAGACAGAGAGGGAGCGCGGGGGTGGGGGTGGGGGAAGAAGCTTGGAGCTGAAAGTCCAGGACTGGCAGGGAGGGGCGGAGCCGGGGGCAGGGTAGTGGGCGGGGCCCGGCCTTACACTCTTGCCCACATCGTCCTTGCTGCTGAGCAGCTCCTCCAGCTCTGCCCGGAGGGCCCGGTTCTGCCGCTCCAGCTCCTCTCGAGCCTCACGCTCCTCTTCCAGGGCCCGGGCCAGTGCCAGGGCCCGGGCCTCGCGCTCCCTGCCCTCAGCCTCTGCCCGCTCCCGCTCCTCCACTGCCCGCTGGGACACCGCCTTCTCCTCAGCCAGGAGCTGATTAGAAAGAGAAGCAAGTCCCCACGGGGATGAGGAGGAAAGATGGATGGTCCGCCAGCTGAGCAGAAGGATAGGGTCCGGCTGCAGGAGCCCAGGGAGTCCGAAGCTTGGGCCTGGCTGGGTGAGCACTCTGGGCCACATGGTGCCCAGGGCTCAGATGAACAGAACGTCCATGCTCGTGCAAACTCAGGTGGGGACAGAAAACTAACCCCAGGGCCTGGGCCCCTTGGCGCCGAAACTCTGTGCCCCATGACTAAGAGGGTGCTTCTGGGCTCCGATCCCCCCCCCACGCCCTCTCAGACAGGACCTCTAGTTTCCCCTGCCTGAAGCTCATCTGAGAGCTCTTCCCCCGCACACACATGCATGAATGTATGCTCACCTGACTTGCTCTGGGTCCAGGGACCAGAAGGCAGAGAAGCAAGGTTGGGCCTGACCTGGCAGGGATTCCTGCCCCGTGGGGCCTGGATTCCCCAGTCTGAGCTGCCCCCGGAGGGAGTGAGCCTCCCAGAACTAGAGGTCTCCAAGCCATTTTCAGCTTTGATGCTCCTCCCCCACTCCCCAAATACCTGGTCAAATTTCTTCTGTTTCTTCTCGAGGCTGCTGACGAGGTGACGCTGCTGCTCCAAGTCCATGGAGACGTCATCGAGCTCCTGCTGAAGCTGCCGCCGGCCCCGCTCCAGCCGCTCGGCCACTTCTGTCTTCTCGGCCAGCCTCTGGGCCAAGGCCTCGGCCTCTCGGGCCGCTCGGCGGCGGGCCTCCTCTCCCGCCTCCAGGGCCCCTGCCTCTTCCTCCTGCCTCCTCCGCCACTCTGACAGCTGGGGATGGAGGCCACCTTGACCTTCAGCACTTGGCCCCAGAAGCTTGAGACATGCACTCCTTTGTGATGGGCAGCCCCGCCCCCCTCCAGCCCTGTCCTGGTCCCCCTTTCATTTTTCTCCTGCTTCTCACTTTGGGGGCCCTCCAGGCTCCTTCCTTCTCTCTGCAGCCAGTGATCCCCTCCTCCCCAGCTCCGGACCCTCTGGCCATCCCATCAATCCGTCCTCAGCTCCGAATCTCTCTCTTCCCCCGCCTCCCATCTCAGCTCTGGCTTCTCTAGAATATCCCAGGGAGAATTCCCTTCACATTTGTGTAAGACGAGGTGGCCACAGAGGTCTTGGGTGAGGCTTTTCCTACAACATCTTCCCTGTCTCCTCCTCTCCCAGTCCCTAAGGGGGCTGTCAGCCAAGACCATTTCCCTCACTTCCCTCTCTCCAGTTTTGGGAACGACTGACCTCTTTCTCTTCACCCTCCTCCCACTAGGCCAACATAGATGGTCTCTGGCTTCTATTGGCCTTCTCTGGACTCTCTCATTTGCTCCTGTGGCTGGAACCCTGAACTGCCCGACTCGAAGCTCTTCCACCCAGCCCTGACCTCTGTCCTAAGTCCTGGAGTCACAATTCCAGGCGAGTGTTTGCTCTGCTCCGGACCCACACCACCTGTGGCATCTTTCCTCCAGCCAGGCCCTCCTGCTTTGGAAAACCATCGTCCCTCTCTAGAACCCCCCAAGATCGTTGACAGGTATAGCTCCCAGACGGCCCCGCCCAGGCGTTTCCCAGACTGCCCTTCCCTCCCTGTTCACCTGGGCCTGGGCCGTCTGCAGCTCCCGCCCAGCTCGCTCCCTGGCCGCGGCCTCCTCCTCCAGCTGCTCCCGCAGGCCAGCGGCCTCGCTCTCCAGCCCTCGGACCCGGGACCCCAGGGCCAACTTGGCCCGTGTCTCCTCCTGCAGGAGCTCCTAGGGTGGGACAGATGGATGGCGGGTGGGGGAGAAGGAAGGAGGAGCAGTAGAGATGGGCCCTTCGAGAGCACTAAGTGCAGACAGACGGACAAATGGCCGGACGGAGGCAATGGGAAAGGGGTCACCAGAGCTCCGAGCTGGCCTATACCGAATCTCTCCTTATTTTGGAGAGGAGGGGTCCCGAGCTGATGCAGAGCCAGGGACAGGGGACCCAGAGCCAAGACCCAGACGGGGGAGGGGCCTGTCCGTGGTGAGCCGGTCCCCTCCCTTTACCTGGGCGTCATGCAGCTGGACCTCGGCGCTGCTGAGCTCCTTGCTCAAACGGATCACTTTGGACTCGGCCTCACTCAGGGCCCCCGAGACGCTGTCTAGCTCCGCCTGAGAGGTGGGCGCAGAGACTCCTCGTCAGTGCCCTCTGGCTTCTCTTCCCCCGCCCCGCCACACTCAGCCGCATCCGGAAGGGGGTGAGGGAGGCGGGCTTGGAGAAGTCTGATCCCCTCCTTCCCAATTCCACAGTTGGGGAAACTGAGACCCAGAAAGTCCAAAAAAGGAGATGGGGGGCGGGGGGGAGAGCAGGCGCCTGCGCAGCTGTGTCTAGTACTTTCTAAGGACGCCAATAAGCTGGAGGATGCAGCGAAGGGAACCAGGACGGTGAGGAGGAATGGCCCAGACAACTGGGCACGCTAGGTTTCCTGAGGGCAAGCTTTCCCTAGCTGCCAGGGCCCGGCAGGGCCTGGCAAACAGCGGACTCTGATTAACTACTTTGCATATTGCCTGAGTGATGGAGAAGAGCAGCCCCGAGGTGGTCCGGCTCCGACCCTCGCAGGCCCAGCCGGCTACCCCGGCGCTGGCGGTCGAAGACTCTGACTATCCACACCGCTACCTTGGAAGGCACTCGGCTTGGCACCGGAGGCCCGGGGGCCCGAAGGCCGGGAACCCCCACCTCCCTCCCTGAAGCCGGGCTCACCTGGGCTCTCTGCAGCTTGTCGGCCGCTTCGGCCCGGGAGCGCTCGCCGTCGCCAGCCCGGGCCTGCAGCTCCTGTAGTTGGGTCTCCAGCCGCCGGCGCCGCTGGTCGCCCTCCTGCCGCGAGGCCTGCAAGCCGCTCAGCTCGGCCCGCAGCTCGGACACCTCAGCTTCCAGGGCCAGGCGGGTCTTCTCCCAGACACCTTTGCCCTGGGGGAGAGGTGGCAGAGTGTCAGGTCCTGGGCCCAGCCTTCCCCTGGAAGGCTACAGGACGTGTCCGTCCATGACTCGGCGCAGTAGGCACCCCATGTTACTGATGATACTCCCCAAATAAAACAGATGACGGGATTTACCGGGACCACACATACCGAGAACCCAAAGCATAACTCAAACCCAGGTCTTCAGTCCTTCCACTCTCTCTTTGTCTCTGAACTGGAAGACCCTGGTCTGAGACCTAGTTCTGTCACTTATCAGCTGTGTGGTCTGGAGCAAGAACGCAATCTGGCGGGGGAGAGGGGGGATGGGAGCCGTCCAGTGGGGGTGGCCTCAAGCACAGTCAAATGCCCCTCCTCTCTGATTTTAATGTGCTGATGTATTAATTAAAAAAAAACCATCTAGAGACATGGGTGGTGACCAACAGGAACCCTGGGGTACTATTTAGTGACCCCTGTTCTGATTTGAGTTTGGCCCCGTGATCTAGAGGGCCACTGAGCCCTCCCATTCATACCCTTCACTCCATCTCCCATCCCTGGGCCTTTGCCCAGGCTGTGCCTTATGCTTGGAAGACTGCTCTCCTCTGCCTCTTAGAATCAATCCCAGGTTTTTTCCAAGCTCCTCTACAGGAGGTCCCCCCGCCCCCCGCAATTTCCACTGTATGTGTTTGTGTCTGTTTTAATGTACATGCCCAATGTAAGGTGCATAAGGGCAGGGCTCTGCTCCCTGTGCCAAGTCCCCGTGCACAGCCTGGCACACTGCAGAGATGCAGTGACCCAGCTTCAAATCCCAGCTGAGTGACCTAGGGCAGGCTCTTCTCTTCTCCCAGCCTGTTTCCTTGCCTGAAAGGTAGCCCTGAAAACACTTGCCCTCTTTGCCTCTCTGGGTCAGTGGGAGAAAGCACTTGGCAACCCCCGGGACCAGCTTGTTGCAGAGGGGACCCATGTGTGTCAGTGGAGGGGTTTCCTGCTTTGGTGAAAGCAGAGATCTGGACACAGAAAGTGGTTCCTGCATTTGGGGCCCAGCCCTGGAAGGAATCACTGCCTGACAGGCTCAGGCCTAAGCCAGCAGTGTGGAGGCAGAGGGGTCTTTCTCCTCAGGCACACTCCTCCCTCCAGCCAACGTGGCAGGTCTCACACATTCTCACAGTGGTGAGGAGAGAGCCAGTGTTTCTCTGTGGCCTGGGATGGCCTCGAGGACATTCCCCACCTGCTGCAAGGCCAGGTTCTGACCCCTCACATCCAGAAAAGGCCCAGCCATGGCTTAGTTCAGTCAGACAGAGACAGAGGGGGGAGAGGAGGAGGAAGAGAAAGAAGCAAGGAAGGAGGGATGGGGAAAGAGAGAAGGAGGGGGTGAGGGAGGGGGAGAGAAACAGAGACAGGGACAGAGTCAGAGAGAGAGACAGAGAAGGAGAGGGAGAGAAAGGGAGAGGGGGAAGGGGGCGGGGAGAGATCACAGCTGGAAGCAACCTCAGAGGCCACTGGGTTCAACCCCTTCATTTGACAGGTGAAAAAACTGAGGCACAGAGGTTAAGTGACTAGCCAAGGGTCACACAGCTGCCAGGTTGTGGCAGGGTTTGAGCTCAGGTCTTCCTGAGCCCAAATGCAGAGGTCTGTGCCCTGAAAAAGTCTGTGTCCCAGATGCTGGTCACTAGAGTCTAAGAGCCACAGTTCAGGACTAGCCTTCCTCCATTAAGGCCCAGGTCTTCCCAGGGCCGAGTCTGGAGGCCCTCAGAAGCAAGTCTTTGAAGCAGGAGAGGGAGGTTGTGCCATCTCCAGGGCTGCTCCTTAGACTGGCTGCTGGTCAGCCCCTCATTTTCCTGACAGAAGGGATGGAGGCCCCAGCAACAGAGAGTCACATGAAGGTCTGAGGCCAGGACCGCGGCCTCTTTCCACACCTCCCCCTGCCCTGGAGTGACTTCTGGGCCTTCCTGGGGCCTTCAGCCAGACCAGGAGAACTGCCCGTTCCTCCTCTAGGAGGACAGACCCCGGCAAAGAGGCAAAGAATCTAGTGGCTGAAGACAGCCATTAATTAGGTCCTCGTTTCCAGACCATAAAAACTGAGGGCCATTTCTAGGGAACTCGATGGGGAATGGACTCTGCAGAGGCAGGAGAGAGGGAGGCCCAGCCACGACGTGACAAGCATTCAGCCCAGCAAAGGCTTCCCAGGCTGATGCCAGAAGGGAGCCGGCGGCCCTCTAGCCCTCCCACTGGTGAGCCAGGGCAGGGTTGCAAGAGGACACTGAGGCTGGGGGGCGGGGGGGAGGGCCTGTGCCAGCGCCAGCCCTTGCTCTCACCCGACGCGCCTGCTCCAACTGTTCGCCCAGCTCGCCCAGGGCCTGGCCATGCCGCTGCCTTAGCTCCTGGACAGCGGCTTCGTGGCTGCGTGTCTCCTCCTCCAGCGCCCGCTTCAGCTCAGACACTTCTTGCTCCCTTTTGGTCCTGGCCCGAGAAAGAAAGAAAAGCCAGTTTGTACCTGGAGTCTGGGAGGGCTGCAGGGCAGAGTCAGGCGGAGTCAGCTGCCAGGCCGAGGGATCAGGGTCCGGTTTTATATTTGGACCCATCTCCTGGATTGGGGAGGATGGTTTCACAGCTGCTCACCTGAGAAAGACCTGGACTTTGGCTGGGCTGGAAAGCTCTCACTGAAACAACAGGCTTCCCCTCATCCCTCTCCCCCAGCCCTCAGACTCCGACTCTGGGGGCACCAGCCTCCTGCCTAGGCCTGGTCATGTCCCTCCCCTACCACGAACAGAGGACTGCCAGGATCCCTTAGCTTGGTGTTCAGCCTTCCCCTTCACCAAACTGGATCTTGGCTCTTCTTTCCAGCCTTCACACAATGTCCCCCAAACCCTCCCACCTCCAAGCGTTTGTCCCTGCATTAACCCATGGCAAGATCACTCTTGCTTCCCATCACTGCCTGGAGAAGGAGCTCAGTTCAGATGCCCCCTCCTCCAGAAAACCTCTCCAGAGGGTCCTGACTCATAAGGACCCCCCTCCCATCACTGGGATCCATCACTGGGTATGGGCACCAGTCCTTCCCCTACAGGAGGTTCCCAAGGCAGGCACTACAAGGAGGACTCTACTCTCATCAATGCCATTGGCCAGACAGGTGGGAGGGGGAGGCTCCAGGGCTGGAGGTCCAGAGAGGGGAAGGAACTTGCTAGGGCCCTACAGTCAGGATGCATCAGTGAGGACTTGAGCCCAGGCCTCTCCATTCATGTCCTTTGCTCCCATTCTCCAGAGGAGGGAGGGCTGGCCCCAAGTACGCCCTCACCGGAGCTCCTGCTGGGCATTGGTGGAGTCCAGGGTATCTTCGAGCTCCCCCCGGAGGGCCTCAAGCTCCTCCCCGAGGTCTCGACGCTGCTTCTCGGCCTTGGCCCTCGCTGCCCGCTCGGCTTCCAGGTCCTCCTGGGCTTCAGCCAGCCCTGCCTGTGCCTCTCGGAGAGACTTGAGCAGTGTGGCCCGGGCCCCGCCCTCCTCCTCAGCCCTGGGAGAGGAAGGAGGGGAGGGCGCTGAATGGCTCTGGGGAAGGCCAGGCTAACTGCCCCCTAGCTCAGCATGAGCCGGATTTCTGGGAGTGGGGTCTGTGGCAATAGGGGGTTGCTGCCTCAGGCAGGGGCACCACAGCAGACCCTTCAGACATTTAGGCTATGAAAGGGCCAGCAAAGTTGTTTAAAGCAGAAACTGGGGCAGGGGTTGGTAAAGGTCGGGGGAGGGGGAATTAAGGTATGTCTGAGGGTGGCTGGGGGACCCTCAGGGACTCTGATGGGCTAATGATGGTAAAGGATCTCAGGGTCCCTGGGGGGTGTCTCAGGAACCCTGGGGGGTCTGGGAGCTGGGGGGGGGGTCCTCAGGGTCCCTGGAGGGGAGTCTCAAGATCCCTGGAGGGGGGGCTGGGAGCTGGGGGGGGGTCTCAGGGTACCTGGGGGGGGCTGGTCACTCGAGGGGGTTCTCAAGGTCTCTGGAGGAGGGGCTGGGAGCTGGAGGGGTCTCAGGGTCCCTGGGAGGGGGGGGCTGGTCACTAGAGGGGGGTGTCAGGGTCCCTGGAGGGGGGCTGGCAGCTGAAGGGGGGTCTCAGGGTCCCTGGGAGGGGCCTGGCCACCCACCTAGCCAGGGCAGCCTGGAGCTCCTCCTCCTTGCGGCCCAGCTGGGCCCGGAGCTCCTCAGAACGGTGCTGTTGTTCTAGCATCTGCTCCTGCAGCTCTGAGCTCTCCCCGTCCAGGCGCCTCTTGGTCTTCTCCAGCTCTTGGCGGCTTTTCTCCTCCAGCTTGAGCCGCTCTACAGGGGGAGGGGCATGGGGGGCATCGGTGAGGGTGAGGAAGGGCTTCTCCACACCAGAATGCTAGGGATCCACAGGACCACGGACTGGTCTCCATGAATTGAGGCAGAGCCCACAAAGCAGGGGCCCAACAGGATGCCCAAAGTCAGGAATGACCAGAACCAGGCTGGCTGCCACCATGACACAGGGGACAGAGGAGGGCACAACTGGGATGTCACAGACCCATCAGCTCCTTGGAGGGAGGAGGGAGGCAGGGGGGGGGGAGAGATGGAAAATGACAGTAATGTCAGGGCTGTGGGGGGGGGGGGACTCAGGACATAGAACACAGAATGTCAGAGCTGGGGGGTGATCTCAAGGCATAGAATATGGAATGTCAGAGCTGGGGGGATCTCAGGACACAGAACGTGGAATGTCAGAGCTGGGAGGGGTGATCTCAGGACATAGAATGTAGCATGTCAGAGCTGGGGGGTGATCTCAAGGCATAGAATATGGAATGTCAGAGCTGGGGGGATCTCAGGACACAGAACATGGAATGTCAGAGCTGGGAGGGGTGATCTCAGGACATAGAACATAGCATGTCAGAGCTGGGGGGATCTCAGGACATAGAACATAGCATGACAGAGCTGGGGGGATCTCAGGACAGAGAACGTGGAATGTCAGAGCTAGGGGGTAATCTCAGGACATAGAATGTAGCATGTCAGAGCTGGGGGGTGATTTCAGGGTACAGAATGTGGAATGTCAGAGCTGGTAGAGGAGGGGATCTCAGGACACAGAACCTGGCACATCAGGGGAGGCATATCTGCATATGGTGGGGCAGGCCTCACCTTCCATGTCCGCCATCATGGCTTCATATTTGTGCCTGAGTTTGTTAAGGCTTTTCACTTTTTCTTCCTCCTCGGCCGCCTGGGAGGAGAACTCTGCCAGACGCTCCTCCAGCAGCCGCCGCTCCTGGGGATGCAGTGAGAAGCCTGTGTCAGAGGGGGCCCCCTGCCTGGCCTGGGTCTCCAGTGATGGGGAGCTCACTACCTTTCAAGGGAGCCCATGGGCCGGCCAGTGCCCAGGAGCATATGCTACTCCCCGAGCTCCTCTGGGCCAACCTCTTCTAACCCCTTCATCTTACATAAGAGCCAGCTGAGGCCCAGGGGGAAGGGTACATGGCCCACCTCTTCCCCTCCCTCAGGGCCCACCTTGCCCAGCTTGGCGTTCTGGTCCTCCAGGAGCAGGAGGTCCTCTTCCATCTTCTTCAGTCGGGCCTCAGTTGTCACCTTCTCCAGCTGCAGCTTCTGCCGGGCCCCTTCTTCTGCCTCGAGGTGCTGTTCCAGCTCCTGTGGTGGGGGGAGCATGGGGGAGTCACCACGAGCAGATGGCTGCCTAACATCTGCCCCCATACCTGGGCGACCAACCTCCACTTTATGGATGGGCCAGCTCTGACTGCAGGGCTCTGTACACAGCAGGGGCCTAATACAGGCTTTCTAGATGGAGCTAAATCCTCAATTCCACTGGGTTGTGGTTAGTCCAATCACACACAGGACGTACCCAACATGTACAGGTTGTACTGGCTGTACCCATCCCATGTGGGCCACGCCCATCAAATATGGGTCACATCAGCCATAACCATCCCTTATAGGCCATGCCCATCATATATGGGCCTCACTGGCTGTGCCCATCACACATAGGCCATGCCCATTATATACAAGCCATATTGGCCATGCCCATCCCCCATAGGTCATGCCCATCATATACAGGCCACACTGGCCGTGCCCATCCCACATAGGCCATGCCCATCATATACGGGCCTCACTGGCCATGCCCATCCCACATAGGCCATGCCCATCATATACGGGCCTCACTGGCCATGCCCATCCCACATAGGCCATGCCCATCATATACGGGCCTCACTGGCCATGCCCATCCCACATAGGTCATGCCCATCATATAAAGGGCCACGCTGGCCATGCCCATCCCCCATAGGCCATGCCCATCATATAAGGGCCACACTGGCTGTGCCCATCACACATAGGCCATGCCCATCATATATGGGCCACACTGTCTGTACCCATCCCCCATAGGCCATGCCCATTATATACAAGCCATATTGGCCATGCCCATCATATAAGGGCCACTCTGGCCGTGCCCATCACACATAGGCCATGCCCATCAAATGTGGGCTGTGCCCATCATGCCCATCAAAGACGAGGGAAGACAAGGGCCTTCTCCCAGGGCAGTCAGTGGCCAAGTGAGCAGGCCAAAGTCATACAGAAAGTCCATCTCTGAGGCAGGGCTTGAGGCGGTCACCTGCACGTGCTGCTGCAGCCGTTTCTTGTCTGTCTCCAGCTGCACACTCCGCTCCTCTTCCTCACCCACCCGGGCCTCCAGCATGCCCACCACAGTCTCCAGCTCTTGCTTCCGGGCCACCAGGCGGCCCCGGCTCTCCTCTGCCTCAGCACACAGCTCGGCTTCTGCCCGCAGCTGCTCTGAGAGCCGGGCTCTCTCCTCCTCCAGCTGAATGAGGGGGCAGGGGAGCAAAGGTCAAGGAGCTAGCAGGTCTGCTAGCCCTGGAGGCACCACCCTCTGATCCTGGCATTCGAGGCTCGCAACAAGGGAGCCCAGCTTCTCTGGTCTCATTGCCCCCCCGCCTTTCTACACATGCGCTAGGTTCCAGCCTCTTCTTTGCCTAAACCTGGCTTTGGAAAATCTCCTCTGAAGCCTTGCCTGGCAACCCCTCCT
This sequence comes from Gymnobelideus leadbeateri, assembly GCA_011680675.1. Taxonomy (NCBI): domain Eukaryota; kingdom Metazoa; phylum Chordata; class Mammalia; order Diprotodontia; family Petauridae; genus Gymnobelideus; species Gymnobelideus leadbeateri. The sequence goes on along the minus strand of WOXC01000426.1, from coordinate 211,561 downwards.
TCCCTCTCTTCATTGCTGAACCTCCCGATGCCCATGTACACGCAGGGTCACACACAACCCTGGACACACCACCACCCTGACAAACTCAGTAAAACAACCCCTCTCTGTTAAGAACCTCCCATGGCTCCCTATGGCCTGCAAGGTCTCTGGCCTTCCCCACCTCTCAGTCTTTGTCCAGTGATTCCCACCCAATAACCTCCATGCTCTTCTCTCTCCATCTGCCAGACTTGGATGCGAGCCCCACCCTTCCTCTGCCATCGCTGGCTGCTGAGGGGCCCAGGCTGCACCCCTCCAGGGACAGGGAGCTCACTACCTACACTGGTCACTCTGACAGTGAGGGGAAGGGGCCGAGCTCATCCCTGTACCTTACCTGGACCACTCGGCCTTGGAGCTGGTCCAGCTCCCGGGCACTCTGCTGCTGTAGCTCTTGTACCTTCTGGAGCTCCTGGGCCCGCGCCTGGAGTACCTCATCCTGGCGGGTTACCTGAAGAAGCGGCTTCACCTGGAGAGGAAAAGGAGGGGCAGGTCAGAGGAGCGAGGGGTGGGGAGAAGCCAAGAGGAGGGAGAATGGCCACACAGGCCAGGGTTTGAGAGCCCACACTCTTCACACAGCGATATTGGAAAGGGAAGAACAAAGAATCGGGGGGAGGGGGTTAAAGGATACATCCCCCACCCACTCTGAGAGGAGCAAGACCCTTCCTATCCCTGGGCCTCAGTCTCCACATCTGTAAAATGATGGTAAGAGGGGGAGGGACTCTCAGAAATCCCAAACGCATCAATTGACCAACAAGCATTAATGATGCACCCAGCAACCGGGCTAAGCAAGTTGTGCCCTTCAGGGACTTACGCTCTACTGGAGCCAATAACACATGAGCAGAAGTGGGCATGTGCAAGATACATATAGAGAAGCCAGGTCACTTCAGGGGGAGGGCAGCTCCCTCAGCTGGCCAGGGGGCAAGGGGCAGGGAGCAGAGGGCAGGAGGGACAGAGGTGAGCATCCTCTACCAGCTAAGAACAGAAGTGAGAAGGCAGCCTGGGGTGGGGGACAGCCTGTACATACACCTGGAGGGCATCTCTCATAAATCCCTGTGTGGCCAAAGCCTGGTTGTGCCACCCACCCCACCAGGAGCTCCATCTCCACAAGGACAAAGCTGGGGTTGGACTTGGGGACAGGCAGAGGGACAGTGGAGAGAACCCAGTTCACATCCTGCCTCTGTTCCTGCTACCTGCCAGGTTTCAGCTTCCTCCTCTGCAATGAGGGTGATCCCCATAGGGTGGCAGGACGGGGTGGCCACTCACCTTGGTAAAGAGGCGCCACCACTGCCAATGGCGCAGTTTGAGATAGGCGGCGCAGTTCCTCTGCATCACTCGTAGAGCACTTTGCTGCTGCTGCCGTCTGTGGAAAGCCCTGTGGGCCGGGGAAAGCTGGCTCAGCCCAGTTGTCCACAGAGGCCCAGGAGGCCCCAGGAAGCACCCGGCCACAGGGGAGGGCACATGGCTGCACAGAAGGGCGTCAGGCAGCAGGGGAGGGCACCCTATGGAACAGAGGGCATCTCATCTAATGCCCAACTGTGAAACAAGACGATGGCTACTTAGTGCTGGACAAGGTGGCGAGCTACCCATGCGCTACCTGCTATCACTTGGCAGAGTCCAGCCCAGATCTCCCAGGCCCCTCATCAGAGGCCCTGGTCTCCATCCTTCCCCTCCCCGGGGGGCGTCCTGACTCAGAAAGCGGGAGGCCCTGCAGGGCAGAAAGGGGCCGGGGCCAGGGCCTTTTGCCCACCTTCGGGCCAAGTATCCCCGGGCAGCTGCCTGGAAGGACACGATGACGTCTGTGATCTTGAGGTCACGCTCTTCTTCCAACTGGGCCAGGACGCCGGCCCGGAAAAAAATTTTGCTTTGACCAACACGGTACAGGTTGGGGTCGAGCTCTAGGGCCTGGATCTGGGGCAGGGAGCACAGGTGAAGTCAGAGGGGAGGAGAGGGAGGGGAGACCCCAGCATTGCCCTTCCCCGCTCAGGCCCCGCCCCAGCCCTGCCCCTCCAGACCCCTCTTCAGCCCCTTACCATTTTCTCACAGGCCTGTTTCCCATCCATGAATCCCTTGGGGATGGCGTTGGGAGTCAGAATCTCATATCTGCCAATGAGCAAGTGGGGAGGGAAGGGATGGTGAGGCGGACTCAGAGGAGAGACGGCCAGGCACTTCCCCTAGCCTAAGACTAGAGTGATTGGCTCCTTCTGGCCCGGTCATCAGCCGTCCAATACAGCCGCCCTTAGTGGACCCTCCCTCTAGGAGGGAACTTTGGGCAGAGGGGACTGGGAGGGAGGAGGGCAGCTAGTCCAGCCCAGCTGGCAGATTCCTATTTGAATGAACTCAGTCAATCGAGGCTTGGGGGGAAAGTCCCTCTTTCCCCACCTGGTTATTTCTCCCAGGGGTGACAACTTCCAGAGACACGAGCTGCCGGCTACCCATCAAAGGCCAGGGCATTAGAACAGGCTTCCCAGGGAGGGGTAAGCCTGGATCTGCCTGTTACCCCACTCTCCAGCACCCCAAGTTGGCTGAATTAGCCCCCCTCTTGCCCTCCAGCCATCCTTGGAAGGCCACGAGAAGCATCCCCTCTCCCCCCACCCAGACTCCAGCCAGCCTTCCACCAGCCCTTTCTCTCTGTTCCAGTTCTGCCCTGCTCACCTCTGCCGGAATTCCTGAAACAGAATTCGATTGGGGAAGCCCTGGCGACAGATACGGATCCCCTCCAGGACCCCATTACAGCGCAGCTGGTCCAGCACCAGCCGGGGCTCCAGCTTCCCTGCCTGAGAGAGGAGAGGCAAGTCAGGCTGGACGAGGGGGAGGGGGTGTGTGGGGGGCAGAGAATCTTGTCTTCCAGGCCAATTGCACAACCTTGGACAGCTCCCTCCTTTTCTTCTCCCTCCCTCTCCCCCTCGTCCTTCCCTTCCCCTTCACCCTCTTCTTCCTCCTCCCCTCCTCCCTTTCCCTTCCTTTTCTTCTTCCTCTTCTCTTCCTCCTTTTCCTCTTCCTCCTCTCCCTTCTTTCTCCCTAATCCTCTTCCTCTTTCTTCTCCCACTCTCCTTCTCCCTCCTCCTCTTCTCTTCCTCCTTTCCTTTTTCCTCATCCCTCTCCTCCTCTTTCTTCTCCCCTCCCTGATCCCTTGGTCAGCCTTTCCTCCTTTGGTGGTCAGGGCCCTCTTGCCCTCCTCACACAGATGGTCTGTGGCCCATGGGTGGGTTTAGAGGCCTGCCATGTATTGTGTGAGGGCCTTGTGGCAGCTGAGGAGGGCCTGGACCATGAGGGGACGGCCATGAAAAGCACCTATGACTAGGACCTGAGGCTAAGACAATCAGCTCCAGTCAGAACATATTTTGCTTTGGGGTTCCAAAAGGTAGCTTCATCAGACGAAGACTGAGAAAGACTCCTAGACATTAAAATGAGATAAACTATGTAAAGCTTATGGAGCTTACAATGCCACACTCACATGCTAGCTATTACAGGTCATGTGAAATGGAGGTGGGGCTCTTAGTAGCCCCGAAGCTCAGCAAGTTACAGCCACCCCAGAAAGTCCCTGGGACCTGATAGGCTGAGGAAGCAAAGGCTGGTGGCAAACAGGAGCAGGGGAGATGGGGGGTGGGGACTCACACTCAGGGCAGGAAGGGGTCTTAAAGACTTTCCAGCCTACCCTGAAAAGTATGAAGGGGGATGGACAGGATTTGAACACAGGGCTTCTGACTCCAAATTTAGCGTTTTCTCCCTTCCACTTGCACCTGGAGCGATGGGTATTTACAGGGGAGTTCCAAAAGCATGGATTAAGCCCCCGTTGTGCTTCAGGCTCTGAGCGGGAGCTCAGAGTTTAGGTTGACGACAGGGCTCAGGGTGCTCACCCTCTTTTCATGATTGGGGATGATGCACCGCACAAAGCTGGGGTTGGTGTTGCTCAGTGTGGCCATGAGCCTGCTCAGGGACTCCTTGTACAGCTGACCCACTGTCCGGAACATGCCTCGCCGTGGGCGTCCACCGGGCGTGCCCCCATCCCCGAGGCTGCTCACCTGCTCCAGGCCCACGATGCTCTCCACTGCAAGGCCAGGCCAGAGAGAGACAAGGGTCACCCCAGAGGGCAGGGCAGGGGCCAGGAAAACACCCAGAGAAAGTAACTTGGGTCACAGTATAACCCTGAGGTCAGCTACTGGGAGACAGAGTTGGGGGGAGGGAGCTGTCAAGAGGAGTGGGTGTTGGGGAGGGGTCACTCCCAGAGATGGAGGAAAGAGGGAGAAATAAACAGACAGAGAGACAGGGAGGGAGATAGAGAGATGGGGGGAAGAGACAGAGACAGAGAGAAGCCAAGATACACAGAGAGACAGGGAGAGGAGGAGGAGGAGGAAAAGGAGGAGGAGGAAGAGGAAGAGGAGAAGGAAGAAGGGGAAGAGGATGGGGAGGAAGAGGAAGGGGAAGAGGAGGAGGAGGAGGAGGGAGAGCAGAGGGAGCTTGGAGAGGAGAGGGAGCTGGGGAGGGGGTAGGGATACTGGGGGTATTCAGGGTCATCCCCAAGTGTTGGAAGACAGTCACACACAAAGCCCTGCCCACATCCCGATCCTAAGCCTCCCCCTGGGCAGGTGCCGCTTTTGGAGGGTTCTTCCCCTCTTGAGGCCAGCATGGCTCTGCCGTGCGTCCCGACCTCCAGGTCGGGGCCAGCTGGTGTATCCTCCCTGGATCCTCACCGTCCTTCCAGATCTCTGCAGTGAGCTTGTCCGTGCTCTGGTGTAGGAGGGCAGCCACGCTGTCATTCAGCGGATCCATGTTTTTCATCAGCCACTCGTTGGCCTTGTAGTCTACCTGTGGGAAGGAGAGGGATGCAGGGCAGGGGTCAGGTCTCGCACTCTCCAGGAAGCCACCAGGCTCCTGCCTCTCAGGCTCAGTCTGCCAGGGATTGAACTGCTGGCCCTACTTTGTTTCCCAGGTAGTATAAAACGGGCTGGGGGTGGAGATGGGGGTCGGTCCTACTTGGGCTCCTGGTCTCACTCCCATCCACCATCACTCCTGTCCCCTCCATTTGCAGGCGGGGCCCCCTCCCACACCCCTTCCAAGTAGAATGGAGCTTGCTGGGGGTCGGCCTGGTTCCCCATTGCCTAGGCAGACCACATACCCTTACACACACACACACACACACACACACACACACACACACACACACACACACATTCATGCACACACGTGTATACATACACACACGTATTTATGTGCACACACGCTTACTCATGCGTGCGCACAAACACACACACACATTCATGCACACACATATTCACGCATGCCCGCATGCCCACGCACCTTCCCAGCATAGTGCAGCACGCTGAAGTCCGCCTGGTCTCGCAGCTGCCGGGGCCGCTGGAACTTGGGGTGGCTGCCCTGCTCCTGAGCCACCTTCTCCACAAAAGACTTGTCGGTGGCCTTGGGGAACCAGCACTCCTCGTCCAGCAGGGCCAGGAGTCCCGGGGGGTTGGCCTGGGGGGAGGCCGCGTGTGGGAAGTCACCCTCAGACCCTCTTCCCCCCACTTCCTCCCCACTAGGCCCTCTCCCCACTCTAGCCCTCTCCTCCCCCCTCCCTCCTTCCCCCGTCCTTTCCCCTTCCCCCCTCCCCCCCGCCCTCTCCCTAGCAGGGGCGGAGGGGGCAGCGGCGCTCACAGGCCTCTCGATGAGGTCTATGCAGGGCTGCAGGTCGAGGCCGAAGTCCAGGAAGGTCCAGGGGATGCCCTCGCGCTGGTACTCCTCCTGCTCCAGCACGAACATGGTGTGGTTGAAGAGCTGCTGCAGCTTCTCATTGGTATAGTTGATGCACAGCTGCTCGAAAGAGTTCAGCTGCAAAGAGAAGCCACCAGGTGAGTGAGCGAGGCTGACAGGAGGGTGGGGCAGGTGAAGAGGCGGGGCGGTGGGCGGGGCCGGACAGGCAGGTGAAGAGGCGGGGCGGTGGGCGGGGCTGGACAGTGAATGGGGGCCGGTCAGGGTGGAGAGGCCAATGGGCGGGGCAGGTCAGGTGTGTGAGGCCAGACAGTGGGGGAGGGGGGCACTAAACAGCCAGGCCAGGCCCCTCTCCGCCTTAGTTTCCCCAGTGTAGCATAAGCCAAGGATCCTGATCCTAGGGCTGCTACAGGACAAACATTACAGATGAGGGCCACAGAGGGAGGAGACACAGCTGACCGACCCGGCCAGCTGGGTAAGCCGGTGCTGGTGAGGCCGGGTGGGAGGAGGAGGAGGTGGAGTGAGGGGAGAAACCCGGGCAGAAAGGATGGTGATAATAAAGACACTAGCTAGCTTCAGAGCACTTTAGGTTTTGCAAAACACTTTGCAAATATTGTCAAATACTGCATTTGATGCAATAATTCTGGAAGTAAGTGCTACTGTCACGCCTAGTTTGCAAATGAAGAAACTGAGACTTGCAGAGAAGTCAAGTCACTTGCCCAGGGTCACATAACTGGTAAGTGGCAAGATCCGAACTTAGGTCACCCTGATTCCACGTTCGGTGCCCTAACCACTGCATCATCTAGCGGCCTTCCTTTAAAGAGGAGGGGGTGGGCGTGAGAGGAGAAGGCCTGGAAGAAGGGGCAGGGTGAGGGTCAGCAGAAAGACAAGTCTCACTTGGAAGATCTCGAAGCCAGCGATGTCCAGGATGCCCAGGAAGGAGGCCCCTTGGCGTGGACTTCGGTCCAGGGCACGGTTGAGGCGCAGCACAAGCCAGCGGAAGAGGCGCTCATAGGAGGCTTTGGCCAAGGCTTCCAAGGCAAAGTCAGCCTGTGCACAAGAGAGGATCCAGAAGGGTTGGAGGCAGGGACAGCCATCACATGAGAGCTTTTGGGGCCAACCTCGGCCACAGGCAGTGAGGGGAACAGAGAGACAGAGATGGGAAGGGAGATGGGAGAGAAGGTCGGTGAGGGATGGAGACAGAGAGAGGTTGGAAAGAGACCGAGTGGAGGCCAACGAGGGCTTAGAGGCAGAAAGGAGAAGGACATTTGTTCAATGTCTAGCCGAACAGGAATGCCCTCCCACAACACCCCTCATGAAGACTCAGTCACCTCCTCTCCCTCCTTCCTCAAGCAGGCCATTCCAAGGTGGGACAGCTCTCACTGGGTCGGCTCTTCTCCCCCACCCACTCCCCGCTTTCCTAGCTCCCTCCCTCCCTCCCAGTGCCCCAGGGTGGCCCTTCTTCAGCCATAGCCTCCTTCTGCCCGCCCTGGGTCAGTACCTGCTCCTTGGTTTGGGCCTTCTGCACATAATCACGACCAACCTTGATGCGTGGGGAGAGCAGGGCCCGGGAGAAATCGGTCACTCCCAAACCCAGCAGACGGCAGAGTTTCTGGGCGGCTAGCAGGGAGGAAGGAATGAGTGGGTTAAAGTCTTGAGCCTCATTTAAGGAAAATGAACAACGAGAAATCTTTCAAGACTACGCCTACGGGGAGAATTTGTTTGCTTGTTTGTTTATTTTGCCTAGATTTTATTTTTTAAATGTATTTTTTTTAATGTAGCCCTTTGGTTTATCCATAACCTTTTCTACCCCCTCTCCCCGCTGCTAGGATTTAAAAAAAAAAAAAGTGAGCCTTTTAGCCAAGTGAGCTAGCCCTGCCACGGTATGCCTCCCCCTCAGAGCCCGCACTGCACTGCATGAACTGGGCTCATCATGCAACATTTCCGAATCTTTGCTCTTTGCACTGACACAATAACCACCATCATTTCCCTGGCTTCTCGTACTTCTGTCCCAGTCAGTTGTCATACTCCTTCCTATGTTTCTCCAGTTTTCTCCTGTCATTTCTTTGAAATTGCTAGTGGTGTCTTCTAAGGTAACCTTCCACTCTCTCTATATTGTGTGTTCGGATTTATAAATGTTGTCTCCCCCATTAAAAGGAAAGCTTCCTGAGGGCAGGAGCTGTGTGTGCTTTTTCTTTGTATCCTCAGAACGGGGCACAGAAGGGGCAATTGTTGATTGACTGGCCAAATCACCCCTACCCTTGGACCCTCAAACTCTCGAGAAAGCCAAGGACAGAATGAAAGGTACGATAAATACCAAAAGATTGCTAGCAGCGTGGTTTTGGTAGTAGCCAAGGAATCAAATAGAAACCGAATTCTGATTCTGACCTTATTGGGGAATGGGTAAACAAGTGGGCACGTGAGTGGGTGGCATCTCTTTGTACCCAAAGGATGACGAAGCTGAGGAGTTCAGAGAAATGTGGGGAAATCCGTATGAGCTAATACAGCCCATACAAGTATGCAGGGCTAGATAAACAATCCAGGCAAGGACAGCAATGCAAAGGAAACAGAAAGAGTAACAAAACCCCACGGAAAGCAAGAGCCCAAGCTTCAGCCTGGAGGAACTGAAGAAATGCAGGAAATGCAGCTCCCTCTCCCACTGGAGAGCTGGCACCTGTGGAATGCTTGTCCATCTCTAAGCTTGGACCCCTAGAGGTCAAGGCAGCTCTTGGCTTTGCCCTGACTGTTTTTTGGGTCCAAGGGAAGGTTTGGCAGGTGAGAGTGGAAGGAGTCTATTCAAACACTGATGCACTATGAACATCAAATAACTTTAAAAATCTGTCCAGAGGGCCTGTCCAAAGCCCCTGCTTTGTAACATTTGGGGCTGCTGGGAAAGCCTTCTGGACATTTGAAAATGCTGTGGCAAGGGAAGCTGTCATGCTTATCACCACTGTTATTATTCCATATTTTTTTTTATCAAGGACTTGGATAAAGCTGTAGTTGGCCAGATGTTGTATGGATCATACACAGAAACACACACACACACACACACACACACACACACACACACACACACACACACAAGTAATGCAAACTTGAAAGTGGGAGGAGCCTTAGGGGCAACCTAGGTACAGCTAAATGTACCAGATATCAGGGATCCCCTCTACATCTGCCAGATACTACTTGAATACTTCAAGCAACAGGGAGCTCATTACCCCCAAAGGTGTCTACTTTGGGACGGCAGAGTTGGAGCTGTCTCGTAAACTAGCCCCTAGACCCTCATCCCAGTCAGTGCTCCCTGGGTTGGGCAGGTGGGGCCCTGGGGACCCTTGCTCTGGGGCTACCTGTGTTGTCTGGCATTGTGGCCTGGTCTGAATGTCGTTCTTTCTTCAGAGAGATATTTCCAAACTGGAGGACAGCAGACACCACTCGTAACATGGCTGTGGGGGTTGGGAGAGAGGGCAGCTGAGCAGCAGTGTGTCCTGGCCAGGTCCTGTCCAGTTCTGCCCTGCATTAAAGGACATCTCTCTGCCCAGTAAGCCGGCCTCTCATCTCCTCTGCCTGGTTCCTCACACCTTCCTGGGGGCTCCTTCCCCACATGTAGGTGGCCCCCCAACCCCATCCTAGATCCTTGCCCTTGGTGAGCAGGGGCTACTTTTTTTGTGCACATCACATTTATGAGGATGAATCAGGCCCTGGAGCCCTGGGGGCTATGGCCCCATGACAGCCCTAGCAGCCTTTAGGTGCTGCTGTATCCCAGGTCTGATTGCTGTGGCCCAGGCCTTGGCCCAAGCTGCCCAGTTCCCATCCCTCCCACTCCTCATCTGTTGGGTCAGGTTTAGAGGAGCTGAGACTGGAATGCCAAGTATCCTTCCTCAGGTCCTGAAGAGCCCTCTGGGTGGGAGGTGGGAGAGGCAGGAGCATTCCAAAGGCCGGCTCTTTGGCTGGCCACACCCTGCCCTCCTGGGGTGGGGGCACAGGCAGGTACCTGCCCCACTAGTCAACACCACCAACACTCAGCCCTCCCAAGGAAGCCCCCCAGACACCTCCCAGCTGGGAGGACTCAGCTTGCACCCAGGCTTATTCTGAGCCTCTGCAGGCAGGCATGGCTTCACCCAGCTACCATAGGGCTAACCCTGAGCCAAGCTTGGGCCCATGTGGTATCCCTGGCCCCTGTCCTCCTCAGTCTGTGGCAGCTCAGCCAAGGTGCCTTTTCTTTGCTGATCCCCCCGAAGTTAGTGTGGCCCCCTGGCCCCTGCACTCTGGGCTGGAGGCACATCTCTGTGGGGCGTGGGCTCCTAGAGAGCAAGGCCGCCTCACTTTCAGATCTGTGCCCCCCCCCCACCTGGCACACAGTAGGAGCTTAATAAATGGGTGTTCCTGGCATGGCCCCAGGGGCCAAACAAAACAAACCTACTTCTACCACACAACCCAGATAATTCCCTTTCCTTGCCCAGTCTCTTCTTCAGGCTAAAAATCCTGAGCCCGTCATGTGAAATGGCCCTTGGTGCTTAAGACAGACCCATCCTGGCCATGGCACAGGAGCTCTGTCCTACCTCCAACAAGGCAGCATTACAATCAGAGTGGGTGTTTTGGAGCCACTGACACATATTGAGTCTGTGGTCCACTAAGACCTCCAGGGTTTTTCCACAACTAGCACTCTAGCTAGGCCTCCTCCATTCCCATGCTCCCTAGCAGCCTTTGGTAAATGCAGCTTTCGATCACATTTGTCAGCTTGCGGGATTAATTGTCATAATTGTTTTTTATGGGAACATCACCCCAGGCTCTGCATGTGGAAACCAGTCTGTCTGTAGGTGGAGTGCTGAGATGTTGGAGGCTGCATGAGGTTGAAGGTCAGGAGACCTGGGCTGGGTTCCAAAGTCAGAGGAAGAGCCAGAGGCATGGGGCAAGTCCCCACTATGGACTCATAAGGGGAGACTATGGCACCTGGGGGAGGGCAGCCTGTGGCTCTTGGAGGAAGACAGAGGAAGACATCCTCATCTGAAAAATGGGCAGAGAGGACTAAGACAGGGCCCAGCTATTGACACCTGTGACCTGAAAGGAGCCAGTAACATCTGGGCCTCCGCTCAGTTATGACAACAGCCCGATCTACCTCAGTTTTAGATATGGATGGGGCCTTAGAGGAAGTGCTCAGGCCTGGGAACGCCAAAGAGGCCGGTGGTCCTAGCTCTAAGCTGCTGTGATGGAGCCGCTCTTTGCCTCAGTTTATACCTTTGTGAGCTGAAGGCCCAGACAAGTTCCTCTAAGTGCTGACCTTTCCAGCGCTCATTCAACTGTTCCACCTGCCCCCAGGGCCTACAACAGGGAGGGGTGTGGGGTGGCTCACCTGTCCCACAGAGGGCAGAGGGATTTGTTGGTTAATTAAAGGACCCCAACCCCAACTTGGGGCAGAGGCAAGCAGCCCTGTTGGTCACAGGCCAGTCTGGCCTTGAACCTGGTCCCTGGCTGGGGCTCTCTACAACTCATCCTTTCCAAGTCAATAGTGCAGAGCACTATGGAACTGTGGCCAGTTTGGGTGTGAACCCTCTAGCCACAGCCTGCAGCCCTCTGAGGGCCCCTCCTGCTGTGAGTCAGCCCTCCTGGGGACATTCCCACTAAGCCCAGGAGACAGACCCAAAGCCAGCTCCTGGCTCTGGCCCACATCTACTCACAAACAATCTCCTCATGGGTGAAGCCGAGGACTCGCAGGGATTCCAGAGTCTCGTGGAAAAGCTCGCGCTCCTGGCCAGGGGACGATGCTGGCCCATTGGTGAGGAAGCGGTACTCAGAGCATGGCTGGAGAAGGAGGTCCTCTGTGGTAGGGGGGAGGGGAAGAAGAGTTTGGGAGGGGACACCCACAGAAGAGCCTCCAGCCTCCCCCGCCCCACCCCCTCTGGGGTCCTGGGGCTTGGGAAAGGAGGAAGAGAATATCACAGAGACTGTGGGAGCCACAGAGGGCAAGGGAGTACTGGGGAGGGGGAGCCCATGGACCTTTCAGCTGCTCCCCTGCTCCCCCAAGGAGCTGGTAAAAGATGTGAAAGCTGCACTCATCCTTGGCCTGCCTGATGGCCCGGGACTTCTCCAGCAAGTCTGGGGTGAAGGCAGTCAAGGAGCCAGTCTACAATGCTGCCACCCAAGCAAGTCCCATAGACACTGCCCTCTCCCAGTCCCCTCCAGACGCCCCCACTGATGTCCCCCAAACACAGTCCATGCTGCCCCCAAACCCCCTCCCAGCTGCCCCCAGACCCCCTCCCTGCTAGCCCCCAGACCCCCTCCTTACTGCCCCCCAGATACCTCCCAGCTGCCCCTCCCTGCTGCTCCCAGACCCCCTCCCTTCTGCCCCAGACCCCCTCCCTGCTGCCCCCCCACCTCCCCGCTGCCCCTCCCTGCTCCCTCCCCCCAAGTCCCCAGTCCCAAGGATACAAGTCTCGATATTGGCCCCCACGATATAACCTGCCACATCAAAGTTGATCCTGATGAATTTGCCCTGGGGCAGGAGAGAAGAGGACACCGTACAGGCTCTCTGACTCTTCCTCCCTTCTCTGCCTGCCCCACACTTCCAGGGAAGGCTTAAGCTCCTTGTGGACCCAGGAGGCCTAGTTGAGGCCCTCAGCCCTTAGTGACTCCCCAGGGCCTGCTGCCTCCTTCCCTGGGGTCCATCCCCTGCCCCGCCCCTCCCCATGACTCCCAGGGACATCAGCTTCCCATATGCTTGGCCCTGAATCCCCACAGGGCTCAGAAATCTGGAGTCCCCCCCACACACACACCCAGGGCCTGGAGGCTTACAAAGCGGGATGAGTTGTCGTTCTTGACTGTCTTGGCGTTCCCAAAGGCCTCCAAGATGGGATTGGCTTGGAGGAGTTGCCGTTCCAGCTCGCCCTGAGGAGCCATGGACAAGGGTCAGCTGGTGGGCATAAACCTGGGTAGGGGGAGGCCACTGGGCCAAGGCCCAGTGCACTGTGGGAGGGATGATGGGCAGAGGGAGGCCGCTACTCACATAGGCCACCGTGCTGGCAGGGGTCTGGGGAATTCACAGGAAGGCGGGACCCAGACCCAGCACACGGGAACACAGGACACGGACCAGGACACAGCACATGGAACACAGGACAGACACGTGGAGGGCCCCCAGAGTTAGTCACTGGTGCATTAGGTCCCAAGAGCAGATTCCCCCCTCCTCATGCTGGTATTCAAGGCCCCCACTGGCCATCTGGGTACTATTCTCCCTCACTCCAATCACTAGCCTGTCGCTGGTCATCTCTGTCAGCCCCACTCACTGTGTCCCTTCCAAGAAGCTTCCGAGGCTCCTCCTCTCCCCCAGATCCAGACCCACTTAGCTTAAAGGCAATCATTTCTATCCATGCCCCAGAGAGCAGAGGTGCTGCCTTCAGGGGCCCCTGGTCCTGGCCTCTCATTTGTCCCCCAGAGAGGCAGGGATACTGCTTTTGGGGGTCCCCAGGGCCTGGTCTCTCTCATTCTTTGCTTTGGGATCATCACAGCCCTATTCTTACAGTCTGTGTGCTGCAAAGCTCTTTCCCCCATTTTGCAAATGAGGAAATTCAAGGAGGTCCAGGACATTTTAGAGGCCCCACACCTCCCAAAGTCCAGAGAGCCCCTAAGAGAGCGAGCCTCTGGCTAAGGAGGCATGAGGCAGGCCCAGATCTGGGCAGAACCTGGCAGCTCTGGGCCTCAGGCTCCCCCCCAGCCTGGTTGCTTTGGGGCACCCCAATGAAGGGCTGAGGCTGCACCAACTTGCAGGGTGGGCTCTCTGAGGGGAGAATACAGGGGTGTGACAAGAACCAGAAAGTACCAAGGGACTTTAAGGAGGCACCCCAGTGCAGCCCCTTCCATGCCGGCCCTCACCTTCCCCATCTGGACCACCATCAGCAGAGGAAGGGGAGCAAGGGGCTGGGGGGGAGAGGCCAGGAGGGAAGGGGCTAATGGGCCCAAGCAGGCTTTGAGGTGGAAGGAGCCACAAGACGAGAGGAAAGGCCAAGGCCCCTAGATCTGGATGGACAGGCCATGGAGTCTGGGGAGGATGAGGGTGCGGCTGGAGGGAGACTCACCGGGGCACCCTGCTCCCGCCGGCCCTTTGGGGATGAAGCTACATGTGCCAGGTACTGAATGACTTTCTTCGTGTTTTCTGTCTTGCCAGCCCCAGACTCGCCCCTGAGGGAGAGGCAGAAGGGGCGGTCAGCAGGCCCCACTTCCCCCTTCCTAAGCCATCCCGCCTCCCTTAGAGTCTGGGGGGTGGGGGTGGTCACTTACGTGCAGAGGATGGATTGATCCTCCCGGTCTGTAGGGGACAGAGACAGATGTCACTGAGATGCTGCCATCCCTTCCCCCAACCCCAAATCCCAGGAGGCCCCAGGGACTGGGTCCAGGGACCTTTGGGACAATCTCTGCCCTGCCTCAGTTTCCCCCTCTGTGAAGTAGGGGGTACAGCAAATGAGCCTGAAGCACCTCTCCTACTCTCTTGTCCTGTCCTCCATGGGTTGCTTAACTTACAGGGGATATACACTGCCTCCAAGGACCTGCTGGGCTGCCATCCCCTGGAGGGGTCTCAAGCAGACTGCCAGACCTGGCCTTCTGGGCCAGCCAGAGCTCCACCCCAAGGCACAGGACTAGGCATTGGTGGGCCTGGCCAATGTGGGCACCCACTTGGCTGAGCTTTCTTATTTTCATGGGACACAAATTAAATGCTCACTAATTGAAATAGTTTGGGTTTTTTTTTTAACTTCTGAAACCCTGTATGACCAGTGTCCAGAGACTGGGGCAGGGCCTGGGCACAAGGCATATGGGATCCTATAGCTCTTAATGGGTGCTGTTAGTCAGTGTGGAAGACTCCCCTGCATGTCCTGGCCAAGCAGCCTGGGGGAAGGAGCCCCTTTATCGGGAAAGTTCATGGGGCAGACATATGAGGGGCCTCTGGGCCAGGCAGTCTCCTCTGCCACACACACATACACACACACGTACACACACACACACACATGCATTCATACAGTACACACATGCACTCGGTATGTACACACCGTGTAAATGCATGTACATACATGTGCACGCACACACGTGTGCATAGATGCGTGCACACACGCACACATACGCACTCACACACGTGCATACATGCACACAGGAACAGCGGCCCAGGGTCTCCCTGGAGCCAAAGCCAGCTTCTTTCCCATGCATGGCCCCACAGCCTCAGGCCACGATGCCACATCTGCCCCATGCGGCCTGCTGGGGCCAGACCCGGTCCTTCCACCGGGAGCCTCAGACCAGGCTCCTCCCGTCCCTCGGGGTGCCTGCTGGAGCACACACCGACATTCCTGACGTTTTTTCTGCTTTCCAGAGGTCTCCAGCCGACATTGGGGAAGTGGTCTGTACGGGGGCTGGGGGGCTCCCAGGTCTGACCTTTCTGGACCTCACTTTGGGGGTAACCTGACCTTGCAGCATGCTGCGGTAGGCGCCCTCAGTGACCGCATACACGTGGGGCGGGACCTCGTGGCGCTTCTTGCCCCGGTACATCTCCACAATGGCTTCGGTGTAGATGGGCAGCTGCTTGTAAGGATTGATCACCACACAGAAGAGGCCTGAGTAGGTCTGTGGGGAAGGAGGGGGTCAGAGAGCTCCGCCAGGCTCCAGCCCACACACCCGAGGTGGGACCCACGGCCGCTGGGCCGATCCGGGCATCTACCTGCCTAGTCTAGAACCGAGATGAGTCACACATGCTCTGCAGCCCCCTCCCAGGTGGCGGAGAGGAAGGGGGCGCACACAGCAGGTGCTGAACAAATGCTTGTGGAATGGATAAATGGGTACAGATGTGAGCCTGGAATCTGACCCTTGTCCATTAACGATATCACACACGCAAAGGGCTCAGCAAACCCTCGGGCACCGTGTGAACAGGGTGAAGGGCAGGCCCTGAGAGCAGAGAGGCCCCAACCATGCCTCTCCAGACACGGCGGAGGGGGAGAGGATAAGGAGGGGGAGGGGAGGAGGAGGAGATGGGAGGGGAGGGGAGGAAGAGGAGGAGAGGGGATGGAGGGAGGCGGAGAGGGGGAGGAGAAGAGGAGAAAGCGAGGAGGAGGAAGGGGAATAGGGATGAGGGGAGGGGAGGAGGAGGAGGGGGAAGAGGAGGAAGGGAGATAGAGATGAGGAGATGGGAGGGGAGGAGGAGGAGAGGGGAGGGGGAGGAAAAGGAGGAAGGGGGAGGAAGAGAGGGGTGGGGGAGAGGGGAAGGCAAGGAGGAGGAAGGGAGATAGAGATGAGGGGAAGGAGGAAGGAAGTGATGGGGAGGAAAAGGAAGCTGAGGGAGGTGTCCGGAGCGGGTGAGGGGACCGAGGGGCAGTGGCCGTGGCAGAGGCAGGGGAAGGCCCGGAGGGGTGAGCTGGAGGGAGGCTGAGGCTCTTGCCAGAGCCAGAGCAACCGGTCGGGTGGGTGAGAGGGCCCCACCCTGGACCTGGCACCGACACCAATCTCACCATCCTCTCTCCTTGCCGCCCCCCCACCTCTCAGCACTTCTGGAGGGCGGGCCCACCCACCCACATTCCCAGGCCAGGTAGCTCATGTTTGGTGGCGCCGCCATGAGGGGGGCTCCCCGCCCCTGCCCCAAGGCCCAGGCCTGGTTAGTGCTGGGCTGGGGATATGGAGGCCAAGAGCTGGGAGCCTGTTGTCTCCCTGCAAAGTCATTGCCAGATGGGCCTAAGGATGAGGAGACTGGCACTAAGGCGGCCCTGGCTCCTGCCCACCCCCACTTGACAGAGAGAAACTAAGGCCCGTTGAGGGTGGGCCGTTGGCCATGGTCTCTCTGGGAGGGCGGAGGCTTTCTCCTTCCCGGCTCCACCCGCTCAGAGGCCAACACCCGGGGAAGCAGCAGGAATGTGAGCCTGGCAGGGACCAAAGGGCAGGCAGAGATGGCCACACCCGGATCAGGATGGGCAGGGGGGCCTTTGGGCTCCTTGGGCCCAACTTCCTTGTTTTAGAGAGCGCCAGTGGAGGCCCAGGTGCCTGCCCACAGTCACCCATGGGGGATGTAGGCCATGGCGTCCTGGGGCCCCCAAGCCCCACCTCCTCTGGCAGAGGGATCGAGGAGATGCTGGTCATCTTAGCCACCTCTCTCTGGCCTTCAAAGTGAAGGGACTGGACGGGGTGGTCCTGTCCCTGAGTTGGCAGGGACTGGCCAGCCCTGGACAAGCTGCAGGCATGTCTCTGTCTCTTCTTCCTGCCTGCTTTGGGCCTCTCTTGGGAAGGGCAGATGGGGAGCAGGCCAGTGTCCTGAGACCCCCAAAGGAGCCCACCAAGGAAGGCCCTGGGAGGATGGTCATCCCCCCCATTTTGTGCAGGCACAGACTGAGGCCCTGAGAGGTGACAGACGTCCTGGGAAGAAGCAGAGCATCCACCCTCAGAGCAGAGGGGCCTCCACACTGCTCGGGGAGACTGAGGCCAGAAAAGAGGGCCTAGGGGCACGAGAGGGAGCCATTTCACAGATGGGGGAGCTGAGGATTAGGGACGGACAGATTCTGGGCTTGGTCCTACAGAAGGCCAGCTGCATAATCAAGACCAACACTGGGTTTGGGCAGAGGGATGGATGGGCATGTGCTGAACCCCGCCCAGCAGGCTTAGCACCTAGGCCAGACAGGATACCCATTTCCCTCAGAGGTCACCCTGCTCAACCCCTCATTTGATGGGTGGGGAAACTGAGGCCCAGAGCAGAGCATTCTCGGGTGTCAGGCTCACAGAGGGCAGAATCAAGCAGGTTTTGAATCCAGAGCTCCCAGTGAGAGGGGCGGGGAGGGAACAGGAGGTCCTAATCAATCAGTCCCCTTTGGGCTTGGCCTGTGACTAAAAGGCCTGGGTGCCAGGATGGGGGCTCCTGGGGAGGGGGGAGAAGGTGGCATCTGGGGGCACCACTCACGTAGATGAGGCCGGAGTAGTATCTCTCCCGGAGGTTGTGCAGGACGGAGGCTTCATTGAGGCAGGTGAGGTCTGCCATGTCCTCAGCCTTGCTGAATTTGGGGGGGTTCATGCGCTGTACCTGGTCTCTGGGCAGCCGCAGCCGGCGCCCACTCTCTGCCAGCTCCACCTCCACCTCCTCGGGACCCTCATCCCGCAGGGCAGCCGCCTCGAAGCCATGCAGCTCAGATGGCACCCACACCAGGCGCCGGGCAGCCCACTCCACCTGGGGGGGGCCCATACTGCTCGCCAGGCCAGGGCCCGAGCGAGGAGTGAACAGGAAAGGCTGGGCCGCCTCGGGCACCGGGCCCGCTGCCTTCCGCACCATGCTGGTCGCAGCCATGGCCTGTGGGCAAGAGGGGGCCGTGAGGAGCCAAGCTCAGACCCCCAACAACAGCTTAGGAGCTCCCCCCAACCTATGGAGGGGATGGTGAGGCCTAGAGCAGGGATTGGGGTCAGGAAGCAGGCTGCTGGGCAGAAAGGACCCTTGGAGACAGACTGAGTGTGCCAAGGACCCTCTGCCACCTTCCCAAAGTGGGGACCAGCTAGGACAGCACCATGGGAAGCACTAGCCAGTTATGCACCCTTGGGACCAGTGGCACCAGCCTCAGGACCTCTTGGGACAGGGATGCCCTCCCTCCAGAAGCCATGACCCCAAAACCGGCAGCACCCTATGTGCCTCTGCTCATTGACCCCCCACTGCCTCCTTCCTCCCCGGAAGATGCTGCCCACACACTCCCAGCCCCAGCCCCTGCTTGCTGCCCTCTGTCCCCCTCCTGGGATTGGGACGCCCTCCCTCTGGAGGCCATGGCCCCCCCACCAGGCCCCCCATCTCTGTGTCCCTGCTCACTGACCCCCCACTGCCACCCTTCTCCTGGGAAAACATAGACCACATGCACTCAGCCCCAGTACCCGGCCAGCCACTCTCTATCCCCCTCCTGAGACCAGGACGCCCTCTTTACAGAAGCCATGACTCCCCCACTGGCACCCCTTCCCCCCTTCTCTGTGCCTCTGATCATTGACCTCCCCACTGACCTCTATACCCCTCCTGGGACTGGGACGCCCTCCCTCTGGAGGCCATGGCCCCCCAATCAGGCCCCCCATCTCTGTGTCCCTGCTCACTGACCCCCCACTGCCACCCTTCTCCCGGGAAAACATAGACCACATGCACTCAGCCCCAGTACCCGGCCAGCCACTCTCTATCCCCCTCCTGAGACCAGGACGCCCTCTTTATAGAAGCCATGACTCCCCCACTGGCACCCCTTCCCCCCTTCTCTGTGCTCTGCTCACTGACCCCCCACTGCCACCTTCTTCTCCTGCAGATGCTGCCCACACACTCCCAGCCTTGGTACCTGGCCGGCAGCCCTCGATCTCCCCAAGCTTGTGTGCCACCTCCAGTCCCAGCCCCCATTAGGACCTCACGTCCCTAACTCAGAAGCTCCAAAGCTACAGACTGTGGCCTTCACACACAGGAGTCCCGGGGGGGGGGGGGGAAGGGGGGGAGAAGCAGGCCTCAGTTTCCTTCTCTGTTAAAAGGGAGGGGATAATCCTCCAGGCAAACCCTTCCTCCCAGAGGTGTATCCTGAGTGCTGAAGTCACCGTGGCTATTATTAGCATGATTATATCATGATCATTAGGCTGGCTCCCCCTTCTCACCTTTGGCCCCACCCCGACTCTGAGCAGGCCCCTGGAGAGCCATCTGCTCCCTCTGCCCATGCTGGGCTTTTGTTCCCCCCAGGCCCCTCTTTCCAGCTTCCCCCAGCCCTTTCATCCTTGTCTGGTCACTGACCATCTCCCCAGGGTTCCCAGCTGCCCCATCTGCTGCCCCCGGACTCCCAGGGCTCACCTGGGCGTCCCTCGGGGCCCCGCTCAGCCTGCTTCTCCTGGCCTCCATCCTGCAAACTGTGAGGCACAGCACCGCGCCCCCCCACCCCCAGCAAGCAGGAAACACCTCAGGGCCCAGGGCCTTTGACCAGGAAGACTTTGGATTTTCCTCAGGATGCACCCTCCTCCCTTGGCCCCCGGCCTCACCTAGAGCCCCTGCTCAGAAATGGAGCAGGAGGGAGGAAGCGAGGCCTGCCCAGCCCCACCTGCTTTCACAGGTGCCCAGATCTTGGGCCACACCCCTGTCAGACATTATTACTTGTTACTCAGGTCACTGGGCAAAGGGTGGGGGCACATTTTGAGTCAGGGCAGATACAGGAGGCATCTCTCCCCAGAAGCCACCAGTCCCCAGGAATCAGCAACCCCCTAATTCATACATTCATCCCCCTTCCTGAGCCCCACACTGCGGCCCCCTCCTTCCTCAGGCACCCCAAAACCCTTACCCCCACCATGGCCCCCTTCAGCTTCCTGACCCCCCACTGTGGCCTCTCCTCCCTCAGGCACCCCAAAACCCTTGCCCCCACCATGGCCTCCGTCAGCCTCCTGACCCCCCACTGTGGCCCCTGCCTCCCTCAGGGACCCCGACATGCTGAGCCTCTACCTCATAAAACTCAGGTGTCTACCCCCCTTTCCCCAATGACCCATGAGCATCTGCCCATATTTTCTCAAGGAGCCCTAAAATCAGGGGATTTTGAGGTGCGAAGGAGCTTCAAGCCACTCCAAAGTCTCCCAAGGCCTTGCAGAGCCAGGTAGACAGTGAAGATTCAAGCCCTGATCCTCCCGTCACAGGCCCTTTAATGGCCTGTTCAGCCCAGCCCCCATGCAGGGCCCCGCTGGCCCGGGAAGAGGGAGGGGGTAAGGCTGGTGGCCCAGGAAACACTCAGGCTACAGAGAGAGTGCAGGCTGCCCCGCCTGCCTGGCGCTCCCAGCCCTGCCCGCATTAGCAGGTGCCTAGGCGTAAGCCAGCCAGACCCAAGCCTCGCCCCTGTCAGAGCTCAGAGGCTGAGTCAGGCCTGGGAAGGCTCCAGCCAATGGCTGCTGCCCTCCTCTGGGCCACTCCGGCCCCTCCAGCCAGCAGCCCCGTCCCCTTTAGGACAGGCTTCCTGCCCGTGCTCAGAGACTGGCATCTCGCCTTCCTCTCGCTCACCCTCTCCCACCACTGGCATCCTGGCCCCCTGGGGCCTCTGAGACTCAGCCACCAAGCCAAGCAGCCCTGAGGTGCTCAGGGACCCAGGCCGCCAAGCCTCCCCATCCTCAGCACGATCCCCCAACACACACACACACACACACACACACACACACACACACACACATTTCTGCTCAGAGACCTGGGCACTCGGCTTCTCTGAGGGACTCAGTGGGTCCCCTCTCCCCTGACCCAGAACAGGAAGGGAGCTGACCTGGAGACACCAGAGGAAGGGAGGCAGGTCCCCCTAGCCCCATCCAAGTGATAAGGGTCCCAGCCAGGCAGAATTTGAATGTGGTAGGCACAGGTATGGATCCTGCACTAGGGGTGGGTGCGGGTCCTGGCCCTCAGCAGCCACTGCTCTCCTGTGTGCCCCACCTGCCTCCCACCCAGACCAAGGCCCCTCAGTGGGCTGGACACTTGGCCCCCAGGTCCCTTAAAGACCCTGCATGTGCCCTTTGCCAGGACTCTGCCAAAGATCCCAGCTCGGCATGCCCCTCTCCCTGGAGATGCTGATGCCCATATCCCCCACATAGCCAGGGTGCCCTGCTGACTGAGAGACTGTAAAGGAAGGAAGGACATAGGGAGGAGAGGAGGCCAAATGCCCTAGCTTGGGGGCCCTGGGCCAGAAGGGCAGGGTGAAGGAATCAGTCCTGGGGGGTGGAGGGTGGCATGGGCTAAGTCATGCCCTGGGCCTTGTTAGCACACCAGGTCAGGACTTGCCACTACCCCACCCCCTAGTCCTTCCTGAGCATTGGGCATCCTGGGCTCTGGCTCCCACTTCTCCCCTGGGTGAACTAACTGGGCAGTGACTCTGCTTCTGTCCCAGGCCCTGCCCTGAGGCCTCCAGGCTCCCCACAAACTGCTACGACTTTAACTCTTTGGCACAAAGCCCCTCAGACACCCAGGAAGCTACTGTCCCAGTCTACCTGCCCTCAGAGTGTGTGGGATCCTAGGGTGCTTAGCCAGAAGTCTGGTTTGGGGTCTGGCAAAAAGGAGGGGGAATAGGGAATTGCTGGGCACAGGAGAGGAGGGGGTCACTGGCAGAAGAGAGGGGGGAGGGAAAGTCACCTGGCATACGGCAGGGAAGGGGGGGAGAGTCCTTCGTGCTATGGATAGAGTTACTGGGTGTTTGTGTGTGTGGCGGGGCTTCATCCAGCACAAGGAAGGGTGAGGGAGGAGAGGGTCTGTGTCTTGGCTTGGGTGGATTCCTGCCCTGTGGTAAGTGGGCTCAGTTAGTGAGGGTGGTAAGGGCAAGGGGTTATGGGATCACTTCCTTGGGGGTCACCTGGCACACTGGGGGGTTACCTGGGGAAGCAGGTGATCACCTGAATCACTGTAGGAGCTGCCTGGCTAGAGGGGGGCACTGCTTGGAGGAGGGGGTGGCCAGGTGCTATAGGGGGGTGGAGTGCTACCTGGGGCACAGGGAGTTAATCTCTCTTACTTAGAGAGGGAAGTTACCTGGGAGAACATATCTTCTGGCATACTAGAGGGCTACCTGAAGTAAGCAGGGGATTGCCTGGCCCCCCTAGAGGTTCCCTGAGAGGGGAGCAGGGGTTACCTGGAGTGCCTAAGGGATGCCTAGCAATGGAGGGTACATGCGGTAGCAGATTACTTGGTGTACCTGGGGGTCACATGGGGGTACGGAGTATTATTAGGAGCAGGGGTGGTCACCTGGGGAACAGAGTCTGAAATGCCTCACCTGGGGGACTGCCTGGGGGGGAGGGAGGTTTCCTGGGGGAGCAGGTGAATCATCTAGGGTGGGAGTATGGGATCATCTGGAGGACCTGGGAATCACCTGGGGGGGTTATTCACTGGGGGAGAGGGAGGGGAATAGGGGATCACCTGGGGGGCTCTCAGGGGAGAAAGAGATCACTTGAAGGGGGAACTCATTAAGGGGGGACCAGGGGATCACCTAGAGGGGGGGCTCCCAGGGGAGCAGGAAATCACTGGGCACACTTGCGGGTATTATCTGGGGAGAGCTATGGGAGGGAGAGTTGATTACCTGGGGGCTCCAGGAGCAGCAGGAGATTACCTGGTGTACCTGGGGGAATCACCTGGGGCTCTGGGGAATCACTTGGCACACCTGTAGGATCACCTGGGAACTGGGGGGGGGGGAGCAGGAGAGAGAACCTGGGGACAGTTGCAGGATCACCTGGGACTTGGGGGGGGGTGGAGAATCAAGAAAAAGAACCTGGAGATCCTGGGGGCTCCCAGGGGCACGGATCACCTGGTGCACCTGTGGGATCACCTGGGGGGCTGGGAGGGAGGACCTGGGATCACCTGGTGGGGTTCCCAGGGGAGGGGGAGGGGGATCATCTGGCACACCTGTGGGATCACCTAGGGACTCGCGGGGGGCGGGGGGGGGGAGAAGCAGGAGAAAGAACCCGGCGCTCCTGGGGGATGACCTGAGGGGGCTGGGAGGGGGAACTGGGATCCCCTGGGGGAGGTGGGAGCCGGGATCCCCTGGGCTGTCACCTGGGGACTTGGTTGGGGAGCAGGAGAAAGAGCCCGGCGCTCCTGGAGATCACCTGGGGGCCTCGGCAGGGGAGCCGGGATCCCCTGGGATGTCACCCGGGGGTCCCGGGGAGGGGGAGCGGGCATCACCTGGCGCACCTGGCAGGACGGGCTTGCTGGGGGGCTTCCTTACCTGCGGGGGGTGGGGGCCGGTTACCTGGAGCCCAGGAGGAGGGAGCACAGGGATCGGATCGCCCAGGTGCGGCGGCCTCCTGCTGGGCTAGGCAGACGTGACGTCACGGAGGGCGGGGCCACACCTGCCGGGGGCGGGGCCGGGCGCTCGCGGCCTTATAAGGGGATGAGGCAGGTGAGGCAGGTGTGCGGGGGCGGGGCCGAGGTCCCGGGAGCCAGCCCCCGCAGCGGGGCGCCGGCTGCGGGCTCGGGGGCCTGCCTCGGACGCCCGTCCCCGCCTGTCCCCTCCTGTCCCCTCCTGTCCGGCTCGGGCTCGGGCTCGGGCCTGGGCGCAGGGAGGGGCAGGGGCGCCGGGGGATAGGTTTCCTCCAATCAGCGTCCCCCGGCCCGGAGGCTCGACCAATCAGAGGCGGGAGGCGGGGGTCGGGCCGGCCCGAGGCCAATGGGAAGTTCTCGAAGGGCTCGGGCCGTGGGAAAGCCGGGGGGGGCGGGGTGGAGGGGCGGGGGCGGGGCCAGGCTACGGACGGGCAGCGCCGCCCGCCAATGGGTGTGCTCGGGGGCGGCTCCCCCTCCCCCTCGGGGTCTGGCTCAATGGACCGCTTTGTGCGAGGAATGAATGAGGGGTATTGTGGCTGTCCGAGGCGGGGATGCTGGGCTCCCTGCGGGACTGGAGACTGGAGGATCAGGACCCCCAGGAGCCTTGGGGCTGGGAGCTGGAGGATCAGGACCCCTGGGGTCCCTCTAGGACTGGGGGCGGGAGGATCAGGACCCTTGGGGTCCCTATGGGGCTGGGGGCTGAAGGATTAGGACCCCCAGGGTCCCTAAGGGACTGGGGGCAGGAGGATCAGGACTCCCAGAAGCTTTGGGACTGGGGGTAGGAAGATCAGGATCCCGGGAGCCTTGGGGCTTGGGGCTGGAGGATCAGGACCCCCCCCAAGTCCCTGTGGTGTGGAGGCTGGTGAGTGTCTTGAGGCTAGGGACTGGGGACCCTGACTCTTGGGACCATTGGATGGGCAGGCATTGGGGTGCTGAGATCCAAGTGGGAGGTTTGGGGAGCAGTTTGCCTGAGTCACCAAAGAAAAAGAATGACCAAATGAAGCTTAGGCCCCTGGGAGGGGGTGCCTAATCAGAATCCCCTTCAAGACACTCGGCCAGGCCTAGATTCTTGAGTCCCTCAAGGTATTGATGGTTTGGTCCTCAAGGAACTAGGGAGACCTTTCAGGGACAACTCTACCATCTGCCCCACCAGTCTCTGGCACTTTTGCCTTCAGGCCCCTGGTGACTGGCCCTCCCTAAAGTCTCTCTCCAGCTTCTTCCCTTCCCCCTTATTTCACTCCGCCCCATATGACTCCTACCTATCTACCTGAGGATTGCAGACCCAGAGCTAGAAAGGACCTTGGAGGCCACCCAGATAAGGGCTGACCCAGGAGAAATTTGGAGACTAGCTCAAGTGTCCCCAGGGAGTAAGACAGGCCCCCAGTTCTCTCCCTTCATCATGCACATCACTTTCCTTCATTCACCCTTCATGCAATCAAACGGGTCTTCGACTTTCTCCCATCTCCAGCCCACCCTCTGCTCCCCCCCCCGCCAGTGTTCTTCCTCCTGATCTCTGCTGACCCTGGGGAAGGGAAGGGAAGGGAAGGGAAGGGAAGGGAAGGGAAGGGAAGGGAAGGGAAGGGAAGGGAAGGGAAGGGAAGGGAAGGGAAGGGAAAGGATAGGAAGTGGGGCAGGACCCACACTGGGAGCGGGGAAGAGCAGACTGAGGAGTCACTAACATCAGAGAAGTCAGAAAGGAGCTTGAGAGCAGAGTGGAGACCAGGACCTAAGAGGGTAAGAGGGTCGACAGAAGGGATTTTAAAGTGTTTGTTGATTGAGGGAAAGGAGCCAGTCAGTCAGTAAACATTCATGAGCACCTACTATGTGCCAGCCACATAGTGCTGGGTCCCAAAGACACAAAGGACAAGAAACCAGCTCCCTAGTGGGGGAGACAACAAGTAGAAATGTACAAACAAAGCTATGTACAGGGTAAATCAGAGCTCCCTAAGTCAGGGAAGGCACTGGAAGTAAGGGGCTGGGGAAGGCTCACTGGGGGCAGCTGGGAGCCGGAGGGAGAGTTTCCTAGCTAGGGCAACAGCCACAGCAAATGCCCAGGTGGAGACATGGAGGATCTTGTTCGGGAACCCCCAGGATACCGGGTCACTGGACAGAGGAGTCCCAGGTTGGGGAGGGAGGCTTATTAAGCTAGGACAGGTGTGGGTCAGGGCTGAGTCAGGGAGAGCTCTGAGAGCCTGGAGGGAGTTGGAAGGTGAAGGCTCAGGGAAGGTGGTCAGTTTGAGGCCACCCAGGAGCCCAGGAGCAATGGCATGGGATTGGTGTCCCAGGCAGGAGGGCTAGCTGGGGGGTGTCTGAGCCTTGGAAAAGGGGAGTTCACTCTGAAGAGCTCCCTGCAGCTCTTCCCCTATTCAGCACATTGTAGGAAGGAGGTAGTTGTGGCCCAAGGTGGGGTTCCAGGTCCACAAAGGCCACACACACACACACACACACACACACACACACACACACACAGAGCAGGATTTGGAATAGCTTCTCTACACAAACAGTGTTTGTTTCATTTGCATGAGACTAACAGAATCTTGGGGTTTAGAAAACTGAGAGGGAGGGAATTGTCCAATCTAGACAACTCTTGGTGGCTTGTTGGAGGATGACCCCTCAAGTTATACTGAATGGGTATGGATCCTATACCCATATAGGCTTTGTAATCAGACAGTTCTGTAAGGAGTTACAAGCACTTTTTTTTTTTAAGCAATTGGGGTTAAGTAACTTGCTCAAGGTTACACGGCTAGTCATTATTTATGCGTGGGTGCTCATTTTCTGAGGCCGGATCTGATCTCGGGTCATCCAAACTCCGAGGCCGGCACTCTTACTCACCGAGGCCGGCACTCTTACTCACTGCGCCACCTAGCCGCCCCTTTAGGGCAATTGGGGTTAAGTAACTTGCCCAAGGTTACACGGCTAGGTTTTTGTTTGTGTGGATTAAGTGTCTGAGGCCGGCTCCGAACTCAGGACCTTCTGATTCCAGGGCCGGCGCTCTATTCACTGCGCCACCTAGCCGCCCCGTTACAAGCACTTTCTAACCTTGGGTCAGATTGTGGCTCATGACAGAGGCCCTCCTCTGAGCAGAAAGGTAAAGAAATGCACTGGAGGCTGTCAGGGGTGGCTTAGATCACTACACATACTATGTTCCAAGAACTTGGCCCTGTCACAGTCATGGCTCTCAGAACTGAAAGTTTTCTTGTGGGGGGAAAAAGCAATCCAGGGTCTTCCTGTCATCTGAAAACTAGATACCAGAGGGCCCTGCCTACCCAACAGGGCTATTGAGGTGAGGTAGCTAGGTGATGCAGGGTGTAACATATTGGATTTGCAAAGTCCTGAGTTCAAATCCTGCTGTAGACATTTGCTAGCTGTGCCACTCTAGGCAAGTCATTCAACCTCTCTCAGCCACAGTTTCCTCACCTGTTAGCTGGGCATAGGAAGAGCACCCACCTCCCAAGTTTTCTGAGAGACTCAAATGAAGACACATGTGTAAGGCATTCTGTGCGGCTTAAATCACAAGGCAACGGCTAGCTGTTATTAATTAAGTTAAAAGCGAGCTGGTAGAGCTTAGTCTTCGTCCTATGAGGAGATCTAGTGCTTCAGTTACAGCCTTCAGAAGAAGCTAGGACCAGAGAAGTCTTGGTGAGCTGAGGCCCAGTGGAGCCCGCCTGTCTGACCATGAGCGTGGGGAGCATGCCAAGAAGAGATTATCCGCCACCTTCGCGGGAGCAGCAGCAACCAAACAGCCGCAGAGACCGTGCATTGCTCCAGCACAGCAAAAAGCAGAATGATCATCTTATCAAGAGGTCCCAACAGCCCTCTGCCCATGCACCCAGGCTCTTCTGTGTGTCCACTCTTCCCACGGATGACAGGTGCATTAGTGGGAGAAGATGCTCCAGGTTGTTGGGGAAATATTCTCTTTCAATCGATTGACATTGATTAAGCACCTACTATGTGCCAAGTACGGTGGACAGAGAAAGAGGCAAAAGACAGTTCATGTCCTCAAGGAGCTTGCCATCTGATGGAAGAGACAACACACAAACATATACGTACAAAGCAAGTTCTATAAAGGGTCAATAGGAAGTCATTCACAGAGGGAAGGCATTGGGGAAGGCTCCTGTAGGAGATGGCATTTTAGCTGGTACTTAAAGGAAGCCAGTGAGGTCCAGAGTCCGAGGTGGAGGGAGACAGATCTTTCCAAGCCTCAGAAACAACAAGAGAAAATGCTTGGAGCTGAGAGGAGTATCTTGTTTGAGAAACAGCCATGAGGCTTGCATCGCTGCCGTTGAAAAGCACGTGGAAGAGTATAAGGTGTGCAAACAAGCTATTGCAATAACCCAAGTGTGGAGATGAGTAGGGCCTGCACCAGGGTGGGGGCAGTGTTGGAAGACAACAGGACCCCTGCAGAGATGGGAATCAGCAGATCTTGGTAACAGCTTGGATATGGGGCAGAGTCCCATGACTGCGGAATTGTGGATCTGAGGCACTGGGAGGGGGGTGTCATCCTTAACAGTAACAGGAAATGATGCTACTTTCTTGTTGTAATGCCTTTGCTTTGAGCTGGTGTCACCTGGCTGACTGTGAAATATAAACTCCCTGATAGGGCTCATGAGCTATGGCTTTGAGTGGGTAACAGTGTCCTAGGTTTAGAAGAGGCAGGGACCCTGATGGCATCTCATTTTTCCTATGAGAAGGGTGAAGTGGCTCATATAAGGTTACAGAGCTAGTGTCTGAGGTTAGATTTGAGCCCAGCCCTCGAGGCACCGTACCGTTCTGCCTCTTGGACATGGACTTGAACCTGGGTCAGGTTGTCTGAGAGAACCTGCTCTTTCTCTTGGGGTACCCCCAGGCACAACCCCCAGGAGGCTTGATTCCCCTCACTGGAGGCTTTCAGGCAAAGGCTGAATAACCACTCGACCTGGAAGTTTCAGAGAGGATGCTTGTTCAAGTCTGTCTGGATGGAGATGACTCAAATGTCCCTACCTGTCCTAAAACTTGGGATCCCGAGAAAGCCTGGTCACGGGAGTCAGAAGCAACAACAAAAAGTCTCGAGGAAGAGGACGAAAAGTGGCCACCTGTGGTGACCAGGAGGTGTCTGTGGGCTCAGGGCCAGTAGCTGGGGGCCAGGTTCTAGAAGCCCCTGTGTGAAGTCACAGAAATGTG
Source organism: Gymnobelideus leadbeateri (assembly GCA_011680675.1). Taxonomy (NCBI): domain Eukaryota; kingdom Metazoa; phylum Chordata; class Mammalia; order Diprotodontia; family Petauridae; genus Gymnobelideus; species Gymnobelideus leadbeateri. The sequence continues at coordinate 182,901 of WOXC01000426.1, read as the reverse complement.
GCTTCTTCAGCTGCTCCTGGGTCTGAGCTTGGGGCTGGGGCTGGCGCCCAGTACTTACGCCTGTCTGCAGTGTGAGGCCCCTTTTCACCAGACCCTGGCCAAGGCCCGAGTGCGCCTTGTGGCCCAGAACTTTCGTAATGAGCGACTGCGGGCCCGAGCTCAGGCCCTGCTGCTGGGCATGGAAAGAGAATTCTTCGCTGACTATGCCACCCGAGCTTATATGGGGAGAGTGGGTACGGGGGAGAGATAGAAGGGCATGCTTTCAGATGGCACTGGCAGCTGCAGGCTGCCCACCTTCACCTGGGTAACGGTCCCCACTTTCACCCTTAGGACTTGGCCAGCTCTCTCCAGTGGTGGCTCTAGCCCAGAAAAAGATTCAGGAAATCCAGGAAACCTACCTAACGGGTGAGAGTGCAGCTAAAGGGGAGAGGGACCGCAATGGGTCACTTTGGTGGGAAGAGTCTGTCACAGGCAGGTGGCAAAGCCAGACTCGGGTCCTGGTCTGCTCCCTATGACCCATGTGCCTCCCTGTCTCCTGTGTAAGATGATCCCTAGGACCCTTCCTGGGCTGACAGTTCATGGTCTGACCCCTTGGGACACACCTCCTCCAAGTCAGGTCTGTTTTTCTCTGATCTGCTGGGAGGAGGGAAAGATAAGGGGAGGGTCTGGGCCAAGTTCCCCTACAAATATCCATTTATAGATGGGCCATTGCTGGACAAGTTGGTGAGGGTACGGGGGGAGATAATGAAGTCATTGAAGAGGGCTCTGAAAGAACACCAGCAAAAAGGTGCCATGTCTTCTCCCCCCACCCCACAACCTGCCTCCCTGCCTCCTCCAGAACTCCCTGTGGCCTCCCCTTTTTCCCCTCCACCCCACATGAGTCCCAGGGATGGCAGAGGACATCTCCAGTCCTGATTAAGACTTCCCACCCCCAAGGCTCCCCACCAGCTGTCCTCACATGAGACTGGCGCTGAGGGTCCTGTGGCCTCCCCAGCGCACTGTGGAACTGCTTCCTTGCACACCAGGCTCTAGGCCGCCACGCTGAATGTTCTCCCTTTAAGACCCCACAGAACCGACCGAACTCCTCCTCCACACAGGAGCCCACTAGATAATTGGAGGCAGCTCTCCTGGTACTCCTGGGTCTCCTCTCCAGCTGGCCCTTCCCTACCTTGGGGGTGCTCTCCACCTATCAGTGCCCTTCCTGAAATGCTGTGCCCACAGCTCCCAACCCCTTAGAAGTGACTCGGTCTGTGTTCTCTTGTAGCCTGTGACCCCAATGCCTGCCGTGAGTCCTCACCTTGACTTTTCTTGTCTCAGTCACTCCTGCCATGTTTTCTGGGCGCTTCTCCCTTCTGTTCCGGTCCAGTCCATCCACTCCCTCCCCTCCCTGGAAGCCCAATTTGCTCCTCAGGTCCCCAACTTCATCCCCAGCCCCACCCACCCTGAATCCCCCACCGTCTCCATCCTCTACCCCTGAAGCCTTTGAGCAGAGAAGGTGAGTCTGGGAAACAGGGGGCAGTCTGCCCTCCCGCTGTCCTGGTGGGGCTCTTCTCTCTGTGCTGCCCTTCATAGGGCCATCTCTCTCACCCCCCCCAGCCCTGATCTTTCTTCCATCTCCCTAATTCTCTGCACAGCCAACTGCCCCCCACTCCCCTCGGCCCTCTCCTTTAGTTCTTCCTCCCACAAACCCTCCATGTCTGCCCTGCTCCTTCTCTCACCCCCTTTGGTGCCTCTCATCCCTGTCTTCTCCTTTCGTTCTCTGCCCGCCCATCGGCCTCTCCCCTCTCTGCCATGCTGCCCATGGGGTCTGGCTCTGTCTTCCCCTCACTATCACCCATGCCTGGCTTCCTTGTCCTCCTCCCAAGGAAACAGAAAACAGTTACTGGCACTCTGCTTTTCCATTCCCATCTTCTCCATCCCCCCTTTATTGCCAATGGTCTTTCATCATTCTACCTTTGTGTCTCCTTTACTCTGACTCAGCCTCCCTCTCCTCATCCCGCTCCACTTTCTCTCTCTCTATCTCCTTTTCTCTATCCCTTTTTTCTCTCTCCTCTCTCTCTCTCTGTCTCTCTCTGTCTCTGTCTATCTCTGTCTGTCTCCCTCTCTCTGTCTGTCTCTCTGTCTCCCTCTCTGTCTGTCTCTCTGTCTCCCTCTCTCTCTGTCTCTCTGTCTCCCTCTCTCTGTCTCCCTGTCTCCCTCTCTGTCTGTCTCTATGTCTCTCTCTCCTCCCTCCCCCCTTCTCCCTCTCCCCTCTCCCTCTTTCCTATTTTGTTATGTTCTTTCTGTAATGTTGTTTCCACCGTTGTCTTTCTTTCTTCCCCTTCGCTCAATCTCCTCCCACCATTTCTGTCTTGACCTCTGTGCCTTCCCTGTCTTCATGTCCCATGGGTCTCCCCAGCTCTTCCCTTCCTTGTCCTCACTATCCACCTTTCTTCAGAGCCTTCTGGGTCTGGCTCCCTGTGTTCCCCTTTTCTGAGTCCCCAGCTCTGTGTGTTTCTCTCAGCCTCCCCCACTCTACCCCCATCTTTCTTTGTCTCCTTTGAGCTCCCCTTCTCCTTAGCATCTGCCACTCTTTGGCTTCCCTCAGTCCTGCCTCCTCTCTATCAAACCGTGTCTGGCTGTGTTCATGCCCCACCCACTAGCCCCCCCTTTCTGTCCTTCTTTCACTCTCTGCCCCCTTTCATCTTCTCCAGACCATATGGGCTCCCAGGTCCTTGACTGTCTTCACTGTACCCGTGTCTATGCGAGATGTCTGAATCCAACAATATGCTTTGGTGAGAAGAAGATCCCCCCAGAGGATAGGGTGACCCTTCGGTCTGGGGGTAGGATTGACGAGGAAGAGGTAGATCCAACTGGGGAACAGGGCAGGGAGGTCCAAAGAGACACGAAAACAGAAGGGATGTCTGCAGAGACCTGAGAGTGTAAGAGCGCTCCTTGAGCCCCAGAGACAGCCAGATGTGGATGGCAAGCGCGCAGATGTGCGTCCGCCCGCTACCTCTCATTACTCTCTTTCTTGACGCTCCTCCACCGGCAGCGGACCGCCAGCCTCGGCTCGCCCTCCGCTATGAACTCCAGGGAATCCCGGTGAGGGATAGGATCAGAAAAGCCAGGATCATGGTGGCGTGCCTGGGAGTCGTCACTTTTGGGGTTCTTGCCATCACGTGAGTTTTCCTGCGTCCCACCAACACTACGTTTCCTCCCTGGGGAGTCCTCAGACTAGCTTCTGGGGAAGCCACTTCCTGTTTTGAGGTTTCACCCCCCTCGAACCGTGATGGGGCCCACACTCACGGTCTCTATGGTCCTTTCTGGCACATTGTGTAATTCAAGTTTCTGTGTATCTCTGAGGAGCTCTGTGTCTACAACTCTCTCCATCTCTCTGTCTCTGGAGGTCTTTCTGTCAGTCTCTCTCTCTCTCTCTCTCTCTCTCTCTCTCTCTCTCCCCCAACTTCTTTTTCCTTCTCTCCTCCATATGTCTCCCTCTCTCTTTTTTGTCTTGCTTTCACTCTGGTTCTTTTTCTCCTCTTTCTTCTCTCTCTCTCTCTCTCTCTCTCTCTCTCTCTCTCTCCCCCTCTCTGTGTGTGTCTCTCTTTCCCACTCTGTCTCTGCCACTATTCCCTATTCATCTCTAAAGCAAGGGGGTTTGGACATTGGAGTGCTCTTCCAGTTTCAGCATCCTGGGATTCTAAACCACTGCATGATCTGGGGTAAGTCCCTTCCCCTCTATGGGCTTCTGTTTTCTAAACAAAGCAGTTGGACTATATTATCTCTAAGGTGGTACAGCTAGATGGTGCAGAGGAAAGAGCACTCTAGAGTCAGGCCCTGAGTTCAAATCTGGTCTCAGACACTTATTGGTTATGTGACCCTGGGTAAGTCACTTCACCCTGTTTACCTCAGTTTCTTCATCTGTAAAATGAACTGGAGAAGGAAATGGCGAAACACTTCAGGATCTTTGCCGAGAGAACCCCAGATGTGGTCACAGAGAGTCAGACATGACTGAAGCGAATAACAAATGAGAACATCTCTAAGGCATCTCCCAGCACTAATACACTGCCTTTTCTGCTCTCGGGGCCCTCCTGATGGCGTCCTCTTCCTCCTCACATCTTTCTAGACTGCTGTGTTATGGCCTTTCTTTTTGTCATACTCTCTTCCTAGCCTTATACTTGTCTATCCCTCCCTGTGTCATGTCTTGCTAGGAAAATGTAAGTGGCTCAAGGGTAGGGGTTTTACTTTTGAATCTTTGTACCCCTAGCACCTAACACAGGACGTTGTGCAAGTAGTGTTCTATATCCCTCCCAGCTCTTAGGAGATTCCCCCTCATCCCAGACTTAACATTCGGGGTTCTAGGGTCCCTCCCAGGGTTGACCTTCTAGATTCTAAGGTCCCTTTCAGTCTTGACATCCCATGTTCAAAGTCCCCAGCGAGCACTGACATTCTCCTTTCTGAGGTTCCTTCCATCTCTGATATTCTATGTTTTATGGTTTCTTCTGGCCCCAATCTTCCATATGATAATGCACTTACTTGGAGTCTTGTAAAATACAATCAAAAGGCCTTTCAACTGAAAAGAATGCAGGAGGAAGAAAACTGCCTTTGTATGCCCACCAAGCTGTACTCTCCAGACAACAGTAGCTGCAATGTAGGAAGAACAGTGGTAGAAATATTGAATTCGTAGAAGATGAAGCCTAGGAAAGGAGCCACGAGTCCAGCTGATGGCCTTAGATGTTCAAATACAAAAGCCCAAACTATGAGTAGAGAGCCAGGCAAACAGTGCTAGGAGGCAAATCTGATCTCCTGGTATCACTGAGATACCAGGGACATGATGGCCTAAGATGGGCATACAGTTCCAAAGCATCAGGAGAGGTAAAAGGGGATAAGGAGGTCTTAGAAGAGGGGTGTGTGTGTGTGTGTGTGTGTGTGTGTGTGTGTGTGTGTGTGTGGATATCCAGGAACCCAGTGGAGGGTTTGAGGTGATAGAAACCACAGGCAATTGCTGAAACAAAAGTGACATTGTCACTGTTGCATACCACAGATCACCTAGACAGGATGAAAAACATACGAGTTTGTTTAATGGATTCCAAGCCTAGCACCAAGTAGGGCCTTTGATGGGCCAGAAAGCTGTGGACTTGAGCCCATAACAGTTTCTTGCCTCACCTTGTTCATGATTTCTTCCTCCAAAAGAGGAAGAGTCAAGGAGGGGAGATTCTGTTGGTTCTTAGCCAAGATAGAAACCAGTAACAGTAGGGTGCAACCATGCCAAAGGGTCAGCGATGAAGTTTGTGACTTAAGAGGTCAGTCCCAGGGAATTGGCCAGAGCACATGGAGATGGTGTAACTTTGATTCAGAGACTCTTCGCCATGGTAGCATTTGCCCCCAAGGCCATCCGCTCCCTGAACTTTCCTGGTAACAAAAGCAACAGCTAATATTGGCTTAGCTGGGATCCTGACTCAGTACAAGGCCCTTTGATTCTATGGCCAGAAAAACAGTCAGTATCTATCACTATGCTAATGGTCCAGCAGGACCGTTTAATTTGAGAGCAATATCTGAATTGCCTACGAGGTAACGGCCTTCATGGAGCCTCGAGGGCAGGGCTTAATTGACCAATTATCTATTTTCTGATAGATAATGCCTAGGCTCTCCCTTTCCGAATAGGCTGCAGTATCCTTACTGGCCACCAGAGGGTGCTCAGTCTTCAAAGCCTAGCCTGCTCACTGCCATGCATGTTTGGTGACAATATCTCTAAAGCAGCTTTGGTTAAATGCTACCTTGCTAACCAGGTCCTACTTGAATCTAGGGGTAGAATGAAATAGGACTCCAAGCAGTAAAATTAAAAATCCGCCATCTATATCTAGCTCCCCCCACCGCACTACGGCTTCCACAGCTCCATTATAGCATTCATCAGGGCCCCAATCTCTCAGGCTCTTACACATAGAATGAGGTGAAAAGGAGCCCGTCTCACGTGCTCCTCTGTGAAGACCTTTCCCTCCAGCCATGTGCAAGCACTTCTGTTTTTTCCTCAGATCGTCAAAGGCAGACAGAAGGTCATCTTGACTGCAGCCTCCCCATGGTTTGTGGAAAGGAAGGGGTAGAAGGGTGCATCCTCCATCCCAGACTTATGGACTAAAGGGAGAAGTCAGGGAAGGCAGTGGGGGTCTTTGCTTCCCTGTCTTGGGAGCAGGGATTAGCTTTGGATCAGCTCAGCAGCCAAATGGAATCTGGAAAGTTTCTGGGGTAGAGCTGCCGGGGGGGGCGGTAGGCGGTCCTTACTTCTTTTCTCTTCTGGAAGTCTAAATGGCGATGTTAGGGGTGGAAATACTGGAAAGGGAAAGGGGATCCAGAGCGCACAGATCATCTCTGTTTATCCCATCCTCTGACTTCTGATCTCAACCCTAGAGGAGAGGAGGTGGGGGCAGAGGAATCACCGACTTGTGCCAGGAGCATTAAAAATGGCTTTGCCAATCTCTTCACAATCATCTCTTGGGTCTCAGGGGAAAACAAAGCAAAGGGCAAAGCACTGAGCCCCACATTCTTCTCCAGGGTTTGTGAGACACTTTGCATGAACCATTTCTTTTGACCCTCACAATAATCCTTTGAGCTAGGTCCCCATTATATAGATGGGGAAACTGGAGCTCAGAGAGGTTAAATGATTTGCTCATGGTCACACAGCTCTTAGTGTTAAAAGTAGAATTCAAACCCCCAACCCCCAGTCCTTTCTTCAAGGCCAAAATTCTATCAGGCCACACTGCCTGTACATTGGGTTGCTGAGGCAAAAATGACAGGAACCTTAGCAAGAAGTGATTATTCCATTTTAGAACTGTGTTGGGGAGAAATCAGGGATAATCTGAAGTACATCATAGACCCTGTCAGATAATGGATAGGTAGGCTCCTCTGGTCTATGACTCTAAAGGGGAAACCCATCCAAAGGGGAGGGGAAATTCTCAAGAATAAATCCAGAAGACACAGAGACTTTCAATTAGGAAGAAAAGGGAGGGGGGCACTTAGCACAGCACCTGGTACACAGTAGGTGCTTAATAAATGTTGATTGGCTGATTGGCTTAAAGATGCCAATGTGGAGGAACAAGGAACTTATCTCTCTATATAGTTTAGAAACTCACAGTTTTAAAAATTAGGTATACAAGATGGAAGTCTGCAAGGGCCACTTACAGAATGAATACAGAAACATGTTCTCACTGAAATGCAGATGAAATGCAAATGAACTGAAATTAACAAAGAAGGCCACAGAAATGTGGAGTAATTCCATGAGCAAGAAATGGATCAGAGAAGTGGCAGGCCTGCTGCTGAGGCCAGAGGAACCACAGCAGGATTCTTCTTGTTTCCTCTGCCAAGGAGAATGGGGGTTGGACTAATGGGGACTCAATGAAAATGACTGAAAGCAGCTTCAAACCAGGAGGAGTGAAGAGATCCTAAGAGAACCCCTAACTGTTCTGGAGTGAAGTCAGTGGGCTCACTGAATGACATCCCAGGCAACTCCCAGAGCTGGAGGGTGGGATATTTGAAAATACCTGTAGGTAGCTATGTTTGAAAGTTCATGGAGAAGGGCAGAGGCACCACAGGGCCATGGAAAGGCACACAGCTCCATCAAAAAAAAAAAAATCGAGCCTGCAAACTCTAGGCCAGAGAACTAGATCGCTTCTGTCAGAATTCTAGAGCATATTATTAAAAGGATAAGGTTAGTTGAACCTCAGAGAGAGAAAGTATTAATCACCAGGCTCCACCATGACTTTAGTGAAGCATAATTCATGCTGAGGAATTGGCTGAACACGTTGTGGTATATGATTGGGATGGAATACTGTGGTGTTATAAGAAATGATGAAGGTGAGGGTTTTAGAAAAACCTGGGAAGACCTATACGAACTGATGCCAAGTGAAGTGAGCAGAACCAGGAGACCATATATTAATATTGTATATATTAATACCAATATTGTACAGATGTATATTGGATTGAATATTGGGTAAAAGACTTAGCTACTCTGGTCAAGACAATGATCCAAGACAATTCTAAGGCACTCATGCTGAAAAATGCCATCCAGAGAGAGGAATGTTGCAAAACTGCTCATGCTATTCCTGTGGAAAAGAGAGGTAGGCTAGATTGTGACCGAGGGCTTTAGCATGGGTTGAAAAGCTGAGCCAAAAGTTGAAGGAATGGTTCGATGTCTATTTGAGAGGCTTCTAGTGGAGTGCCCCAGGGATCTGTGTTGACTCTGGGCTATCTAATATTTTTATTAAAGGTTTGGATTAAGTCATAGATGGTATACATGCCATCTGCAGATGAGGAAAACCTGGAAGGAACAGCTGGAAGGTGGGGTTCAGGGGCCTCTTCTCTGACTAGAACCCTGGTCTGAATAACACGACATGAATACCTGTCATACTTTGAGCTGAAGTTGGAAAGGTCAGTTTCCCAAGTGCCCGATAAGAGAGGCCTTGCTGGACAGCAGCTCGTCTGACCCGGAGTCTGGGGTTTCAGCTTGGTCCGCAGTGGGCTGAGGCACCCAAGAAAGCAAATACGGACACTCCTTGCGTGTCTCGGCTAGAGAGGCGGAGCAGGGTTCAGTGCTCGTGCTCCTAACTAGGCCAAGCTACTCAGACCAGTCTGAAGGATCCCGCTTAGTGCCAACGCATCCGAGAAGGGCAGCGCGTCCAGATCCTTCCACGAGAGCAGAGGAGGAAGGGGATGGAGGTTTTCACCCATGGGATAAAACATGTAGTCGGCGGGGCATGTGGACTGGCATGTGGACTGGCTGTCCCTCGGAAGGAGGAAGGCTCAAATCTGTTCTGCAGGGACAAAAGGGAGCTACGGAAACAAACTGCAAACTTCCCTGGAAATCCAACCGCGGCGGAGAAAACTTCCTAACCATTACCGTGGGGCTAACTCAGATCTGCACTGGACTTCAGAGCACTAATCTATCGATGCTCAAGCATTTGCTAAACACCAGGCACCAAGTGACACTTTGGGGACACAGGCAAAGAAAGGAAAAGCTAGACTCCCTGCCCTCAAGAATCCTCTATTCTAAGGAAGAAAATAATATGTAAATGATTAGGCGCCTACGAGATACATACCGAGGGGAATGGATGGTAATCTTGGAGAGGAAGGTGTTGGCAGCAGGGCTGGGTTGGGAAGGGGAACAGGAAAGGCAGTCTGTACAAACGCACATTTGAACCCAATCTCGAAGGCAACCAAGGATTCCAAGAGGTAAAGGTGAGGAGGGAGGCTATTTCAGGCACGGGGCACAGTCAGTGCAAAAGTATGGAGATGGGAACTGGAGGGCTATAGGCAAGAAAGAGCAGGTCAGTCTGGTTGGAGAGGAATAACATGTTTAAAAAGAGCCTAAGAGGGGACCAGGCAGGGACCAAGTTCTAATGACGAGGACTTTCTATTTGACCCCGGGGGCCTTCTGAGGAGGCAGCGAATGGCATGGCCAGACATGCTGTATAATAGTTACCATTCCTCGGTCAGCTACAGAGAAGCCTCTTTGTAGGGAGGAGAGAAGACACAGGGAGAACAAATAAAGGCTGCCTCGGTGGTCCGGGTGAGCGGTGGCCAGGGCACCTCCTTGGTGATGGCAGGAAATCAGCCCAGCTTCCTGACTTCCCATAGCTCCTTTCTACCAGATTAGGAGTAGGAGTAAAGGTGAAAGATAGTGGAGAGAATCCCGGGCTGGTGTTTGGTAAGGTGTGAAGGGCGGCGGGAAAGGGGGACAAGATTCTAGAGGAGAGGGGAGTATAGCTTGAGACTGGCTGGCCAAGGGGTTGAGCATGGGAAGGGAGGAGAGTGGAGCCCGTGCAGGGCGAACATCAAAGGTGGAGGATTAGAGGTCCCATTGAGAATGAGAGGGCTAGGGGTTATAAGGCAGAGGCGGGAAAAGGAATGATAGAAGCCCCTGATCTGGTGAAGGAATTTCCGAGATCATTCTCTTAAAAGAGGAGCTTGGCTGCTGCCGAATTGTTTTCCAGTCACGTCTGAGTCTTTGTGACGCTCCCGGGGTTTTCTTGGCAAAGATGCTCGAGTGGCTTGCCATTTGGCCCACAAGGGCAGAATATTAGGATCAAAGATATGACTGATCATGCCCGTCGAAGCTGACGTGGGGCAGAGGAGAAGGTCACAGGAACAGAGAGGCTGAGCTGTTTGAGGGAGGAGTCTGGACGAGACAGTCCTTGGATGAGAGCAGGAGCTGGAATGGGGAGAGACATGAGCCCAGCATCGGCTGATCTCATCTCGGGAGGATGATCTCCCCACAAAGAAATACTGGGCGTGTAGCAATTTAAATAATGACGGCTTTGCCTGCTATTCCAATGAATGGGTGTGAAATGCGAGCTCTCCCCACAAGTGACAGCTCCAAGCATCTCGTGCTGAGTGAATCCTAGCTTCATCACACCCACATATAATCGACTTATTCTGCTTGGGCAGGTAGAGCTCTTGTGATGAATAGCTTTTGATGGCCTTCTGCAATTCCTGTTCTGCTAGAATGCCTCTGCATCACTCATTCCCTTCCACCATCTTGTGTTTGGTCTGGCCTCGGTGTGAACCAGGAAGAACACCCAGTTATGTAGTGGTGAGGGTCTTTCCGTGGTGCTCCCTGCCCCACCAGTCCTCAAGCTTCCTGTCAGCTCCCCCCATTTCGTCTTCTGTTTAATGTCTCGGTTCACATTTCTCCTGATTAATAGCTTAGTTGGATGGCCTGACTAGACTTTTGATTTCACTAACAGTGAATTTCCCCAGATGAGGAGACTCCCTCTTCTTTACAATCTTGTGGCAGACAGAATTGCCTGGAGTACTGAGAGGTTGCATGAATTGCAAGGATCACACAGTGAGAATTGGAGCTGGCTCAGAGACCAGCTCTCCTACTCTGTCATTCCACTGCCACTTCCTTGAGTGAAGTAAAACAAACAAACATATATATATGCACTTGTGTCCACAACAAACATCATCTCAGATCCAGCTGCCCTCTTTTAAAGAGACCCCAGTCCCCTGTCCAGCTACCATACCGTATTTTAGGAGACAGGGACTGTCTGTGTAAAAGTATTAGTACTGTCCTGCAGAAAATAATCATTATAATAATAACTAGTGCTCCTATGTTGGCAAAGAACTTTACAAATATTATCTAATTTTATCCTTACAACAGCCCTGGGAAGTAGGTGCTATTATTCCATTTTACAGATAAGGAAACTCAGACTGAGGTCAAGTGACTTGCCCAGGGTCACACAGGTTACATGGCTGGCTGAGGCTGAGTCTGAACTAATCTACTAGACTTTGGGTCCAGTCCTCTGTCCATTGTCTCATCTAGCAATAGGAATGAGGCTTGTTCAAATCCCTAAAAGTCTCGATCCCAGCAATAAATGCAAGGAACAGAAATTATAGGGGCTTGATGTCAAGAAGAGCATTCCAGATACCTGGAATAGTCTGACCACGGGAAGGGCTGCTTCAGGAGGCCATTACTTCCCTACCACGGGAAGTCTTCAAACAGCACCTAATGAAGAGGATTTTTATTCAGACATAGGCTGAACTGAATATTGGAGATTTCTTCCAACTTTGAGATTCTGTGATTCTTTTTGTCACATCCCTCCCAGATGGGGTCCTGAATGGCTTATACACCCAACCTTGCCAGGCTGGAAATCTTGGGGTGCCCTGCAACCACGCCCTGGCCCAGTGTCCACAGGAACCAAAGAGACACCTCTCTAGACTGGATCAGGGAGAGGAAGTGCCTGTGTCTTTGACTCGTCCTATTTCTCCAATGTTCTCTCTCAGTGTGCCGGTGTCTCTCCATCTCTTTATCGCCATTCGTCTCTGACTTTGATTCCCTTTCTATCTCTGAGCCTTCCCTTTCCAGTGTGACTCAGCTTGTTTGAATTCTTCCCATGGTCTTCTCTCCCCATCTCTCTCTGACTCTCGGTGTCTCTCACTTATCTCTCCTCATTCCTCTTCCTATTCCTGTCTCTCTTCTGCATCCATCTCTGCACATCTCTGGCCATCTCTGACTCTTATTATGTGATAACAGGTACTCTAAACCATCACCCCCTCCCTCCATCAATGTCATTTGGGATTCCAAGCCCCTTCTTGTCCAATAAGAATGCTTTGTGCCCTCACTCTTGAAAAGACCAAGAACTTTTAGTTAACAAGGTGATAGATGTACAGTGGAGAAATCGGGAACAATTGGATTATGCTCATCAATAAATACATCAAGCATCAGACAGCACCCCCCTCCATCACTTCCTCATCCAGCCTCCGTCCCCTGAGAAGGGAGTCCCGCATCTCTCCAGGTGCTGTGCCTGCAGAGCAGTGTAGCCACATCCCCAGCAGCACCTCCAGTACTTCCTCCACGAAGGCAACAGGCCATCACTCATGGAGGATGGGAAGGGCTGAGGCTCAGGTTCTTGGGGCTGCACTGGTCCTCCAACTTCCCTGCTGAGCTCAGACAGTCATGGAAAGTGTCCTGGCAGCTTCTGTTCATGGCTAGGACCCGTCCCCGCCTGCTGCCTCCACACTGACTTTCTCAAGGAAGCAGGTCTGGATTTAGCTGGTTGTTACAGGCAAACACCTTTTTGGCTTTCATGTGCTGGGGGGCAAAACCTCAAGCAGCCATTTCTCCCACTGTAGCTTCTCTGTAGCGTCTCTCTTTTTCTGTTCAGCTCTCTTACCTTCTCAGCTTTAGCACTTCTCTGCCCTTGTTAGGGCCAGTAATATGCTGGCAAATGTTTGACAAGCAGCTTTCCAAGGACCTGTACCCACGAGACATCCTTACATTTCTCCTGCATCATCCACGTTTTCTCCATCACTTCAGTCTAGACGAGTGAACAGAACAAACTAAGCCTTGATCTGTTGTTGTTCAGTCACGATCAACACTCTGTGACCCCCTTTGGGGTTTTCTTGGCAAAGAAATTGGAGTGGTTTGCCATTTCCTTCTCCAAATCATTTTGCAGATGAGGAAACTAAGCCAAACAGCATCAAGTGACTTGCACAGGGTCACACACCTAGGAAGTGCCTGAGGCCCGATTTATCCTCAGTAAGATACTGACTCCAGGTCCTGGGTTCTGTGCACCGTAGTGCCACCTAGCTGTTTGCCAGTTTCTAAGGTATAATGGCTTACACTGAAAATTTAACAGGTTTGAGCTGGCTCCTGCACATTTCTGTGATCGTAAAGCACCATGGGTCGGGGAGTTAGAGCCACCCTCCTGGGGAGTACATTGCCTTCACCTTGCTGCCATTATGGGAATACAGCAATTCTCCAGTGGGGTTCCTTGCTGTCTTCTTCACCAGAAAAGAAGTGTGCAATCCTGCAAAATTTCTTGTCGCACGCTGTAGTATCTGCAACCGCAACTGCAGAGAGTAATGGGAAACCCTGGGCACATGCCACACTTGATACGGACTCATCTGGTCACAGGACACATAGCCAATGTGCATCATTCTGTGGATCAACTCTAATAGGGGTGATCCTACAGGCCACCATAAAACTATAACTTAACATATAGGATGTCTTGTATTTTAGATTTTAACCCACCATTCTGTCATTACTAGGAAAGCCTCACAAGTCAACTGAGTCACTCCAAATGGTCCCACTGTCAGCTCTGTGCCTTTGAAATCCTCAACCCTACCAGCCTGCAAGCTGTATCCTGAATGTGTAGATGGTCCAGGATAGGCTATTGCTTTCCTCAGCTTTTATGGATGTCTTCCACTCCCTAGGGGTTTCTGAGGTGGAGTATCAGGCAGGAAAGGGGCAACATGTAGACTCAGTCCTTCTCCCCCTCCTCCCAGCTTGACACAGACCACATTCCGAACAGATAGACTCTGCTGATTTCCCAGTCCCTGAGGGCACCAACGTGCAGTGTCCTCATTCTCCAAAGCTTCTTCTCCTGAGCTATTGTGACACTTAAAGTTGGTCTGCAGTTTGTCTCAAATCTGCTTGTCCAGACTGTTAGCTGTGAGTTCCCTCTTCTCTCCTCTTCCTCATCGTCTATCACTCAAGTGCCTTCTTCCCCTCTCCTCCTTCACTCCTGTCTCCCATGATGAGGTGGCCTGACTTCTGGCCAAGGTTGACCCTTATCTTACCTTCTCCCTGGATCACTCCCTTTTTCTGACATTTCAACTCTCTCATTTATTTTTAATCTCTCCCTCTCCTGGCTCCTTCCCTTCTGCCTTCAAACATGCCCATGTCTCCCCCATCCCGAAAAAGCCCTCCCTTGATCCCTCTATCCCCGTTAACTATGGTCCTTTGCCCTTTGTAGCTGAACTCCTGTAAATGGCTGCCTACAGTAGATGCCTCCACTTTCTCTCCTCTCACTTTGTTCTTGACTTCTTACAATCCAACCACTGACCTCATCATTCCACCAAAACTGCCCTCTCCAAGTTACCCCTGATCTCTTAGTTGACTTTTCTCAGTCATCACCACCTTGCCCTCTCTGTAGCTTTGGACACTGGTGATCTGGCTCCTCCCTGGTACTAGCTTCTCTCTAGGTTTTGGGGATGCCCTCTCTCCTGGGGCTCCTCATCCCTCTCTGACTGCTCTTCCTCTGCCTCCATTGCTGGATCCTCCTCCAGACTACGCCCTCTAACCTTAGGTGTCCCTCAGGATCCTGTCCTGGGTCCTCTTCTCTTCTCCCTCTATGTGAGTTTACTTGGTGATCTCATTAGTTCCCATGGATTTAATGACCATCTCTATGCTGATGATTCTCAAGTCTACTTACCCTGCCCCAAACTCTCTGCTGACCTCCAGTCTTACATCTCCCACTGCCCTTCAGTCAGCTTGAACTGGATGACCAGTGGACACCTTTTTTTTTTTTGAGATTCTTGTCTTTTTTAAATTTTGAATTTGTTTTTTTTTTATTTGCTTTTAGTTTACAACATTCATTTCCATAATCCCTTGAGTTCCAAATTTTCTGCCCCTCCGTCACCTCCCCCTTGCTTCCCATGGCAGCATGCAATCCAATACAGGCTCTACAAATACCTTCACATTAACATGAGTCAAGTTGTAAAGAACTGTAACCAATGGAGTGAATAATGAGACAGAAGAAACAAAACAAAGCAAAAGAGAGAGACAGCAAGTAGTTTGCTTCCATCTGTATTCAGACTCTGCAGCTCTTTCTCTGGATGTGGCTATCCTTTCCATCATGCTACAAGACTTCAAGACTACAAGACTTCTGGAGTCTTGTAGCCTTTCCTTGCTGAGAGGAGCCCAGTCTATCAAAGTCAGTCATCACAGATATGATGTGTCTGTAATTGTGTACAACATTCTCCTGGTTCTGCTCTCCTCACTCAGCATCAGTTTATGTAAGTCTCTCTAGGTTATTATGAAGCCCGTCTACTCCTCATTTCTTATAGCACAATAGTATTCCATGACATTCATAAAGCAGTGGACCTCTTAAACTCAATATGCCCCAAACAGAATTCATCCTTCCCCCAATCCTTCCCAATTACTGTAGAGGGCAGCACCATCCTCAGTCCCTCCATCATCCTTGCCTTCTCATCATCTCTCATCTCCCATATCCAATATGGTGCCAAGGCCTGTGGATTTCACCTTCACAGCATCTTTCCAATATGTCCCTTGTCTCCTCTTTCACTGACAGCAGCCTGGGGCAGGCTCTCATCATCTTACCCCTGGATTATTTGCAAGAGCCTGCTGGAGGGTCTGCCTACCTCAGTTCTCTCCCCACTTTGATCCATTCTCCATTTAGCCACAAAAGTGATTTTCCTAAAGTGTACATTGAATTATGCAACACCCCCGCCAGACCCCAATAAACTTCTGTGGCTTCTTATTGCTTCTAGGATCAAATACAAAATGCTGTTTTGGCCTTCAAAGCCATTCATAACCTACCTCAGTCCTGTCCCACACCTTTCCGGTCTTCTCACACCTCACTCCCCTACCCACGTCTTCAGTCCAGTAACACTGGCCTCCTGGCTGGCCCATCATCTCTTGGCTCCAGGTAATTTCTCTGGCTGTCCCCCATGCCTGGAATGCTCCCCCCCCCCCTCTGTTTTCTGGCTTCCTTAAAGTCTGCACTAAAATCCCACTTCCTAGAGGAAGCCTTTTCCAGCCTTTCTTAATTACAGTGCCCTCCCTGGTAATAATTTCCTATTTATCCTGTGTATAGCTTGTTTGTATAAATGTGTTCGTATGTTATCTCCCCCATTCAATCGTAAGCTCCTTGTGGGCAGGAATTGTCTTTTGTCTCTTTTTCATATCTCTTGCACACTGCTTGGCACATAGTAGGTACCTAATAAATGTTTATGGATTGATAGACCTAACCTCTCTACTGACCTCCAGTCTAGCATGTCAAATTGCCTATTGGATATTTTGAACTCAATAGGTCCAATATATCTAAAATGGAACTCATTATCTTTCCCTCAAACCCTCTCCTCTTCCCGCCATCCTCCCATCACCAGGCTGGCAATCTAAGGGTGATTCCTGACTTCCCCCTTTCTCTTACTTTCTCCACCACCTTTCCAATGTCTTCTTCTCTCCTCTGACACTGCCTTACCCGGGTGCACACCCTCATCACCTCACATCTGGACCATGACAGTAGCTGTTGGGTGGCCTGTCTGCTCAGTCTCTCCCCATACCAGTCCATCCTCCCCTCAGCTGTCAAAGTGATTCCTCCAGTGCAGGGCTGACCACATCACACCTTGCCTGCCCCCCACTCAACTACTCAATACATTCCTGTAATTCGACACCACCTCCAGGACCAAACAGAAAATTCTCTGTCGTTCAAAGCCTTTCCTGACAAGCAGGTTGCACCTCACCCCACCCGCCAATCATCTCTCCAGTTTTCTCACCCGTCACACCACCCTCCCCCTTGTATCCTGTGAGTTAGTGACACTGTCCTTGCTGCTCCTTAAACAAGGTAGTCCAGGCATCCTCACAGGCTTTACCCCAGGCTGGAACGCTCATCCCTCATCTCCTCCTGGCTTCAATTCTCACGTGAAATCCTATCTTCTATGGGAATGCTAGCGCCTTGTGGGTTGGCTTCCCCATTAGATTGGGAGCTCACTGAGAACAGGGACTGTCTTCTGCTCTCCTTTGCATCCCCAGTCCTGGCACGCAGCAGGCTCTTAATAAATGTTTGCTGTCTGACCTCTTGGAACCTGCTCAATAGACTTTCTTTGTTCCTTAACTCCAAATCTTAGAGTACATCTGACTCCTTTAGGGATGACAAGTTAGCCGTTCTCCCGTCTTTTCGGGACCCTAAATACCCTCTGGGCTACTTTGGATGGGGTGGACACGGAGATTCTTTGGCCAGACCGCCCCCTGGCGGGAGTCTCTCGATGGCGCACTCAAGCGATACATAGTTGCTGGTTCCTCTCAGCTCTTCTGATTCGTGGCCAAGGATCCCTTCCTCACACAAGTGCTTAGCTCACGTAGTAGATACAATGTAAATGCTCATTCCCTTGCGCTTCCCCCTTCTCACAGCTGAGTGGGAGGCTTTCTCCATTGACCTGCTAGCCCAGGGACAGCTCTAAGTCTCGCTGCATTTCTTCGCCCTCTTAAGTCACCAAAGGCCGTGAATAAGAACCAAAGGCGGGATTCTCAGCCTCGCCCCGCTCTCAGCGCAGCCCTTCTTGACGACACTCACGACGCTGGCCCTCCTGCCGGGCCCGTGAGCACAGCGGAGGCAAGGGCCAGGCCCTCCGAGGCACACAATCTGGCCCGAGCCTCAGACGCGCTTGTGTGGACCCGGAGGTCCGGCTCTTCACCCTTCTTCGGGTTATCGCTTAAGCTTCTGACTCCGTGACCCCAAATGGGGCTTTCTTGGCAAAGATACCAGAGTGATTCGCCATTTTCTTCTCCAGCTCATTTTACAGGTGAGGAAACTGAGGCAAAGGGGGTGCCAAGACTTGCCTAGCGTCACCAGCTAGTGTGCATCTGGGGCTGGCTTTGATCCGGTCTTCTCAGGTCTAGAAAGGCGCTGTGTGCACCATGGCGCCCCCTAGCGGGTCTAGACAGCCCCTAGGAGCTCCGCCCCACCCCCACCCCCACCCCCACCCCCACTCCCGAGGAGGAGCCTGCAGTCCTCTGGAAGGGAAAACGTGCCAGGTTTCCAACTCAGACTTTCTTCCTCCGATAACGTAAAACAGAGACAACCACCTCTACCGCCCCAGGGCCGGGATGGGCCCGGGAGACAGAGACGGCCGCCCCCTAGCGGGGCCGGGGTCCGCAGAAGGACAGCGCCCCCGCCGCTCTCTGCTCCCGCGAGATCCTCCGTTCCCCGAGCATCATGGGATATGTAGTTCGGGCTAGGTGCTCCCAAGGAGACGCCTCCCGAAACTAAATCGTGGTAGGAATAAGGCTTTCGACCCAGTCTGTCCTCTCTGTCTCTCACTCTTCCCGGCCTTTCCCTCACAACGAAGGGTAGATTGTGTGGGTGTAGATGTGTCGGGGAACCTCAGGCCGCACGATCTGCCTAGCGACTACCGTCATGCAAAGTTCTGCTCCTGATAGGCTGAATTCCCTCTGAGGACGAGAGTAAGGAAAGGCGGGGACTCGGAGTCGAGGCTCTGGAAAATCTGCCTAGCAACAGTGACGTCACAGCTTTCGCTCCACGTGATGTGTAGAAGTCTCCCCCACCCTCAAGGCTCTCGGGAGGCTGATATCTACCCGGGGGGGGGAGGGGGGGGCGAACCTTTTGCGGGCCGGGAAAAGGGACTCGCTGCGGGGCAGGGCGGAGCTGGAGTCCCTTCTGACAAATGGGCTTCTTTTTCCTTTCGGACCAGGGCCTACACCTACAGGAATAACAGGCGGTTGCTGCGCGGATACAGACATCTGGATCAGGCCGCATACGAGTGACGTCACGTGACCGCGCCCTATGATTGGCGAGGGGGCGATAAGGAGATTTTTAATAAAGAGCTTGTGAGATTGTCTTCTGCGTCTCTTTAATGGCCCAAGGCACCCACCCCCGCCTCTCCAAGCCCAGAAGAATTGATTGCTTTGCGGGACAGGCCCAGACTACGTTTCCCAGGAGCCATCAGGCCAGGACTCTGGGCCGACACCAAAGGGCGCGCTCTCTGATTGGTTGCTCGTAGCGCCTCCTTGGCGTTGACACAAGTGCAGTAGAAGTGGTGGTGTGTTGTGACCTTTTCCACCTCCCATCCCCCAACCTCCACCTCTGCGACCACCCCAACCCGTGCATCTCCCTGAATCCGTACGCTATAGAGTCATTCCTTGAGTATATCTCCGGAAGCGCTACCGATTAAAGTTTAGGCAACTTCACAGGACCAGACAGCCCATCCCCCACCTCCCGTTGGGAGCGCGGTCGCATCCGCACCGGCGCTTCAGGGTCGCGCTTCTCTACGCTGACGCGAGTTCTGGCACGAGCCCAGTCACCAATCAGGGTAACTGTTAGTCGCAAAGGCCCTTGGGGATTGTAGTTCTCTCTTGCCGCACGGGCCCGTTTAACCGGAAGTAGCTGCCCGGGACAGGCTTGGAGTCCGCGTGGGCGAGATGAGTCTAGGGAGGGGCCTCTGACGTCCTTCTCGCCTCCATCCGGCGCTCTGCTCCTTTCAGACCAGCCCGTCCCTCAGCAGGATGCTCACTCTGGCCACGTCCCGCCCCTGCGTGTGACGTCATGACGGCGGGCCCTCCTTGGTCACCATGGAAACATTCTGCTGACTGTGCGTGGCTTCCTGCGTCCCTTCCCTGGGCCAGGCCTGCCTCAGTTTCCCCCCCGCGCCCCGGGGCTGAGCGGGCCGTGAACCCCGCTCTAGGACTCGACTGACGAGCCCTGCCTCCCTGCGGGATGGGGGCGGGAGAGGGACTGCCCCTGCCGTGGAGCGAGGACCTCGGGCCGCGTGGCCCCGGAGGCCGCAGCGCGACCCCAGCCGCCAGTGTCCCTGAGCTGTTTGTGACTCCCGGGGCCGTCCCAGTCCAGCTGGGCGGCTTCCTTTGTGACGGGAGAACCAGCCCTGTGTGCTGCCGGGAATCCGCCGTCCCTGGGCCCCAGAAGCCTCCTCTCTGCAGTGGTTGGGCTCTGGGAGGCCATGGCCCCAGTCATGTCCCTGTGATGACAGGCCCTCTCCAAGCTGGGCAGTCCTGGAGCCTTCAAACTAGGCTCCCCAGTGCTGCCTGACGCCACCCTTTCCCTGGGCACAGACCCAGGGCATGACCCAGCAGCTCTCACTTCAGGACTCTGGAAGGGGTCTTGGGTTCTTCACCTGGGGTCCATAGTTCCCCCACTTGGTCCATGGATAGATGCCAGGTGATCCATAACTCGGATGGAAGAAAGATCACGTCTTTGCTTCACTAAATTTAGCTTTTCCTTCAATTATAAATTTAAAAAATAAAACCAAACATGAGTCTGAGAAGAGCATAGTTTCACCAGACTGCCAGTGGGTCCATGCCACCCTGGCCCAGACTTCTGTTTACAGAGGAGGACACTGAGGCCCAAATGGGAGATGAATGACTTGGCCGTGGTGTCACGGAGGCTGCTGAGACTCAGTCAGATGTCTCTTGGCTCTCAGGTCCGCTGCCTCTTGGGAATTCTCCCATCAAGGGGAAAAGTCACAATTCCTTTTCTGTGTGTCTTAGGGAGACTGCACCAGAGAGGGGCTTGTAGAAATGTCTTTGCAGAGGAGACTTGTCACCTTTTTCAGTCTTTAGGAGACTTAGCGAAGTGTGAGGGACTCAATTAAAATAGCTCAAGGTTCTGGAGACCAGATTCTCTGTATCTTCCTTGTATGGCCCCAGTCTCTGATGGGTAATACATGTTTTTCAATTTAAAATAAGTCTGACAAACGTGCAGAGATTTCCCTGTTAGAAGAGCTGTCTCCTTTCTCACATCAGACATTGGAGGGAAAGCTTAGGAAGGTTTTCTGAGGGGAGGTGGCCCACACACCCATTTTCCTGGCTCCTTAAGGCTTACCGAATTCTGAAGGAGCCTGTCTTTCTACCTGTGCCCTTGTACGGAGAGGAGAAAATCCTCTTGCTGAAAATAGCATTGTGACACATGGTCAGCAGCCTCCCTGACACATCCTTCCCTCGACCCAGGCAGCTCCTGGCTCCTCCCTCCTCTGACTGCCTTGGCAGAAAGCACTGGAGGGAGAGAGGCCTGCTTCAGACACCCCCAGTGCACACATGTGCACATACACATGCACACTCACACACGCACACACACTCACACATGCGTACACACACTCAGTCTGCTCCCCCAGCCCCAAACCAGGATTTCCTCTCTTTGGGTTGAGTTACTCATTATAAGAGAAATGTCTTTGGTGGGGTTAGGGTAAGGCCTTGTTTGGTTAAGAATATCCCAGCCATCTTGGATTTGAGAATATGATTTGGATAAGAAGGCTGGATATATAGATAAAGGTCATCCTAGCAAGGACAGGATTGGGTTTAGCTGTCCTAAACTGGAAGACTCGACCAAAGAGGGCTTTGGGAGGGGCCCTGTTATGGGTTATCCAGACTTTGGGGTGGCTGAAATGGGCTGGTTTTTTGGCCCCGTGTCCAGGGTGCTGGCCAAGGTGGTGCCCTCAAAGAGGTTAAAATTAAACATTAAAATTGGGTGCCCTGCTTCTCCTAGGGGTCTGAATGAATAAGTAAAGAAGGTGAGACTTACAGACATATTGTAAGAATTGGAAATACAAAACTTTAGGGCTATTTTTTGGTTTTTGTTCCTTTGTGTGTGTGTGTGTGTGCGTGTGTGTGTGCACGTGCGTGTGTATGTTCCCCATTGGTACTAATCTGTCCAAAGGTGGCTTTGTGTCCCCTAAGGGCACTGCTGCAGGCAAAATTTCATAACTATTTGGCCCTGAAGCCTGAAGGTGTTTTACATAGGCTGACCACAGGACCCCAACCACAGGATGTACATTTTCACTTGATTTGTGCTCTAAAGCCTAGGCTAGCAAGGAGTTGTTGAACCTAGACTCAGGAAGACCTGAACTACAACCCGGCCTCAGACACTTGCGGGCTCTTACTGTCATTCTTCATGTCCGCCTGCCTGTTTCCACTTCTGCAACGTGGGTGTGTGCACCGCGGTGCCCACCTCTCAGGCGTGTTGTGAGGCTTGGTGAGAGCGCTTTGCGGACTTCACAGTGCTGTGTGAGCGCTGTCATCAGCACAGCCTCGCTGATTCGCTTTGTCCTGTGTCCCTGTGCACACTGTGGCTCTTCCCTTGCCGCACCTCAGAGGCCCGCCCTCGCTGTTCCAAGCTGCACGTGTGTGCACTGGCTCGTTCAGGCCCCCGCAGTGGGCAGGCACCCATTCTGTTGCTAGGCTTTGACTGCACAAAGTGCTGCTTTTCTTAGGTGACAGCTCTAAGGGAAATGGCCTCCCACCATACACGAAATGGAGCTTCAGACAGGTGTGACGTCATTCAGATGGAAGCCAGGTGTTGAGAGCGTGGCTGGGGGCGCTAAGTAAGTTTTCGTGTTTATTTTTATTGTGCCCATCTTCATTTCCCTACACACTCTCCCCCCCCCCCCCCTCCACAGAGCTGTCCTTCTAGCAAAGACTGAGGATGGCACAGGCGCTGGTCCATGTGACTTACTCAAAGGGTGGTGCAAGGCAGGTGGATCCTCACCTCTTCCTCTAAAGCGGCCTTGTCATTATAATTACCCAGCACTAAGCTTCATCTTTGTTTGGTGGCAATCTCTCCACTTACATTTACTGCGCCATTGTGTGTTTTCCTTTCTTGGTCTCATTACTTCCCTTTACATTAATCCATAGGTCTTCCTGTGCGGTCTTCATATTCATCTTTTTTTAAGAGCATAGAAAGTTCGGTAAATTCCCATTCCTCATTTTGTTTAACTGCCTCCCAAAGTCCATCGACTTTATTTTTAGTTCTTTGCTACTTTCAGAAGGTAATAAGTACTTGGGTATATTTAGAACGTCTTTCTATCTTCAAACTTCTTCAGGTAGATGCATGGCCTTTTTAGGCCCCCTCTTAGCATCATTCCAAATTCTTTTCAGAATGATATGACCAGTTCACAGTTCCATTAATAGTGTGTTGGTTATACTTGTTTCTCTGTAGCCCCTCCAAAATGGGCTAATTATCTTTCCCGAGTTTCTGGGTGTGAAACCTCATAGTTGTTTCTATTTCTATTTCTCTTCTTTGGATTTGGAGCAATTATTCATATGGTTATTAATAGTTTGCAATTCTTTTGAGAGCTTTTTATTTATATCTTTTGACAACATACATTGGGTAATGGTTTTTGGTTTCACATATATGCATTAGTTGAGCACACACACTTGTGTGTGTGTGTGTGTGTGTGTGTGTGTGTGTGTTTTGGATATCAGATTCTTATCAGAGATTTGTGATGCACAGATTTCTTTTCATAGCTGATCACTTTCTTATTATGGTCGATTTTGTTAATGCAAAGACTTTTCAATATCTTTTGTGTTCCTCCTCTTTCTTTTGCTTAATGAAGAATTCTCTCTCTAGCAATGGTTGTGAAAAGAACCCTATTGGTCTTTGAAACTTTCTTTTAAAGAGTTGACCTTTTTCTATGTTCAGATATCTTATCCATTCCGAATGTGTTATAGCATATGGTATACAACGTTGTTGCAAACCTGATTTCAGTACAAAGAAGCCCAGCCTGGCGCTCTTCACCCAACAGGATTCTGTTTTGTCCAAACACCTCTCAGATTCTTACAGAAAAGGAGAACTCATAGTCAGGCTCTTCAGACTAGTTCTCTGGAGCGTGTAGACAAATTCAACCCAGTTCCTCACTCAACAGAGTTCTGCTTTGTCCATGCAGCAAAGATGGTATAGTGGAAAGAAGTGACGCAGCTCAGTTCTCCCTACAACTGCTCCAACAGCTGTTGAGCACTTCTGTTGTAGGCCCTGGAAGCTTACTCTTTGTCATCAGGATAGGGGGTATTTTGTCAGAATGTGGGATCACCTGATCACTTGATCTGTACTTGCTCTCCAGTTCCGGCATGTAGGGTGTCATTCTTATATTCACACAATGTGTTCCCATCCCACCTTCTCCTTGGTCTGCCAGTTTCCCTGTCCTCTTGGCCTGGCATCCCTCTCACTACTCCTGGCCCCTGCCCACCCCAGCTCCTGTCACCTCTTCCATTCACTCTCTAGCTGAAAAGGTTGTTTTTAAGGCCTCTCAAGGCCATGGTCTCATCTGCCTCATTTCCAGTTCCATGAACCTTATCACATGATCTCTTCTCTACTTTGCTTGTTAGACAGTCATTTTGTGGCCATGAGCAAATTACTTCATTTGGCCTAGCCTCCATTTCCTCATCTATAAAATGGTGAGTTTATACTCTTTGGTTTCCAAGGTTGCTTCTAATATGTTAATCTGCAGTCTTATGGAGATTGGCAAGGGTTCTCAGAAGCCATCCAACCATCCCACTCTCTGCCTCATACCCAGCAGGGTATCCAGCCTTTCCCTGCCCCACCAAGGGAGGAAGAAGGCACCGTTTTCTGAGGATGCCTATTCCAACCTTGGAGAGCCATCACTGTTAGAATTTTTACCTCTTTGCAACTTCTACACATGGTTCCCAGTTCTGGCCAGTTAGTACAAATCTAATCTTTCCACACAGCAACCTGGCGAATTCTGGCATAAGCTATCATAGCTCCCCTAAGTTTTCTTCAGTTTAAATGCCTCCAGTTCTTTCACTCCATCCTCTTTCTGTTTGCCATGAACTGGAGGCTCCCTCTTCTGCAAACACTCCCAATGTACAACACCCCTCCTACCATTGAACGTAACATTCCAAATAGAGTCTGATAAGGGCAGACTGTGCTTGGCAGTGCTGTCTCCCCACCTCTGGACACTACGCCTTTCAATGTGGCTTTCTTGGTTGCTGATTTTCCATGGGCCCATAAAATTCATGATTCTTGTCAGGGTTTGACTGGTGTTCTGAGGTACCTTACACTTTAGATTGAAATTATTTTTATTCTCCATTTTCAACCTGGAAAACTTACCTTGAGAATCAGGAGGTACCTCAAAATACTGAAGGATGCATATCCCCAGTAACAGCAGAAAGATTCAGAAGGGATGTTCTCCAGAGAGACATGTTTGAGAGGGCTCTGTCCAAAGGGCTAAGTTATGAAAGTAAGTTGGAAACATCACAGAAGCAGCACCAAAGAAATTCATTTCTCATGAAATGGGGGCCATTGAGTGTCCTCTACAAGAAAACTTCACATGGCAAGGAGACCATGCATGTAATGACCTTGAGGGCTGTAGACACCCAGGATCATGGAATTACAATGAATACCAGGTTCTCTCCCACTACCATGCCTCCCTTAATAACCTTCAGTACATAGGGAAATACATAGGGAAAAGGAACCCAGTAATTGTGAAGACTGTGGAATGGTTTTCAGCAAGGACTCAATATTATTAGACCTTAGAGAATTCTAAGGAGAGAAATCCCATGTAGTTAGGGAATGTTGGAAGACCTTTAGTTCAGCCTATACTGATCACCAGAAAAGTGACAGTGGAGAGAAACTTCACAAATATAGAGAATGTTGGAACACTTTCAGATGGAACTCAGAACTCACTAAACACCGTAGAATTGAGTGTCAATTTCTTATGAATGGAAGGAATGTGGGAAGATCTTTAGCAGAAACTCATCCTTTATTGAAATCAGAGAATTCATATGGGAGAAAAACCCTGTGCATATAAGGAAGGTGGAAAGGCCTTCAGGCAAAACTCACATCTGACTCAGCATCAGAGAATCCATACTGGAGAATGTATGTATGTACCCCATGAATGTAAGCATTGTGGAAATGCCTTCAGCTGGAGCTCAGTTCTTATTCACACCGAGAGAGAATTCATACTGGAGAGAAGGCTTATAAATGTAAGGAATGTGTAATTCAACACCAGAGAATTCATACTTTAATGAAGTCTTAGGAATCCAAGGCATGGGACAAGCCTTTCAGTCACAACCATGAAATAATTTATAATGAAAAGTTACCTTATGAATCTAAGAAATGTGGGAAGGTCTTCAGGCATAACTCACATCTTACTGAGCATCAGAGAATTCACACTGGAGAAAAACCTTATGAATGTAAGGAATGTGGGAAGGCCTTCAGCTTTAGTTCAATCCTTATTAAACAACAGAGAATTCATATTGGAGAGAAACCTTTGGAATACAGGAATGTGGGAAAACCTTTAGGGATAAATCAAGCCTTATTAAACATGAAATAATTAGTAATGGTGAGCAACCTTATAAATGTAAGGAATGTGAGAGTGCCTTTAGAAGTAATTTCTGATTCAGTATCAGAGAATTCATGCCATAGGGCAATTCCATGAAAATAAGGAATGTAGGAATACCTTCTACCAGAGTGCAGCCCTTACTGAACACAGGAAAATTCAAACTAGAGATAAACCTTAATATTATAAGAAACAACATCTTTTGTGTAGACTCAGCCTTTATCATTAGAAAATTCATAGTGTATGCACCCCAAAAACTGTGTGCAATAGAAATCCTTACTCAAATAATACTCAGAGGTTTCTCAAGGTAGAAAGCAGAAAAGAATGGTTTATTTACCATCTTGAGAAAGGGCCAAAGAGGAGAAGCAATTTACAAAAGGAGATGGTGAACTTATAAAGCCCTAACACAGAATTCTCCCCCACCCCCCTCCTGACCCTTTTCTTCCATCGGCTAGAAGTTAGGTGTACAATCTAAGTGTGGCAATCAACCTCAAGTACTGGAACAAGGAAACAGTAGATCACCCAATTTGCATTTGAGAAAGCACTTCTGTCCTTATTGGGCATATCTTGTGCTGAGGTGGCACTGGGGAGGGTCTCCATTGGTTTAAGTCCCCGATTCTTGCAAGGTGACTTCTAAACTTAGGCCTAGTGGATGCTGAAGCCACTCTAGATTTGATTTTTCAGAATGGGCAAACTTCACCGCAAATTATCCCTCACAATAACGGTGACAGAACCTATGAATGCAAGGAATTCATAACACCCTTCAATTAGACCTCAATCCATGATAAACATGAAGGAATTCATACTGGAGAAAATACGAGTGCAAGGAGTGTGGGTAGGCCTTCACAGCTGTGTCTCAGCCCTGATTCAACGTAGGACAATTCACACTAGAGAGAAGCCTTACACATCTGGCCAGCTCTAACACACCTCTGCAATAAATCATATCTTCCACTAAATTTCACTGCAATATACAGGAGTTGTGGCTTTGTTTTTGCTCTGCCCCTTTAGTGGTGTGTGGCATATGTCTGCCACAACTATTCAAATAGAAAGCATTTGCTGCTAAATGTTGGGGATGGGCTAGAAAACCTGATCACCTCCCAAACCATGGGAAGCAGCCCTTGGAACAGTGGGTCGGATGGGGCCTTGTTCAAGGCATCTTGAATGCAACATTCTCATTTACGTTAGCAGAAATAGGGAGGTACCCATCATAGAGGTTGCATGGAAAATGGAAGATCTGCTGGTAGATTCCATAAAAGACAGGGGGATGAGACCAAGAAAGGGATGTGTAGACAGTATGAGAAAGACTTGAATGGCAGTGGGGGTGGGGGATGGGCATCGCTGATAACTGATTAAAGATGCCATCCCCCATTGCTCTTTTCCATGTGCAGCACCCAATGCCAGTGCCTTGGGCAAACTCACACCTCACTGTGGGCAGACCAGTCAGCGGCATCATAGCTAGGTATTCATGGGTGCAGAGTTGTGGGGAATGTGGCAATACATCCAAAGGTCTCTGAAATACTGATAGAAAATGCCTGGCGGCCATCTGAGCAAGTGGCAAAGCTCCACTGGTTATTTATCAAAGGCCTGAGGGCACTTGGTCTCCAGGCTCTAGATGCCAGCTACTTCTGGAGGATTTCAAATTCCAGGCTTCTTTGTGAAATTCTTCCAAATGCTATTGCATTTAAAATCCTTCTGCACTTGTTGGACAAAGTCCAACATTCTGGAAGTCTGGTCCATCTGTGCAGTTAAAAATTTTCAGTCTTTTTTTTGGTTTTAAATCTGATAACCCAGAGTTGCTAAAATTTGGTGGTGGGCTGTTGTTTAAAGTTCTGCTGCTTGTCACTAGGTGGCAGTAGAGCTCTAACCTGGGACGAGACATTTTCAGTCCTGACTTGTCAGGGAGAGACTATATTAAAGGCAGAATAATACATTGCATTTTCCTATAAAGCAAACTATGAAGCCCCTAGACCATATAAACTTGAATATTTGTTAATAATTATGCTTTCAAAATTATGCAAATGAAGTGATACAGAGAGTTGGGGGACTCAGTATAACCACACCACAGTCCCCCCCAAAAGACCTAATAATCAAAACTGACTTATTTAGAACAGACGTCCACTTGGAAACGAAATGAAGGCTTCTTGGTCAAAACCAAGAAGCATCACTTGAAACAGTAACTAATTGGAGTAAACACGTAAAAAGCGGCACAGGGATAAAGTTTGCCTTGTTTGTTTTTTTAAAGAGAAACAAAAATATCTTAGCAGGAAGAAAAGACTGATCTTTCCCACTCCCCACCCCCAGTGTAAAAGGAAACTAGGGAGGACTTGTTACATTAGGTAATGACTTGGAATTGGTCACAAAGCTACTGCGTTGTTGATCTGACTACTAACCCAAAAGGGTTGCTTAGCTGCCTGCTAATTAATAAGATTTAATTGCTTTATCCCTTATTTTCATGGAGGAATCATCTGAGCTGATATTTATAAGGAGAAAATTATCGATTTTAACCCTATCAATGGGAGCAGTAGGTAATTATAATTAGAGTTCATTTACAGATATTTATTCTATCTAACCTCAAACTAACATACATTGTTATCTGTAGATATACAGGGTGTCCCTAAAGCCCGGAGACATAGGAAATCTCATTAACTATGAATATTTTCAGGAAATGAAGTGAATGAAACTTTCAACAACATTTTATTTAGTTAGCATAAGTTTTAGCCATGACAGTTTCACGTGAATAAAAGCTTTCATTAGCTATTGGGACTATTTTACATATTAATGAGATTAATTAAATTAAATTAATGATATTTCCTATGTGTCTCCTATGTCTTCCTATGAAATCTCATTTTTGTTAATTAAATAAAATGTTGAAAATTTCATTTCGTTTCATTTCTTGAAAATATGCATAGTAAATGAGATTTTCTATGGGTCCGGACTTTAAGAACATCCTGTAGTCTTATCCAAGACATATTTATTTATAATGATTAATTCTTAAAATTATACTCATAAAAATAGGGTTAATAGTAGTAAGACCCAGAGACAGAGGAGTAGAAGATCGTGGCTGGAAACAGTAATTTGTGATCTTCTGAGGGAGAACAACAGCAGATCGTGGGTTGAATGAGGGACGAGGAGGTCAGAGGGCTGGAGGGACGTTAACACGGGTGGGGAAGGTCCCTAAAACCAAGAGGTCCCTAAAACCAAGGCAGGATTTGGGGCAGGGAGGGCACGGATGTGGGTGCGGGACTCCTTGAGAAAGCAGGGACAGTGACCTAGGGGTTGGCAGAGAACATACAGCAGTATCCGGATTGGGAGCATTCGTGCTTCATGTCTGGCTTCATGTACCACCTCCCTTGGCCCACGGAGAATGCATGGTCCAGCCTGGACCCGACAGCTGGACCCCCAGGTTCCTGGCTCCTCCCCTCCTGGTCTTGGCCAAACTCACTATAGCAGTGCCTCCGTTAATCTTGTCCCCAAATGAAGGAACAAATGCCCCGAAAGACAGAGGAGCAGGAAACGGTCGGTTTGGGGAGAAATGAACATTTTTAGCCCAGATGTTTCTTGACAGATCCTGGAAAAAGGAAGAGAGCCATGCTGGAGGAGGAGCAGAGACAGCTTTAGAGAGTTTGTGGGAAGCTATCTTTTGTCACAAACCCTAATAAGAGAGATGTGGGGAAGCAACCATCCCCTACTGAGCCGAGGTCATTCGAATGAACGAGAAACCGGCTCAGGGACTCATTTTTTGTTGCTCGGTCATTTCAGTCAAGTCCTACTCTTCATGACCCCATCTGGGGTCTTCTTGGCAGAGATACTGGAGTGTTTTGCCCTTTCCTTCTCCAGCTCATTGTACATGAGGAAACTGAAGCAAACAGGGTGAAGTGACTTGGGGAGGGTCACCCAGCCAAGTAAGTGTGTGAGGCTGGATTCGAACTCAGGAAGAGGAGTCTTCCCGGGGGGCACTCTATCCACGGCACCACCTAGCTGCCTTTTGAGTCATTCATTAGGAGCCTACTATTTGCCAGGTCCCTGCCTTCAAGGAGCTCCCACTCTAAAGAGGAAGACAACAAGCAAACAGCCCTGTGCAAATAAGCTCTGGAGGGGTTTAATTGGAAATAATCAAGAAAGGGGAGGCGCTAGGGAGAAGCTTCTTGCCCAGCGTCGCCTGAGGGCCCCCAGCAAGATGCCTGAGGAGGGCCTGGACGATTCCGGAGGCCGAGGCAGCGGGGTCATAGTGTGCGTGTTGGGGGGAGGCAGGGGATGCAAGAAGCCTGCAAAGGTGGGTTTTGTCACCGATTCCGAGTCAGTGGGAGCCACTGGAGCTGGGTGTCGGGGGTGACTCGTAGACTCCTCTAGTACAAGCAGAACGGAGAGCCTTGGGGCAGCAGACCCCCAGCAGCCACTGCCCTGGTCCGGGCCTGAAGGGATGAGGAGCGCGCTCTGGAGAGCTGCACAGGTGAGCCTCTGGCGGGTGACAGGGGAGAGTGCGGGCCGGAAGCGTGAGAGGCCGCGAGGATGGGGCGCCCCGCACCCTACCAGGGCCCTTGTGAAGCGGGGAGACAATGAGTCCTGGACATGTTGAGTATGGACATCCAGCCAGGGCGGTGTGCCCGCAGACGTCTGCTCGGGAGTGGGAGACTGCGGGTCAGCAGAGAGGCTGGGGCTGGACAGGGAGCGCTGAGAATCACTGCCCCGAGAAACAGCCTGGAGGGAGGGCAGAGAGCCCAGGGGGGCGAGGAGGCGGTCCGAGGGGTGGCAGAAGCAGAAGGGAGGGCCGCGCCCCTTCTCAGGCTTCAGTTACCCCTTCCCTTAGCCCACTGCGCATGCACGGGAAGCTTCTGGACTACAATTCCCAGAGGCCTCTCATCGAGTGACGCAGGCGCAGTTGCTCTGGTGTCACTTCTCTGCTGGAGTGCTGGAGCCTGAGGCTGGGGAGAGGCTGCCGGAGTTTCGGAAGGTGATCCCTGTGACGTCACGGGCCGGCGGGTGTGGTTGTGAGTAATTGTGTGTGTGTGTGTCCTGTGCCTGCGTGTCTGTGGGTGCTGTGTCACTGAGGTCGTGTCCGCCCCGTGGGTGCCCGTGGGTGCGTGTCCGCGGGGTGCTGGCAGGGGCGCCCGAGGCGGGCACGAGCTGAGTCCCGGCGTCTCTGCCCCTCCTGGCTCCCCCTTCTGCAGGAGGCCTCTGGGGCGCTTCCCCCCACCCCAGAGTGCCTCCCACGGGGGTCTCGGGGGCCAAGCACGTGAGCACTGCCCCCCTCAGCGGGTCACTGCCCTAGGCACTCTGGGAACCGGGAGCAGAGCTCCCCCCCACCCCCCAGCTGGCCCAGGGGCAGCTCCCAGGGGAGCTGCTAACCTCTCCTGGCCCCGCTGGTCATCCTGGCGCTGACCCTTGCGCCCCCTCCCACGCCACCCACCAGCCATCGGGCTTCACCCCCAGAAAGAGCTTTCTCATCCAGTCGTTCATCTGTGTGTACCTTGTCCTGGTTCTGCTCACTTCACGCTGCATCAGTTCACGGGAATTTCCCCGGCGGCTCCGAATCCTTCCTGGTCGTGGCTTCGCAGGGCCCAGGACTTTTCGGTTACGCTCACTGCCACAGTCCGTTTGTGGACATCTGCCCTCTGACCCTCTGCCTGCCCCGTGCTGGGCTGCTCTCAGGCCTCGGCCACACCCCCAGCGTGGACCCCGTGGGCCTCCCGTGCTGCAGGATACGTCCTCCTTTCAGAGCTCTTACCTGCTTCGTGGCCTCCCACCACCAGCACTGATGACCCTTCTCAAACCCTATTGAAACAGCCTCGGACTCGGCGGTTGCGTCCACTCTCCCCACCGCACTTCAGGTCACCCTCCCCTGGCCTCCCCCGGGGCAGGGCTGGTCAGGGGGCCTGCAGGACCTTCAGCTCCACTTCCCTCTCCCACAGTCTCCTCAGAGTGAGGCTGTCCATGCTCAGACATCTCCAGGTGCTGCTTCTATCTCCAGGGTGAACAAGTGCCTGGGCTTGGCCGCTGGGCACGCAGATCCCCTCACGGTCTGGATCTGTCCCATTGCACAGAGGAGGACACAGCAAGTTCCCGGAGGCCCCGGGGGCTTCACCCTCTGAGCATTTAGCACAGGGCTTGTTCCTGGGACATCCCTGCATATGGGCTCCTCAGGTCCTCCCTTGGCCTCTTGGGATCCTCGGCTGCTTCCGACGTGGCCTTCCCCTGACCCGGAGAGCTCATCCCACTCACTGTGAAGGAGACTATCTCTGTCCGTTCTGTGCCCCCGTTGGCGGCCAGGACTGCATCTCTCCTTTCTTTGTTCCCTGGCGGGCGGCTGTAATAGAGGGTGCGGACCCAACCGAGGCATCCCTGTCTCCCCCCCGCCAGGAGCCTGGCACTGGGTGCTGCCAGGTCTGCCTGTGTGTGTGTGTGTGTGTGCGCGCGCGCGCGCGCGTGTGTGTGAGTGTGTGTGTGTCTGTGTGCGTGTGTGTCTGTGTGTGTGTGAGTGTGTCTGTGTGTGCGTGTGTGTGCGTGAGTGTGTCTGTGTGCGTGTGTCTGTGCGTGAGCGTGTCTGTGTGCGTGTGTCTGTGTGTGTGCGTGTGTGTCTGTGTGTGTGCGTGTGCGTGAGTGTGTCTGTGTGCGTGTGTGTGTGCGTGCGTGTGTGTGTCTGTGTGTGTGTCTGTGTGTGTGTGTGTGTGTGTGTGTGTGTGTGTGTGTGTGTGTGTGTGTGTACCCGAAGGGCCTGGGGCTGGGGCACCTCCTCCACAGAAGCTGGCTCTCCCCAGGCCAGTGTAGACCCTGAAAGGTCCCTCCTCCTTTCTTGACACAGGCTCCTCTCTCTCCCCTCAGGTCTCAGGTCTCATGTCTCTGAAGCTCCTTCTTCCCCATGAGGGAAGCCCAGAGGATGATGGCAGGGCCCCCTTGGCCCTAGACCAGGTGAGTTGGGGTCTTCTCCTCCTCCAGGACTGTCCCACAGGCCCCCAGACCAGGCCTTGTTGCTCTTGAGTCCTTGGGATCCTCTTGGGGTTGGGGTCACTCATGAGAATCAGCCATAGACCAGGCTGGCCAGACCCTGGGCTGCAGGCCTGGCTCAGAGGCCTCCTTCCCTGAGGTCATCTGGTCCAGCCTCCAAGGACAGGGTCCCAGTGGAGCCCGCAGACCGCCCCCCCCCACCTCCTCAGCTGGCAGGAGGGCATAGGTCCCCCCACCCCAAGATCCACATCCTCACCTTCTGGGGCCCCCAGGACTCTCCCTGGGCCCAGGGCTGTGTCTGGGCTGAGAGGAGCAGAGATGGGCAGCTGGAAGAGTCCTCAGAGGCTGTGAGGAAACCAGGCACAGAGCCCACAGAGGCTCTGAGGAGGCCCCCCACCACCTCCTGCTGCCTCTCCCAGGGTCCTCAGCCCCTGGCCCAGCTCCCTGTGTTTGCTGTTGCAGGAAGCCTTGTCATTCAGGGATGTGGCTGTGGACTTTACTGAGGAAGAATGGGGGTGCCTGAGCCCTGCTCAGTGGCAGCTCTACAAGGAGGTGATGCTGGAGAATTACAGGAACCTGGTGTCCCTGGGTAAGGCCACCTCCCCTGGGCCGGGGCTGGAGGGGGGGAACACCATGGGGGTCTCCTCTGAGATGCCTCTTCTGGTTTGGGGCTCCAGGACAGTGTGGCCTCTGGCCCTCTCCTGCCCGTGCCCACAGACCCTAGAAAAGGCTCCCCTGAGCCTGGGGCTGGAGGGGACACTGTTGGGGGGTCCTCCAAGACATCTCCTCTGGTCTGGGGCTCCAGGACAATGTGGCCTTCTGGCCTTCTCCTGCCCATGCCCATGGACCCTAGCAAAGGCTCCCCCAGCTGGGGGCTTCCTGGCCCCCTGAGGGGCAGAGGGAGACTTGGCTCTTCTCTGGCCACTGGGGAGACCCTGCTGTGGTCTCTGCTCTGCCTCACTGTGGTCCCAGACTTGGAAGGGACCCCAGAGGCCATTTGTCCCCCATCTTCTCGAGGGCCTGGGATGTCCCTGGAGTCAGTCAGGCTTCCTGTGGGGCAGTGGGTGGCTCCGTTCTCTGCCCTTCTCCAGCCTGTGGTACCTCTGTCGCTGCCCAGGATCTTCAGGCATCACAGATGGGTCAGTAACCACATTTTTCAGTTTGGGGGGCAGGGAACTCGGGTCCCTCCAGGACAGGTCTTTCCTTTCCAGGCCTTCCCCTGGGGAGAGACACAGCAGCAGGAGGGGCCTTGGGCTGCCTGCAGGTATGCCGTCATCACCCTGCTGCTTGTGGAGGCTGGAAGCCTGGGGCAGACACTGGGCCACCTCATGCAGCCTCCTCTTCTTCCTCTGCCACATGGGAACAATCACAATTCCTGACCTGAGGCCCGGTGCAGATTCAGCTGCTATCGTTAGCATTGCCTCAGCTGCCTTGTCCTGGGGCAGCAGCAGCTGCCCAGCCTGGCATGCAGTCAACATTTATTAAATGCTTCATTTCTCTGCTGAGCAAAGGGCATCCTTTGGGTGAACTGTCCCTGTCAATGTTCTGTTGTTGTTTGGTCCTTGCAGTTGTGGCCTACTCTCTATGACCCCATGGGAGGGTTTTCTTGGCAAAGATTCTGGGGTGTTTGCCATTTCTTTCTCCAGCTCATTTTACAGATAAGGAAACTGAGGCCAGCAGGGTGAAGTGACTTGGCCAGGGCCACCCAGCTAGTAAGAATCTGGGGCTCTAGCCACTGAGCCGGGAGCTGTCCGGATCAATGACTACGTTATAATAAGCCTCCACCGCAGCCAAGGTCTTACCCCATCTTAGACTCTGCTTTGTCTCTCAGTTTGTTAAAAGGAGCCCTGTGCCTTTAAGCTTAGTGGAAGCCCAGAAGCCCAGCCGGCCTCAGGTCCTTCATCTGGATAGTGCTGCCCTCTAGTGTTTATTACTTCTGTCTTCTGGGCATTGCTTTATGAACAGTTTGTGGGAGAGTTCCTTGTGCGTCCACATTTCTCTAGACGATTCTTATTTCCTTCCTCACTGGCATTTCCCCCTTTTTATCTCAGAATTTCATTCTCAAGCATCTCCCATCCTTCCTAGGATAACTTTTCCTGTAGAATTTTCCCCAGAACCTACTGAATTCCGCTTGCGCCCTCTACCCACTCTCCAATTGTTCCATTTCCTTTGTCTCCCTTCCGAGTCCTCCTTAGTCCCAGGGCCATCAGTTCAAAGCTAGAAGGGTCT
Source organism: Gymnobelideus leadbeateri (assembly GCA_011680675.1). Classification (NCBI taxonomy): domain Eukaryota; kingdom Metazoa; phylum Chordata; class Mammalia; order Diprotodontia; family Petauridae; genus Gymnobelideus; species Gymnobelideus leadbeateri. Next base: position 147,627 of record WOXC01000426.1, on the reverse strand, counting down.
GGAGCTGCCCTGGAGGCCATCTCCAGCACTTTATCCTGGGGAAACAGGGTCCCACAAAGACTGAGCGAAATTGCTCAGCATCCCCCAGTAGTTCCTTGTCTGGGATCCTACCCCTCCTTGAAATAGAAGTAGAACTTGGATGCTCCCTGGAATGAGAGAGCATTCTGCCCACTTCCTTAGTCTCCCTCACATTCACCCTTTGTTCTTTGTTACTAATCCAGAGACCTAAGGCAGCTGTGTCAGACTCAGAACCAGTCCTGCTGGCCGCATCTTGATTTACAAAACCACAAATTAGAATTATCCATGATGTACCTTGTTTTTATTTACTTTGTTAAACATTTCCAATTGTATTGGCCTGGTTTGGCCTGAACTAGGGACTGCTCTCAATATTCACTGACCCCATCTCTGAATCCCCGCCCCCATGGTGTCCTGCTCCCTCTTTTCTATAAGTCCTTCTTTCTCTCTTCTCCCTCAGAAGGCACAAGTAGGATCCACTTCACACCCTTCACTTTACATTGGTGGAAACTGAGGCTGAGTGATCGGGAGGGATTTGTCCACGGTCACGTAGCAAGCTCGGTACAAACGTGCTGGGAAATGAGGTCCCTTGAGTCTCAGCCCAGGGCTTCTTTGACTGTCCCCTGTGGTCACCGTCCCCATTTAGGGAACATAACTGAACCATTTTGTTCTGCTGGGCTCTCCTCTCAGTCTGACATTGCTCCCAAGTATACTGACCTCACTTAAACAAGAGGAAAGTGGAGTCCACAGAACAAGAAAGGCAGCTGGAACCAAGCAACGAAGGGCTTTCAGAGCTGAACACAAGCGTTGGGGTTCGTGCCTAGAGCAGCAGGGAGGCAGCCAGAGCATATTGAGCAGGTCTGGGCTGATCAGATCTGCCCTTGAGGCACCCCTGCGGAAGGTGGCTAGAAGAGAACCGGAGAGCCTGGGGCAGATACGAGGGTCGGACCAGCATCACCTACCTCGTGCTAACACCAGTTCCAAACGCAGCTGACCGAGAAGTCAAATAAGGTTTTGTTTTGTTTAATGGGAGAGGACAGAAGGTATTCACTTTCGCATTTATGATTTGGGGGAACGAACTTTTTAAGGGAAGGGATAGAGGGCATCACAGGAGACAAACTGGACAAAGACAAAAGTATTCACTGGGGGAAATCATCTTCCTATGGGGTATCTGTGATAATGGCCCCACCTCAGGTGTCTGAGGACTAGTCACCTCGCCCCAATCTGGGTACCCCCTGCTTTGTTTCTGCTTTTTAGAAGTTCTCCCTCCTTCCCTTTAGAGCTCAGCTCCCACTGCCCTCCTGACATGAGATCTCTCTTGATGCCTCTACCTGCTAGTGCCTGCCCTCATGCAATTACTGTGTGCCTGTGTGTGCATGCACGTGCATGTGCCTGTGTGCCTGTGTGCTCATGCACGTGCGTGTGCCTGTGTGCCTGTGTGAGCGTAGAGTGGACATTCTTTTATTTTTTTATTTTTTTTGGAGCGGGGAGGGCAGGGCAATTGGGGTGAAGTGACTTGCCCAAGGTCACATGGCTAGTTTTGTTTTAAGTGTCTGAGGCCAGATTTGAACTCAGCTCCTCCTGACTCCAGAGCTGGTGCTCTATTCACTGCACCACCTAACCACCCCCAGAAGTGGACATTCTTAACAGAGGTTCCCACTGACGGAAGCTTTTGCAAGGAGGGCTTCTTGTCTCTGTATCTGAGCACAGGGGACATGGGCAGTTCTGCTGCTTTGGCCCCAGGCTCCCTGGGATTGAACTGCTTTAGGGACCATCCTGCAGCACCTTCACCATCACTTGTGGTCTTGGGGAGTCACCTAGGTCACACACAGCCAGGGTCAGAGGTGAGGTCAGAGGCTGGCCCCCATCCACACCACAGCTCACCCTCTCACCTCAAATGCAGAAGGTGCTTAAGAGAGGCTTGAGGGTTCACTGATTCTGAATGTAGCCAGTGCCTCTCTTCCCCCTCCATCCAATGGCAGTCAGAGCCACCCCCTTCCACCATCCCCAGTACACAGCTTTCTCCTTTCCTCTCCCCTGGGCAGGGCTAATAGAGGACAAACCACACCTGGTGTCCTGGCTGGAACAGGAGGAAGAGCCAGCAGCCTCAGATTTGCAGGGGGAGGTCCCAAGGAGCCCCTGGCCCTGGGAAGGAGATGCTTCCTCCAGGTGTCTGGGAGTCAGTGGATGCCACAGCCCTGCTGGGCCCTCAGGTATGGCCCTCTCTGCAGGGTGGGCTGGTGCAGGTGGCTCTGGTGGGTCCCCAGGGGCATGTGCTACTGGGGCTTTACCAGCTGCCTCCCAGGTCTCCAAGGGTAGGGAAATCCAAAGCCTGAGGCCCACACAGAGATCATGCTGTGTCTGCTTAATGCACACACACACACACACACACACACACACACACACACACACACACACACACACACACAGTGTATGCCCTTGAGGGAACATGTACCCACTTGTCCTCAGTTTCCTTATTGGTGAAATGAGAGGATTTTAAGAAGCCCTCTCTAAATGCTGCTCTGCTCCATCAGCATTTCTAAAGCCCAAGGCTCACCAGGTTCCACCCCTGCTCAGGAAGCTGCTGTGGCTCCCTGGGGCCTTTAGGATGCCATAACTCCTCTGTGGCACTAAGGCCTTTGCCCAGATCTTACACATCCCTCCTGGTCATGCCCTCTGCAGTCCAGCCACACTGACCTTCTTGCTGCTCCCCCCCCAGGGTCACATCATCGTACCTTTGCACAGGCTGTACCCTCCGTCTGGGATATGTTTCCTCTTCCCCTGTGCCTCTTAGAAGCCCTGATTCCTTCTGAGCTCAGCTAATGTGCCACTTCCTGCCCCAGGCCCAGCCAGAAGCCTAGCTGCCAGGGCCTACCCCCACCTCCCCAAAAGACTTGGTGTGTTTTTCCATGTGTATGTGTTGTCTTCCCAGTGGAATGTAAGCTCCTGGAGGGCAGGGACGGTTTCCCTTTTGGTTTTGTGTCCCCTGGGCCTGGCACAGTGTGGGCCCTTCAAACCTGGTCACTTGTGTGATTGAGTGATTGGTAGTAGCTGAGGGTCATGCCCTCCTTCTGTGCTGAGCTAGCCTGCCTGCCTTCTCCCCAGCTTCCCTCTGAACAGCCCCCTTGCCACAGCTCACTCCATCACTTTCTGAGTGGAAAGGGCCCCCTCAAGGGCTCTCCTCAGTGGTCTCATTCTCCATTCCTTCATCCTCACCTCCTGTCGGTCCTCCCTCTCTGTGTAGTCAGGAATGTGGTTCAGTGGGAGAGCACAGAGATAGGAGGCAGCAGGCCTGGTCTCAGTCTGGGGACTAAATCCCTTCATGGTCACCTCTCCTAGCCCTGGGTTCTTCATCCCTAGAAAGAGAGGCTGCCCCCATGTCAGTGAGGACACAGCAGGACAGCCTAGGAGACTGTCAGGGGCCTCATCGGCTATTGAGTCCATCCCAGAATCTCCCTTGGAGAGCCCCAGTGAGGGCTACTTCCTTCCTCAGGCAGCCCGTTCACATTCTGGAGAGCTGAGCTGCTCAGAAGGATTTTCCATGTTTATACCAAGGCAGAATTTGCCTCTTTGGAACATCCACCCACTGTCCTTTTTTCTGTCTCTGGTAGCCAAGAAGACAAACTCTAATCCAGGGGTGGGGACCCTGGGGCCTCCAGGCCACATATGGCCCTCTGGGCCCTCAAGTGTGGCCCTTTCACTGAATCCAAACTTCACAAAACAAATCCCCTTAATAAAAGGATTTTTTCTATAAAACTTGGGCTCAGTCAGAAGGCCACATGTAGCCTCCAGGCCAAAGGTTCCCCACCCCTTGGAATCCTTTGTCCACATGCCTGTGCTTCAGATTCTCAAAGACAGCTGCCATGGCTTCTCTTCAGATTAACCAGCCCTAGATCTTCTGAGCCATGAATGAAGGAATGAAAAACATTTATTTAATGCTTAATATGTGCCCAATACTGTGCTAAGTCCTGGGAATACATACTAAAGTGAGACAGCCTACCCTCATTTGGTCTGAACTTGTGGCCCTTCACCATCCTGGTGTCCTTCCTCAGGACCCCCTCTTGGTCATCATCAATGCCCTTCCTAAAATGTGACTTTTTCCACTGAACCTCAGACTTCCAACGTAGTCTGACTGTGGTCGAACACAGTGGAACTGTGTCCTTCCTCTGGGTGTCCTGTACTTGTGTCACCTCCATAGGCTTCCCATTTGCTGTGGGCTAGTGGGAGTCATGACAGTGAGAAGGGTTGGGCTGGCCATCTGAGCTCATTGATAACTCTGATTCAAATTCTTTTCCTTCTGAATTTCTTTCAGCCTGGGATTCTAGATTTGGGAACCAGGAGGAGTCACTTGGAAGACAAAAAGGAGGAGCTTTATTAGGAACATTTCTGGACAGCCCTGGAAGGCATGTTGTTCCCCAGGTCCCCACAGTTTTTGAAAGTCCTTATCAGGAGATCACATCATGGAAACAAATGAGAACCCTCACAAGGGAGGGTCCAAGCAAGGCAACTGTCCTGGTGCCCACTGAGCAGGGAAGCCAGCAATGCACTGATGTGGGAAGAAGCTTCGGTCAGAGCATGGCCAAGCACCCAGGATTGAGGGCTAGTGATAAGCATGGGAATCTCCCTCATAATCAGCAGAACAGAAACAAACCCTATGATTTGGAAGAAGGTAGACAGAATTCTGGCAAGTGCTCGCCCCTTATTCAAAACCAGAGATCTTATGGTGACGAGAAACCTTATCAATGCACAGAATATGAGAAGGCTTTCAGCAACCATTCAGACATTGTAAATCATGAAAGAACTCAAGAGGGAGACAAATCTTATAAGTGTAGTCATTGTGGAAAGGCTTTCAGGTGGAGCTCTGGTCTTACCAAACACCAGAAAACCCACACTTGTGATAAAACCTGCGATTATACAGAGTTTGGGGAGGCCTTCAATCAGAACTTGGATGTTACTAAAAATGACCAACTTCAGGGTGGAAAGAAGCCATACAAGTGTAAAGAATGTGGGCTGACCTTCACTTGGCGCTCCTACCTCATGGAACATCAAAGAACTCACACTGGTGAGAAACCTTATGAATGTAAGGAATGTGGGAAGGCTTTCACACAGAGCTCCAGTCTTACTAAACATCAGAGAATTCACACTGGAGAGAAACCATATAAATGTAAGGAATGTGGAAATGCCTTCCGGCAGAACTCACATCTTATTCGACACCAGAGAATTCACACTGGAGAGAAACCTTATGAATGCCAGGAATGTGGGAAGGCGTTCAGCCAGAGATCAGACATTATTAAACATGAAAGAATTCATAGTGGAAATAAACCATATGAGTGTAAGGAATGTGGGGCAGCCTTCAGTTGGCGCTCCTACCTCATTGAGCATCAAAGAACTCACACTGTTGAGAAACCTTATGAATGTAAGGATTGTGGGAAGGCATTTAGCCAGAATTCATCCCTTATTCAACATCAGAGAATTCATACTGGAGAAAAGCCTTATGAATGTAATGAATGTGGAAAAGCCTTCAAACAGAGATCCTCTCTTATTCAACATTATAGAATTCATACTGGAGAGAAACCTTTTGAATGTAAAGAATGTGGAGCAGTCTTCAGTGGGCACTCGGGTCTTATTCACCATCAGAGAATTCACACTGGTGAGAAACCTTATGAATGTAAGGAATGTGGAAAAGCCTTTAGGCAGAGCTCAGCCCTCATACATCATCAGATAACTCACACTGGAGAGAAACCTTACAAATGTAAAGAATGTGGGAAAGCATTCCGAAGGAACACAGTTCTTACTGAACATCAGAGAATTCACACTGGAGAGATACCTTATGAATGTAAGGAATGTGGCAAAGCCTTCATTCAGAGATCAGCTCTTAATCAGCATCAGAGAATTCATTACTGGAAACAAGCTTTACCTACATAAGCAATGGGAAGGCCTTTGTCCAGAGATCAGTTGTTAGGAAATACTGTCTAGTTCATACTGAAAAGAAACCTTTGAATATAAGGAACACGGGGAAGCATTCAGTGGACACCAGTCCTTATTAACATGAAAGAAGTAACACTAGAGAGAAAAGTTGAGTGTTTAGTAATTAGAGAAAGGCTGATTTGGTTAAATCTGAGCTGTTACTGAACATAAATTAATTGATATTCATAGAGCCCATGAATGTGAAAACTGTTTCTCGTTTGGGGATCAGATCTTACTTGGAATCAGAGAATTTACCTTAGAGAGAAACTATAAATGTCATGGATGTGGCAAACCCTTCAGTCTTAAGAAGATGCTTACTCTGTAACAGAGAATTCCACCTGGTAGGAAACCCTACAAATATATTGCAAATGGGAAAGCTTTCATGACTGATACCATCAAATATCCTAGGTAGAATCCCTCTGAAGCAGCAAATGTGGAAAAGTTCCCACTCAGAGGTCTAGCCTGCTTTACCATCAGTAAACTCAAGTTGGAAGGACTGCCTTCAAATTGAAGTGCTATAGGACAGAAGTAAAGGGTTCAGCCAAAGCCCAACTTCTCTTCATTCAGAACTTCAAGAAATGTGCCCAAGAATAACAAAGAGAAAAAGAAAAAATTCTCACAAATGAAACTACAAAAAATCAGAATAAAGACTTATCATGAGTAAATCAAAGCAGAAGCCTAGTATAAGGCGAGACCATTGCCTCTTAGAAATCTCACTATGTCTAAAGATCACTGAGGGAGCAAAGGAAGAACAGTTAGTGACTGATCCCATGAGTAGTGAGCAGACAGAATTATCTGCAAGGAAGGAAGTAACAACTGTTTATTAAAATCAGGGCATTACAGGTTAAGGACATTCCAACTAGGAAGTTTGAGGCTGAGGGAGTGGGGGAACCAGGGCTCGGGAACCATGCTCTTATCTGGATTGGCTTCATAAAAGGCTAGGATGCCAGTAAAGGTGGACTGGCTGGCTAAGACCCAATGGGAAGGAGGATGTATCTAAGGGCTAGTGAGAGTGGGTCATTTCAGTGGTTAGAAATTGCAGTGGCCTAGAGCTTCACATATTGTGTTTGTCCTTCGTTTTTGAAGTGGACTGTGACATCAGGGAATGATGACATGACTTGGATTTGAGTGAGGAAGGGCTGTGCAAGGTCACCAGCCTCACTTTCTCCTCCAGAGCCATCTGGGTCTAGTGGCCAGATATCCATCACAATAACTGGAGATGGCCCAGGATGCAATGGGAGACCCTGGTCCTTTTAGGCTAAGGTCTTTTCAAGTTCTCATTTTTAGTGAAGTAATGCTCATTCTGCAAATAAGCCTCTTTAAAGAAGTGAGTCAAGGGATGGCCCCTTTAATTAAAAAAAAAATCAAATGTTGGGGGTATTGGGAAGACCCACAGGGTTGTTGGCAAAAGAGAAACATTTACCACTGACATTGACTCTGAGCCAGGAGGGCCCGAAATATTGCCAGTAAGTGGAGCTTGGGCAGGGACCTACTGTTGTCTAATCTATGAGCTCCAGAGTGAAATGGATTTAAGGTTTGGTCTTTGAGAAAGAAATCTAGCCAGTAACCCCAAGTTAAGGAGGCAGCTTTTGACCATCAAAATTTACCTTCCTTTGTAGAGGAGAAGGAAAGGGAGAGGGAGCAGGAGAGGACAAGTTTAACTTGGGGTTTACCAGCTAGATTTCTTTCTTAAAGACCAAACTTCAAACCCATTTCACTCTAAAGTTCACTTAAAAAGAGTCCAGAGTGTGGGCTGGAAGGATAGGTTAGGGAGGATCCTGGACCTGGATTATTCCAAGCCTGAGCTACTGGTACCCTCTACTGATAGAGCCACCCATCGCTACCACCACCACCAAAGGAGACAGTCTAACAGGATTTAATGGAGAGGAAAACAAATTTACCCATGGTAACACTGAATGTTAATGGACTCTGACATCTCTAAGGAATCTCTAAAATTATGAGCAGTAAACTAGTGGTCAAAGGATGTAGACACACACTACCATTGGCAACCACTTGAAAAATCCAAACTCCATAATAATCATAGAAATACAAATCAGTGTCACCCCAAGGCATCCCCTCCCAGCCCTCAGGTCAGCAAGGAAGGCAGAAGACGGGAAACCAGAGTCAGGCGGTAAGAAGACACAGAGGAGCTCCCTGCAGGGGGAGCTGGGAATTGGTCCAGCTGCCAGGAAAGCACGTGGAGTTAAGTGGGAGCAGTTCTCAAATTGCTTATCCCTTTGATCCGGAGATCTTATTCCGGGATTAATAACTCTACGAGGTCAGTAACAGCCAGAAAAGACTCATATTTAATTCAACAGCAAACATGCACATAGAAAATATCTATGTACAGAAGTGCTCACCAGGGCTTTGTGGCTAATAAAAAACTGGGAGCAAAACCTGTGCCAAGGAGTGCCCTGTATGCCTCCGAACTGGCACCTGAGTGTCATGGGGATGATGACAGCACCTACCAGCCGAGGTGGTGAGGATCCAGAGGAGGGAGATGGAGAGAGGGCTTTGCACAGCTTGACACACTTCGCATCTGTGTATATACATGTACATATGTCTATACAGGCAGCTAGTTGCATGGTAGGCAAGAGCACCAGACCTAAAGTCAAGAAGACCTGAGTTCAAATCCAGCCGTGTTACACTGGGCCAGCCTCGGTTCTCTCATCTGTAAAATGGGGATATTACTAGCACCCACCTCCAGAGTTGTGAGTATCAAACGAGATAACCCTGGTAAGGCGCTTTGCAGACCTTCAAACACCATGTAAATGCCAGCCATCAGATATAAGGAGTGATGTGAAGATTTCAGAGCACCATGGAAAGAAGAATGACTTATAAGACACGATATGCAATGGAGAGTCCTCTGAAAGGTGGCACGAGGCTGGGAAGTTTCTGGCACGTATCCCAGGAAAGAAGGAAGAACAATCAGGTTAACCAAATAGGCCTTGAATGGGCCAAGTTATGCCCTAGGTTTTAAAACCATTCTCTGATCTTGGGATAATCACCAGCTTTTATCCTAAGTGATCTACCTTGATTGAATGATGGCCAGTCTTGTCTTTGAAACTCGGTTTCAATACCTCAATTATGGCATAAGAGGTGCTTGGGACAGCCACCAGAGAATGGAGATCCCGTGTCCCAAGTGCTGAGGCAGTGTGGCCTGGTGGACAGTGCTGTGGAGACTCTCAAGGATACATGCCCCTTAGCCCCTCTCTCTACTCTCACTACCAGTGAAGCACTTTGGTGTTTGACAAAGAGCCTGTGGGTGACTCCTGCTTCCCCATAAAATCTTAATAACTTTGTTACTACTTATCTGCCAAGTATCAAAATATAAAATAAACCCATATAAATCATTGGCTTTTGGTATGGCACCCACAAAACCCAAAAGGTAAAGACAGAGAAATTCCATTCAAAATAACTACAGAATGTATAAAATATTGGGGAATCCACCTATCAAGACACACACAGGAACTATATGAATACAACCAAGACAGACCTAAATAATTAGAATGCTACTACTTGTTCTTGGTCGGGTTGTGCCAATAACAAAAATGACAATGCCACTTAAATTATTTTACTTGTTTGGAGCCATACAATCCAACTACCAAAATATCACTCTGTAGAACTAGGAAAAAACCCAACAACTTCATCTGGAAAAGTAAAAACTCAAGAATCTCTAGTGAAATAGTGAAAAGAAGGGGCCTCACAGCACCAGATCTCAGATTACCCGGCAAAGCAGCCATCCCCCAAGCTGTGTGGTAGGTAAAAACCTAGAAAGTTGACTGGTAAAACAAATGAGGTACACACGATGCAGAAACAAATCAACATAGTAGCTTAGTGTTGGATAAATCCAACCCCGATACTGCTGGGGGAACTGGGCAGCTGTCCAGAAGAAGTTAGATGTAGACCTACATCCAAATGGTACATGGCCTAGATACAAAAGGCAAGCTCATAAACCAATTTGAGGAGTTGGGGAAGAAGGTAGCTTTTACAGCTATGGAGAAGGGAAGAGTTCTTGACCAAACAAGTGATAGAGAAGATCACAGGAAGTAAAACGGACAATTTGGGTTATATAACATTGAAAATATCTGCACAAAAAATCATTTCAGTCATGCTTAGAAGGGGAACCATATATGCATATCATAGAATACTATAGTACTTTAAGAAATGATAAGAGAGATTCAGAGAAACTTGTTTGACACTCCCTCAGGGCTCACTTGCCCTAACGAGACCACCACTGGCCTATAGGGTCCCAAAGGGGGTAGCTGTTACTACTCCAAAGGTTCTCAGGGTTGGCCTGGAGGTGATCATCCTCCAGGCTCTCAAGCCCCAATTGGTGTGCTCCTTAAGAATCAGCCAGCAAAAAAAAAAAAAAGAATCAGCCAGTAGACTCAAATCTTAAGCAAAGGAATTTACACCATAACTAATTTCAACTCATTTCCCCCAACACTTGGGAACACACTTTCCCAGAAATATATCCCGAGTCCAAGAAGAAGCCAGGAGAAGCCCAAAGTACAATGATAGTAAGACACATATGGAGACATACTTAGCCAGATAACTTATACCTTCCAAACTATAGAGTATTGACAGTCTTTCTCTCTTTCCCAGAGTTCCTCATGAAGTTCTCTATGAATTGCTTTATTGGGTCTTCAGAGGATACAGTGTCTGCACTGAGACTAATGCCCAGATGACTTGTTCCCCCTAGGATTTAATGTCTTAGCTGGAAGGTTCAGTCTGCTGCCGGACTGGCTGGACCAAGGAGGTCCTTCAGCTAGGCTCTGAAACTGCTGGACTGAGATAAGCCAACTGATCAGTGCCTAGATAGTTGATACCAGGCTGGGCTAGGCAGGCCTCTCTGTTGCTGGTTTACTAGGACCAAACAGTTTTGATGATTACTGTTTTATGACATAGAATGAGATCTCATAATGCCACTAAACTCCATTATTCCTTGAAATTCTTTTATTTATCCAAATGATTATTGTTACTCTTATAGTGCCACAAAGTAAACTTGGTGATTTGATCAGTAAATCAGTAAATCTGTAAATTAATTGAGATAGTACATGTTATTATATTGGCATGACCCAACCATGAACAATGACCAGCTCTCCAAAGATTTAAGTCTTCTTATTTCTGTGGGATGTTTTGCAGTTCTTAGTGTGTCCTTAGTTCTTAGTGATAGGTTAATGCTGAGAAATTTTATATCATTTTGTAATCATTAGGAACAGAATTTCTTTTCTATTTTAATGATTTTGGTTACATAACAGAACATTTTTGCACAAATAAAACCAATGAAATTATTTTAAAACATTATGCTGAGGAGTTCATAGGTTCCACAACACAAAATAGGTTGAGAATCCCTACCCTGGATTTCAGCAAGCCATTGGACCAAGTCTCTCATGATCTATTCGGACAAGGAGGCTGACAGAAGTAATTCATTATTCCATGCACTGTAAGACTCTCGTGGCCATTCTATAGAAATAATCTCCCGCTGGGGCAGCCAGGCGGCACAGTGAGTAAGAGGGCCGGCCCCGCTTTAAAAAAAAGAAAGAAAAAGAGAAAGAGAGAGAGAGAGAGAGAGAGAAAGAAAGAAAGAGAGAGAGAGAGAGAGAGAGAGAGAGAGAGAGAGAGAGAGAGAGAGAGAATCTCCCGCGATTCTCGCCTCTTTCCTTTGTGATCCCAAAATTACCTTCCTATGGTCCAGGTCTGATCACGTCACCCCTCTCCCCCAGCCCCTCTGCCTGCCCCTAGGATCAAACATAAAGGCCTCCCCCTACCCTTTTACATCGCGTCTCTCCTTAGGTTCTGCATGCAGCAAGGCTGGCCTACCGGCCGTTCCCCACAACGCACACGCTGTTTCCCACTTACGTGCCTTTGCCCAGGCAGTCCCCCTGCCCCCCTGCCCGGGGCACCGTCCTTTCTCACCCTGTCTTCAGGGGAAGCTCCAGCTCCCAGCCATTCCTCATTGCCCCCACCAGACCCTGCTGAAGGTGACTCCCCTCCAGAGGCCATCTCCGCGAAGGAAGGGGCAGTGTCCACGCGTATCCCGGGCCCTGGTGGTAAGCCTGGCAGACGCTCCCGGCGGAGCATCCAGAGGCGCCGGGAGCCCGGGCTCCCATGCCAGTCCTGGCCCCAAGGGCCCTTCCAGCACTGGAGCCAGCCTAGGGTCTCGGGCCCGCCTCCCGGGCTGGCTCTCGCAAGGCCCCGCCTCCCGGGCCTCCGGGTACGAAGGAGAGGAGCGAGCAGGGGGCGGGAGGCCTGGGAGGCTGCAGAACTGAGCCGGTCCCATTCCAGTCACGTGCTGGGCGGCTACCTCCGCCTCCATCTCCAAAGGGAGTGACCCCCGAAGGCCCCGCCTCTCTCCCTCAGCAGGGCCCTCACCCGCCCTGGCTTGCGCACTCTCAGACAGTCTCAGGACTCCATTTCCCAGAAGGCTCCACGTGGCGCCTCACGGCTGGGCGGAGTAATGAACAGCTTCTGCGCATGCGCAATGTTCAGGTGGTGCTGGGAGCGAGCAGTGGGGCTGCCTGGGGGAGCTGAGGGAGAGGCTGGAGCCGAGGTGAGTCCCCTCCCGGGTGACGTCACGGGGAGGGGAGGGGGAGGGTCTGGCGGGGGGCTCTGCGAGTGTCCGCTTGTGACTGCGGTGGGGGGGGGGTGGGTGAAGGAGGCTCGGTTACGTTTGTGCGCCTGCGCCTCCGCCTGTGTTCGTGTGAGCCCTTGTGACAGCGCGCGTGTGACTGGAAGCACTTTGTGCTTGAGAACCCGCCTGCTGGGTGTGCACACGAGTGTGTGTCAGTGCTGGGTGTGCACACGCCTGTGGTGTGAAACCGCCTGCTAGGCGTGCACTGGGCTGTGCCTTGGAGGTGATAGCCTGAATTCCCAGTCAGATTCCTTAGAGCTTGTTCTTTGACCCTCCCCAGGATTTATTTACTGTACAATAAGCATTCATTAACACCTACTGTGTGCTGAGGGCTGCGGATACAAAAAGAGGCCAGAGACAGCCCTTGCCCCCGGGGAACTGACAGTCTAAAGGACCCTTTGCGAAACTTGGCCCTTGGATCTCTGTGGGCATCCCTAGACTTGGAGGGGGAAGGAGGGCGTTCCTGGAGGTCTGCCTCCATCTGGGCCCTGGATCCCATCCCCCCTGGGCTCCTCCTCCTCCTCTCCCTCCTTGCTGCAAAGGGAAAATCCCTCCCCTGCCCTCATCGAGCTTGTCTGAGGGGGTCATGGAAAATGAAGTCTTCGCCTCAAACAGTCTTTTTGTTTTCTGTTTTGTTTGGGGGCTTCAGGTGGGGGGCTAACTGGCTAATTTTAGAAACTGTGTTTTGCTTTGTTTTTACTAGAAACTCTTGCTCCGTTTCCTAACCCTCTTTGTAAATGTTTTCAGAGCCAGCTTTCCCCTAAGAACGGCCCCCAGGCTTGGTATGCTTCTTTGCTAAGATACTGTGTTGATGTTTCTGATTCTCTTTGGGGTGTTTCTTTTTCACCGGCATCCTGTATTCTGCGGACTTGCCTGTGTTTTTATTGCATTTTGGGTTGCAAAGGATAAGTATTTCCACTTCTCCACGCTCGGTCTTTTTGCTCCATTTTATAAGATATCCCATGATGTGGAGGACTTTGTATGCTACTTGTTCCTTCACAGTCAGAGATGCAATAAGCTTTTCCCATGTAGCATCTCCAGTCTGCTCTGTTTGATAACTGCTTTTTTGTTTTGTTGTTAGATTGATCCATCCCTGAAAGACAGAAAACGTGCCCGACTGTGCCAGTCACAGTCTTTTGGCAGCGTGGTTAGCTTTGTGCCTCTGACTTTCGACACCATCCCATTTGGATGTTGTTTATAAATGTTTGGGTTTTGTTTTTGTTCCTCCTGGTTTTGGAATCCCTGGATGCATGTTTGATTTCAGTCTCTTATTTTCACTGTGTTATGAGTATTCTTTTTAAGTTGTTTCCTATATGCAACAAAATTTTTGCTTTTGTTTTCTTATCCATTCTGTTATTGCTGTGAGTTGAGTCAAGCAGCAACCATTTTTAAAACACCTACTAGATGCTAGGCCCTGGAGATGAAGACAGAAATGAGAGTCCCTCCCCTCCAGGACATTACATTCTATCTGGTTTAAGTATGTACATATAAGTAAATTTAAATGTAGAAAAGTGAATCTAAGGTAATTTTGGGTTGGGGATTTTCATTCTGGAGAGACCTGGTGTAGGTCGTGCTTGAGGAGCAGAATTCTTCAGGGAGGGAGGGAGCAGTTCTAGGAGGTGGTGATTAGGAGAAGGGTAACCCCAGAGTGTGGGAGAGGGAAGCTGACTGTCACCTGTGAGGAAGAGCAATGGGCCACTTTGGCTGGTAGATCTGGAGCATTTCCTAAGCCTGGAAGGGCAGTCAGGCCCCTTGGGAAGGACGGGAACACCAGCAGAACAGGGTGTATTTGATCCTGGAAGCTTTGAGGAGGCAGCCACAGGGGCTTTGTGGCTCTGGGAGATGACAAGGTCCCAGCTTCCTAAAGCTGGAGGAGAGCAGGGAGGCTCTCAAAGCAAGGCCAGCTGCATTGAATTGATGAGGACCTGAGGCTGGGAAAAAGCAAAGGTCCCATAAAGAGTGAACCTTAGTGGCAGGATTTGAACGCAGGCCCTCTGATCTTTACCTCTTATTTTGAAGTAGCTTTTGAGTAAGGTCACTTTTAAATTTTCTTTTCATCTGTATCTTTCACTTTTATATCACCTTAGTTTCTGGATGTATAATTCTTTGCCCCACCTACCCAGCCATTCCTTTTTACAAAGAATAAAAAAAAGGAAGCAGAAAAAAATCAGTTCACCAAAAACAATTCACACATCAAAAGTATAGCCCACTCTCCCAAAGTCAAAATCCTCCAGCTCTGCAAAGAAGGATGGGAGATGCATTTTCTCCACTTGGCTCCAGCAGGCTTCTGGGGTGCAGAGAGGGGATGGAGTAGGAGGTAGCTGGTGAGGAGAGGGTACAAAAGCAGGGGGTATGAGGGAGGGGTTGGTGGGTAGGTCTGGGAGAGCAGAAGAGGGAAGAAGGGGGAAAAGAGAATGAGTTTTGAACATGCCGAAGAGATCACTGTCTGGCGGGCTGGGTTGGGGAAGATCCTGACTGAGAAAAGGCTCTTGGATTTAGACATTCAGAAGTGGTTTTCAAAAAAAAGATGGTTTTCAAGAGAAGAACATGACAATTAACAACCACATGAAGGATTGTTCCAAATGAACGAGAAAAACGCAAATCAAAACAAAGTTGAGTTTTATGGGATGCTCAGCAAATAACCAAGATAGGAATAACTGAGGTTGGAGGGGTAGTTGGGAGGTTGCGGTGGGAAGGGCTGGAGTCAGTGACCTCTGAGCTATGTCTGCCCTCAGACACTTCCTGAGTGTGTGACCCTGGGCAAGTCACTCAAACTCTGTTGGCCTCTGACCTGCCAGGGTCATGTGGACTAGATGAGATGATGTTTGTAAAGGGCTTAGCAGACTCAGAAACCAACCAGATGTTCATTAAGTTGAGAGTGGCCCCACATCTGTATGTGAATGTAGTGGAAGATGACTGTGCTAGAAGAAATGAAGGAGGTGAAGAATTCAGAGAAGTGTGGGAAGATTTCTGTGAACTGCTGCAGGGTAAGGTTAAGTAGAACCAGGGGCAATGTATGTATGTGGTGCCTGTAATAATGTAAATGGAAAGAGAAAAACCCTCAGAGCTGGAAACAAACCATAATTAAATGACTGAGAAGTTGAAGACCAGCTAGGCTTCTGGCTAAGACTCTGCTGAATGGAAAGTGGACCAAGGCTCCCACATACTTACTCCAGTAGACTGAATGAAGATCAGGACAACCACTGAGAACTCCAGGAAGTGACATCTTTCTTCCCAACAGGGCACAAGGTCATCAAGAAGGTCAGTGCTAAGGCAGGGTCGTCTCCAGTGTGATCAGCAACTGGTCAGAGATACAGGAGGCCTGCAGGGTTTCCTTTGGAGGCAGCAAGGGCAGAAGGGTTCCTTGAGAAAGCCCAAGTATAGCAGCCCCAGGGAGCAGCAGTGGGCAGCACTCAGATTGGGGCTCTTACAAGGGGCCCTGACATTCTGCTCAAGATTCCAGGAATGGTCCTGAAGATCCAGCTTTCTGAATTTAAGGATCCACACAGGCCTAAACCCAGGAGGTCAGTGCTAGAACCTTGGTGACCCAGGCTGAGACCAGATGGGGTTAAACCTTTCCCAGAAGGGCCATGGTGGGGAGAACTTGCCTCTGGAACAAAGAGCAATTGAAGAACATAACTGGAGAGAAAGAAAACACTGACCAGTATAAAAAAATGGCCAATCTAAAAATGCCTTCAAAGGAGAGAATAGCTCATTAGCAACTACTAACAGATTCAAAGGGGAAAAATGGATTTTCTACAAGGACTGTATGAAGACCCAGTGGAAAATGAGGCAATAGATAAAAACAGATGAAAGAAAATCTCTGGAGGAAAGAATTGGCAGGAGAATAAATAGCTTAGAAGAGAAAGTGATAAATCTAACCCAAGGAATGGACTCCCTGAAAACTAGAGTAGACCATATGAATCAGTGACTGGGGCAGCAAGAAATATTAGAACAAAATCAAAAAACTGAGCAAAATGAATCATAAGATGTCTGATATCAAAAACCACTGGCCTAGTAGACAGGTCAAGGAGAGAATTTTAAAATCATTGGGCTCCTGAAAATCATGATTTATAAAAACAAAAAGGCTTAGACACTATTTCAGGAAATTGTAACTGGAAGATAATTACAGGGATGGAATACTGTAAATAAAGCAAAATCTGGATCCTGAAGAGGAGAGTAAGAAGGAAAAATGAAAGGCAAAGAAATGGGATTAAAAGGGGTGCCTGAAGGTCACCTCCAGTCCTCAGGGAATGGCTGACTGTCATGGAATGTGATTGTGCATAAAAATGACCAAAGAGCCACAGAGAATTCTGGGTAGGATGAAGCAGCACAGGGCTAAGGGAGCAACACTAGATCAAGGACAACAGTGTTGTAAAGAAGAGCTATTCTGGGGAGCCTCAGGAGCTCTGACCAGTCTATGCCCAGTGCCCAGCACTGCTTCAGAAGGCCTGCTCCCTTCCTTACAGAGAAGGCATGGAGACATGCTGCAGAGGCACTGGGGGACTTTATTGACTTGACTTAGTCTGTTACAAATTGGAGGAGAGGGAAGGAGGGAAGAAGAGCCAACATAGTTGCTGGAGTCGTCTAAGATCATTTTCCTGATCAAAGTTGCTGATTATTCACAACTGATCATCCTTACAATGTTGCTGTTACTGTGGGTTCTTCTCATTTTACTTTGCATCAGTTCATCTAGGTCTTGCCGTGTTTTTTGTTTTTTCTGAAAGTACCCCCTTTGTCATTTCTTATAACACAGTGATGCTCCATCACAATCATATACCAGAACTTGTTCAGCCATTGCCCCATGAGAGCTTCCCCTCAATTTCTAATTCTTTGCCACCACAAAAAGAGCTGCTATAAGTATTTTTATGCATATAGGTCCTTTCCCATTTTTTATGATCTTTTGGGGATATAGACCTAGCAGGGGTATTGCTGGGTCAAAGGGCATGTGCAGTTTTATAGCCCTTTGGGTATAGTTCCAAATTGCCCTCCAGAATGATTAGACCCATTCACTACTCCACCATCAGTTCATTAATGTACCTAATTTCCCTCAATCCCTCCAGGATTTGTTGTTTCAAGTTGAACAGTTTTGAAAATAATGTGTACAATTATATACACACATATGTATACATATACATTTAAAGCAAGTGTTATGAAATAAAGATTTATGATTTCACTTATGTGTGGAAATGCCTTTTCTTGTTAGTAAAGTTTAGAAAAAATAATTTAGAAAAACATGACTACCTGATGACCTTCTTTTTTTGGAAGCAGAATATTACATATACTGCCAATCTTGGATCATAGGTTTAGAACTAGAAGGGAAGTCAGGTCATCTTATCTAACTACCTCATTTTATAGATGAGAAAACTGAGGCCCGGAGTTGGGTAAATAAGTGTCTTGCCCGGCTTCACACAGGCAAGGTTGATGTGTTGGTTCATTTTCCCAGGCTACTTGTATCTCTCTCCTCCTTGTTACAAGAGATGGGTGGCTGGAAAGGAATGGGAAAAGATCTATTTGTATCAATATTTATCTTTTAAAAACTTGGCATTTGACACATCCGTAAAGAGATCATTGGTAACTCTGGAGAGAGCAGTTCCAGCTGAATAATATAATGTAAAAACAAAACAAAACAAAACCAAAACCCAGATTTCTGAGGGTTGAGAAGTCCTGCACACCTTCCCCCACAAAGATGGGGTATACATTCAGATGCCAAGTGGCTGAGCCTTTGCTAGCTTCTGGTGTAGGAGCTTGTCTGTGAAAGGGAGGAGGGATATGAGAGGATGGTATGGTCTAGAGAGGGTTTTGTAGGGGGTGGGGGGATTGGGATCTGTAGGTGGGAAGCTGGGAAGCAGTCAGTAGAAGGAGTAAGATCGAGGGCCTCCTGCTGGAGGAGATGGGAGCAAATGGGATCAAAGATATGAGTGGAGGAGTTGGCTTTGATAAGAAAGAAGAGCCACTTCTTCATCAGAGGCTGGCGTAAAGGAGGATTCAGTATGAGGGGGGTGGTGTTAAGGGACTGTGGGTAAAGAGGAGGGAAGAAGAAGGAATCACAACAGACACTATTTTCTCAGTGTAGTCTTGGGTGGACAGAACGGGTGTGGGAGGCAATAGGAGAGAGGAGAATTGAACTAGAAATTATGATGAATGAAATAGAAATACATCTAGGGAAAATAAAATGATTTCTGGTTTGAGATTAGCTAGCATGGATTTGTACTGGAGCTAGTAAGTAGAGATTGTATGACTTCCTCCTTCCTTCCACCATTAAGCAGTCTGTGAACAAAAGCAGATGGTGGGAGTCATTCAGGGTTGGGATTTGGAAAGAGATGAACAGTAGGATAAGGAGGCAAAGAATTCAAGGCTAAGTTGAACTGCATGAAGTTGAACTGCTGTATCCATTTCATCAGGTTATATAGTTCATCAGGAAAACTAGGCCAGTAGCCAGTAGCTTGGAGTGAGGTGATGAGGGTCTGCACCAGGGTGGGGGTGGGGGCAATGTCAGAGGAGAGAAAGGAGCATATCCAAGACATGCTACAAAGGTGGAAATGATAGGACATTTGATTGGATATGGGGGACAAGAGGATACCACTTATATTGGGGACCTAATGACCAGAAGTATAGTAATGCCCTCAACAGTAATAGGGACACTCAGAAGAGGGCAGAGTTTTGGGGGAAAGGTAATGAGTTCAGTTCTGAACATGTTGAGTTTAAGATGCCCATGAAATATCCAGGTCAGGATGTCTAAAAGGCAGTTGGAGATGCAACATTGGAAGTCATGGAAAAGTTTAGGGCTGGACAAGAAGATGTGAGAGTCATCTGCATAGAGGGAATTGATTATTGAAACCATGGGAGCTAACAAGATTACCAAATGAAATAGTAGAGAGGAAGAAGCAAGAATTAGAGTTTTCTGTCCTGGGACAGAGCCTTGGGTGGCCCCCAGGGGTTAGGGGGTATGACATAGGTAAAGATCCAGCAAGAGACAGGTAAGGACAGACCCAGAAGAGAGCAGCTGCAGAAGGCTAAAGAGAAGCAGGTTTCAGGGAGAAGAGGGTGATGCACAGTATCAAAAGCTACAGAGAAGCCAAGAAGGATGAGGATTGAAAAAAGGCCTTTAGATTTGGCAATTAAGAGATAGTAACTTTGGAAAGGGTAGTTTTGGTTGAATGATGAGGTCAGATGCCATATTGCAAAGATTTAAGGAATGAAAGGAAAGGAAGTAGAGATACCTATTGTAGATGGCCTTCTCCAAGAATTGAGATACAGAAGGAAGAGAGAGGCAATAGGATAGCTAGGAAGCACTGACAATCCAACTAGTGGTTTTTGAGGATGGGGGAGATAATAAAATGATAAAAACAATCAACTGTGAAAGACTTAAAAATTTTGTTCAGTGCCATAATCAGTGATAATTCCAGAGGATCATTGATGAAGAGCACTTCCCTCCAAACCCACCCCACTCTTCATAACTTTCTTATTACTGTCAAAGATACTGCCATCCTAGGCTTGTGATCTAGGTATTATCCTGGACTCCTCATTGTCTTACCACCACCACTCCTAATCCAATGTGGTGCCAAGACCTGTCGATTTCACCTCTACATCATCTCTGATACATTTCACCTCTGCACTATCCCTGGTCCATTTCACCTCTGAAGCATCTGTGGTCCATTTCACCCCTTGCAGCATCACTGGTCCATTTCACCCCTTGCAGCATCTCTGGTCCATTTCACTCCCTTGCAGCATCCCTGGTCCATTTCACCCTCTGCAGCATCCCTGGTCCATTTCACCCCTTGCAGCATCTCTGGTACATTTCACCTCTGCAGCATCTGTGGTATCAGTGCACAGACAATGACAAAGCCAAGATGTTGGGGCGTTTTATGTTCTGGTGTTGTCAGGAGATGCCCTGCCATTGTAAGAACTGATATACACTAAGCACAAAGGATACAAATACAGCTGTGAGCTGTCCCTGCCCTCAAGAAGCTTGTACTCCAATGGGGTACCACACTTGTGGGGAAGCAGAAGTATTTTGGTTTAGAGAGATTGATGCAGTGTTTGCAGGGACAGTCATAGTAGATTGGATGATTCTGAAGCTAGAAAGGAAAAACATATTTTGGTAAGTGTGTTTCAATGTAATTGGTTTTCTTTGTTGATCTTATTTATTTTATTCGTGATTTAGAGGAGGGGTCTTCCATAGTCTCCACCCATCTGCCAAAGGGGTCTACAACACACCAAAGGTTAAGAACTCCTGATCTTGACCTTTGTTCTTTAGAGTGAGTGATCTATGTTTGATGAAGTCACACTGACTTCTTGTTTCCCTGCTTCCTTCTCTAGGTTTTCATGAAATATTCCTTTCCTAATATGTTTTGAAGTCTTGCCAGGATTGGCCCATAGTCTGTAGAATTCATTCCCTTCCCTGATTTGAATATGTGACAGCATTTTCCTTTTCTAGCCCTGAGGTCCCTCTCCCAACAGTCTTGTAGGGTCACTGGGAGAGCGGGGCAGTCATGTCTGACAGTTCTCATCTGGGCCTGGTGCCTTGAATGCATGCTGGACAGTATTCTCTTCTTAAGTGTCAATGCCCAGTGAGCCATTTTGGTTCTGTCCCAGTCTGAGGGTCATCTCCCATGGACATAGAAAAGAAAACTGAGGATGAGCTGAATAGCTCTCTGTTAGTACTTGTCCATCTGAGCAAATGTCCCTACCCTTTCTAAATGTCCTCAGTGGGGCTATGCAGTCCCTTTTCTGATCTTGTCCTCAGCCTCCCTGTTATGAGATTTCAGGCTCCTGATGCTTTGCTGAGCCTGGTGCTACGCTTTGGGTTTTGTCCTCTGTCCTAACTTGCATTTCTTGTCTTTCTTTGTTGAACCAAAGTTGGGTGGTGAGCTCCCTGTGCATACTCACCACACTCTTTGAACAACTCCCCCTTTGCATGACTCTGCCTATCTTTTCTAACCACTCATGTGTCACTCCTGACTCCTCAGTTTCCCCCTCCCCCATTGTCCTGGGCTCTCCTTTCTTCTTGCAGGGGTCTCATCCATTCTCAAGGATTTAGTTAACACATCCCTGCATATAAGTCTTCAGTCTGTATCTTTACCTCTATCCTTGTCTGTGGAGTTCTTGGACACTGAGATCCCTGCACTTCTGAAATTCTGATTCTCTACCCCTAGAAGACAGCAAGAGCAAGGCTGTCTCTGGGAGAAAGGGGTGTGTGTGTGTGTGTGTGTGTGTGTGTGTGTGTGTGTGTGTAGGGGTTTGTGGGGCTCACCTACCTGGGGGCAGGACACTTCTAATTAGGTGAATCCCTGAATTGAACAGCCAGCCTGGGCTCCCTTGTTGTGACTCCTTTCTTGTCCCACAGATTTGCTGTCTTTCCTTTGTGCCCTTTCTCAAGAGGACAGTCCAGAAGAAAAGGGGATGGCTTCTGGGGTTCTGCTGGCCAGAGTCCAGGTGAGTTGGGGGTCTCTTTTCTCTGTAAGATTGATTTCCCAGGTTCCAAACCATAGACAGACATAACTCCTGAGTTATGGTCAAGTGCTGGGGGGTGGCAGTGGATGAGAATTAGCAGCAAGCTGACCTGTCTAGACCTGAGGCCGCCCTTCTTGTCTCTAGTAGTAAAGAAAGGTCCATTAGAGACAGTCTTGATCCATCTCCCTTTGTTTTACAGTGGAAACTGAGGCTCATAGAGTTAAAATTATTTTTCTAGACTTTCCCAAGTTAGTAATAGAGTTGGAACCAGAGCCCAGATAACCTGACTCACCAGGACCAACTTGAGCCCCCCAAACCTCTTCAGATCTGCCTCTGTCCATCCTGGGCTCATCCTCACCCCCAGGGTTTTGTCAGGGGTGACCACCAGGCCAGCATGCATATGTTTGGTGTTTCAGGAGGCAGTGACATTCAAGGATGTGTCTGTGGACTTTACCCAGGAGGAGTGGGGGTTCCTGAGCCCTGTTCAGAGGGAACTCTACAGGGAGGTGATGCTGGAGAACTACAGGAACCTGGTGTCCCTGGGTAAGGTTGCCTCCCATGAGGCTCTACCTTCAGGAGTCTAGGCTAAGAAGTGAGGAGCACAGAATCTTGGGACCCCAAGTGCTCAGCTTATGTTCTGAAAGAGAGTCCCCTCCTCTCTTGGACGAAGACATAGGGTAAATGTGTCCTCCTGGACTCTCCCTCTTAGGTCTTGGCTCCTGTGGCAGGGGACTATCCCCAAGGCACCCTGGCTGAGACTTCCACAGGTGGAAAGTCACTCCTCTTCCCACTAGGAATGGAACATTCAGTTTTGCCCTAACAAAGACAAAACCGTAGAATGTTAGTATGGGGTTGGTGGTTGGAGATGACCCATCTTGTGCTGTCCCTTTATTGTAGTAAAAAATGAAGTCTAGAAAGGGTGAGCAGTTTCTCTAAGGTACTACTGTGAAAGGGGCAGAAATGTGTTCCAACCCAGGCCTTGTCTGGCTTCAGCCCACCACCCCTCTCCTGCCCTATCTTGAGAATAAAGTCTTATTGTCATGGGAGGGAAATCTTTAGGAAGGGACAGAGGTTGAATGATTGGTTCTGAGAAATGTCCTAGAGATGCATGCTTTGAATGGGAGGTCAAAACAGCCAACCTTGGTGGTCCTTCCCAGCATCTATGACTAGGTGGTTGTATGGTCAGATTGAGGGTGCTATAGCCTAGTGTTTACAGCCCACACTCTTGCCTCTTCTCATTGCTCTTTTGAAGAAAATCCTGTGCCTCTAGCTGCCTTCAGGGAAGCAATAAGCATTTATTAAGCACCTACTGAGTACTGGGCACTTGGTGTGCAAAGACCAAACCAATGTCACCCCTTTCCTCAAAGATCTTAAAGTCTTTGGAGGGAACAAGTAGTAGACAGATCAGCACAGACACAATTAGCACCAGGTGATTGGGGGGGGGGGGGGAACACAAGCTACAGGGGGAGGATCCAGGAAGCCTTCATGGAGATGGTGGCCCCTGAGCTGAGTCTTGATGGAACCCAGCAATTCCCAGAGTTGGGAAGGGGCATTCCAGGCCTGGAGAACAGAGGGAATACTGTGTGTGAGGAATGACAAAGAGGCTGGCTTGGATGGATCAGAAGGTGCAGAAGGGAAGTAACATGGGATGATGCCAGAAAGTTAGATTGGAGCCTCGTCATGGTGGGTAGCAGCCAGGGGTACTGCAAGAGAACAGGAATGACCCGGTCAGACCTGTGGTTGAGGATACCAGTTGGGCAGTGACATGGAGTACGTCCTGAATATGGGAAGACAGGACACAAGACCAATGATTTGGCGATTGCAGTCACTGAGGCAAGCAGTGATAAGGGCCTGACCTGAAGTGGTGATGATAAAGAGTGGACACAAGGGAACAGTGTGATACATTGGGAACATAGTAACATTTGGCAGCTGAGGGAGGGAACAAGGCTGACTCTGAAGTTGTGAACCTGCGGGACCAGAAGGAAAATGTAACCATAGCACCTAGAGACCCTTCTCATCTTCTCCCCCATACTCAGGGTTTCTGGATCCCAAATCAGACTTGATCTCCTGGTTGGAACAAGGGGAAGAAGAGCCCTTGGCACGGGATCTGCAGAGAGGGGCCCCAAGAAGTGCCTGTCCACCTGAAAGAGGTAGTTCCAGCAGGCAGCCAGGAGCCAGTGTGTGGAGCTGCCCATATGGTCAGTTAGGTATGGCCACATCAAAGTGATGGCTGGTACAGCAGGGTAAGATGAGGGTTGGAGCCAGTGCCTAGTGGTGGTAGATTTCCCAGCCCTCTCCCCAAGTCTGAGGCTAAGGTAGTTTTGGCTGTAGCATCCTGAGCACTTGGTCTGTGCTCCCAGAGACCCTGGAGCAATAATGTCCTTAACTGTTCCCTCTCACATGGAGTGCTTGGAGTAGAGGATGCCTCCAGTTCTGATATTTGAGGACCTTAGTCCCTGTAACCCCAATTCCTCAAAGGGGGACTTTGGCCAAGTCATTCCCCTTTCTGAGCTTCTGTTGCCTTCTCTGCGAAATATGGATTTGGAATTAGTTGGTCTCCAAAGTCCCTTATAGTTCTCGACCTGTGACAGGAGCCTTGTTTTCAAGGTACTTTCACCCCACTATGTAAGTGGGTCTTCTGCTTGCCTCCCTTTCCTGTGGTTCCTCTTCCTCATTACTCCTCTTCCCAGATAATCCCTTCTGCCCAAGCTCTGGAGGGCAGGGACATTTTAGAGGTCTGTCACAGTTATAATGTCCTTATTGACCCTTCTTGGATCTCATCATGGAGCAGTTTCTTCATTCTCTGCCCCAAGACCAGGAAACCTTCAGGCATGTGCTAAACTACAGAGAGCATGGAAGCATGAGTCAAGAGATTTAAAACTTAGCCTTAACCTTATTCCTCAGTCACTGTCATCTCTGGCAGTCCATTTCACTTTGGGGGGGCTGGATCTGTCACTTTTAGGGAAGCATGTTGATAAGTTCAAGACAGTGCAGAGGAGAGCACTTAGCAGGGCAAAGGACTCTGGTATCCTGAGCGTCAGCTGAAGGAGCTGAGAAAGTTCAGGGAAATGAGAGCCATGTTTTAATAGTTGAAGGATTGTCATGTGAAAGAGGGAGATTTGTTCTGCTTTGCCCCAGAGGGCAGAATTAGGAGCCTGGTATGGAAATTGCAAGAGGAAAATTTAGGGTGATGTTAAGAATTACTTCCTAATGATTTGAGGCAGCCCACAGTAGAATGGAAGACTGTGAGGGGAGCCTGTATCACCACAATATGTCATGTATGTTCTAATTCAGGTATTCTTTTTGTCTGGTATGGGCTGGACTAGGTCCCTTCTCTCTCCTCCTCCAGCTGAGTCCTTTCCAACTCTAAAATTCTCTGATTCTGTCATCACTCTTCCATTTGGCTGCCCTCAAATATTGGAAGACAACTCTCATATTCCCCCTCAGTCTTTTCTTCTTTAGGCTGAAATCTTTTTGTTTTTCAGCCAGTCCTCATGTGACCTTAGGACCCATCAGCATCCCCCTTTCCCTGCTTTGTTCACTGTACTTAACAACGCACTACCTAATTTATTACTCAAAATGTAGTCTGAACAAGGCAGAATACAGTTTAGCTGCTAGTCTAAGGACCCTAAGCACCTTCTGGTGTAGCCTAAGATGGCATGATCTTTTTTGGGCTAGGAAGATTCATGACTGTGGTGAGGCTTAGATTAGCTCACTGAGGTCCCTTACTATTGAAATTAAAATTACTTTCATTCTCAATTTCTTTCAGCCTGGGATACTAGATTTGAGAACCAAGAGTTACCTCCAAATCAAGAAGGAGGAGAATCACCTGGGATGTTCGAAAGATTCAATGGGGTTTTTTCCCAAAGCTGCACATTTGGGGATCCTGTCAAAGAGATCAGGTTGTGGAAGAAGTTCCCATATCACCACACACATCTTAATCAACATAAGAGACTACATAAAAAAGATAAATTCTATGATTGTGAGGAATGTGGCAAGGTCTTCACAAGGCATACAAACCTTATTCTACATCAGAGACTTCATACTGGAGAGAAACTCTATAAATGTAAAGAATGTGGGAAGGCCTTCAGCTGCAATTCATCCCTTACTCAACACCAGAGAGTTCACACTAAAGAAAAACCTTATCAGTGTAAGGAATGTGGGAAGGCCTTCAACTGGAGCTCATCCCTCACACAACATCATAGAATTCACACTGGAGAAAAACCTTATAAATGTAAGGAATGTGGGAAGGCCTTCACCAACCGAGCCTCCCTTATTAAACATGAAAGAACTCATAGTGGAGAGAAACCCTATGAATGTGAGGAATGTGGGACAGCCTTTATTCAGAGATCAAATCTTACTAAACATCAGAGAATTCACACTGGGGAAAAACCTTATCAGTGTAAGCAGTGTGGGAAGGCCTTCACCAACCAGTCCTCCCTTGTTAAGCATGAACGAATTCATAGTGGAGAGAAACCTTATCAGTGTAAGGAATGTGGGAAGGCCTTCAACTGGAGCTCATCTCTTACTGAACATATAAGAATTCACACTGGAGAGGAACCTTATAAATGTCTAGAATGTGGCAAAGCCTTCAGAAAAAGCTCCTTGTTTACTCAACATCATAGAATTCACACTGGAGAGAAGCCTTATACTTGTAAAGAATGTGGCAAAGCCTTCAGGCAAATGTCATCCCTGACTCGACACCAGAGAATTCACACTGAAGAGAAGCCTTATGAATGTAAGGAATGTGGGAAGGCCTTCAGCAATAGCTCTAATCTTACCAAACATCAGAGAATGCATAGTGGAGAGAAGCCTTATAAATGCAAAGAATGTGGAAAGGCATTCACCAACTGTTCATCCCTTAATAATCACAAAAGAATTCATAGTGGAGAAAGAGCCTATGATTTTAAGGAATGTGAATCAGCCTTCAGTTGGAGCTAAGCCTGTATTCAATATATTTTTTAAATGTTACCTGGAGAAGTATTCATTAATATAATGAATATGGTAAAGCCTTGTGTATGAAGGGTGAGATCTTCTTGAATTTCAGTAAATCCATCCTGGATAGAAACCTAAGAAGACAGTGAATGTGGAAAACCTTTCAGGTTTTACCACTATGGAAATTAGGAAATTCTGTAGGGAATGCCTATAAATGTAGCATGTGGGAAAGAAATGTGTGGTTTTAAGGCAGTCTTGTTGCCTTTCATCACTTCAAAAGAGTAATATATTTGCCAAAAGTAAAAGAAAACCCCCAAAATACAGAGGGCAAAAGAATCCTTATAAGGAAAAACCTTGCAGAAGAAAAAATGCAGTTAGAATGTAGTATTGAGCATACAAAAAAGAGCTCCAAATATAATGAAGAACTAATATTAGGTAAAAGAGAGTTAATTCTCTTCCAGAAGGAGAATAATAGTGTAATACTAACTAGACCCCCCACCCATGAAAATGGAACTACCACAAAGACCCCCAAAGTGACTGAAAAGCTGTTAAAGAGAATCGAAAAATTTAAAAGGGACATTGGAGCTCATCCAATAGAATTTTAAAAGATAAACAGGAAAATTAATAGTTGAGAAAGTAGAAATCCTAAAAAAAAAAAAGGAAGTAGAAATCCTAATTTCAGTGACTCCATTAAAAAGGAAGTAGCAGAGATATAATTCAGACATTCCAATATGCAAAAAGGAGTATTAGAACAAGGTTGAAAATTTGAAGAACAACTGAAGTCTCTGTGGACAAAAGAAGAGCAACTGACCATGAAGATAGTGTCTGATGAGACAATCTGAGAACTGTTGGCATTCAGAAAAAAATTGATGAAATATAGAGCCTGAATTCCATATTTTAATAACTCCTCCACAAAAGAACCCAGAAAGACTTGAATGAATAGCCTAGAATTCATTGAATCCAAGAACATAGACTTCTATGGTAAGGACTCCCAAGAACTGGGAAAAGTGGAAGTATGTGGCAGAAATGAGCTTTGGACCTGCAACTCATGCCAAAATAAGCTACAGATGGATATGTGCCTTGGCTATAAATGGTCATACCATTAAAAATAAAGGGGAAAAGAAGGAATTATCTTTTTTTTTTACAGTTATAGTGAAGAATTCTTGACCAAACCATAGATTGAAATGATCCAGTTAAGACTAAAGAGACAATTAAGTTCCATAAAATTTAAAAAAGGTTTTGCACAAACAAAAGTGATGCCACAAGATAAGAAGAGAAAGTCTACACTGGGGGAAAAATCAGTGTCAGATACTGCTGATGAAAGTCTGATAATCCAACATGTCTAGGGAATTAACAGAATATTATAACACTAAAAAAACTAAGTGTTCAGAAGGTATATGTAATTTTAGAAAAAATTGAAACCATAATGGCCAGATGAAAACATACTCCGAACTTACTCATCACAAGAGAAATACAAATTAAAAAAAAAACATTTAAGAGATTTTACCTCAAACCCTCCAAGTTGATGAAGATGACCAAAAATGAGAGCAGTCACTGTTGAAGGAGCTGAGGGAACATAGGCATGTGAATGAACTTTTGGTAGAGATGTGAATTGCCCCAACCATTCTGCATAACTAATATTATACATTAAATGTGACTAAATTGATCCTATCATTTGTAGCCCCCTCCCAATGTCAATCAAAAATAATCAGATCGAGTATATACCAAAATATTCATGGCAGCTCTGTGTGTATGTGTAAATGTGTGTGTGGGAGCAAAGAACTGGAAACAAAATAGGTGCCTATGTTTTTGGGGAAAGGCTGGATAACATGAATGTAAGGAGTATCATTTTGTTGCAAGAAGTAATGAATATGAGGAATTATTAGAAACATGGGAACATTTATAGGAACTAGCACAGTAACATTGGCAGAACCAGAACAAGGAAACAGTAACTAAGCAGTGGAACTTCAAAGAACATCAGAAGAGCAAGTGAAGATGGGGCCCCAAGGGCCCGGGACTGCTGGGTCAGAATGCTACTTTGTGAGTTGAGGTCACTGCATTGATTCTATTTGCTTAACTGTCTTTCTTGGATACAAGAGAAGGTTTAGTTTAGAGCCACAGTGGAGATGGTATATTTGGAAGCAACTATGTTGTACAAAGAGAAGACAAATAAAGCTTTCTGAAAATAAATGAGAATAATTTGAAGATACTTTATATAGCAGTTGTCTCTGATAAAGGACCAACATCCAGGGCATGTAGGAAAGTGACACAAGTACTGAGAACCATTCCCTAATCATGGAGAAGAATGGCCAAATGATGTCAGCAGGCTGGGGTTTTTTTAATCAAACTGTTAACAACTGTATGAATGTTCCAAATCACTAAGAATTAAAAACATACAAAAATGACTCTGGGGTTTTACCCGAAATCATCAGGATGAAAATAACAGCTGTTGGAGGATGGTGGGAGAGGCATACTAAAGCAGTTGATAGAGCTGTAAACTGACCCAACCATTCTGAAAAGGATTTTCAGATTATACTAGAAAAGTTATTACACTGTACAAACCCACAGTGGATAGAGTGGTGGGCCAGGAGTCTTCCTGAGTTCAAATCTGGCCTCAGACACTTACTAGCTGTGTGACCCTGAGCAAGTCACTTAACCCTGCTTGCCTCAGCTTCCTCATCTAAGGGACTGGAGAAGAAAATGGCAAACCAATATCTCCAGTATCTTTGCCAAGAAAAACTCAAAAGGGGTGATGAAGAGTCGGATATGATTGAAGTGACTGAACACCAACAAAATAATCCCTTGATAGTTTAATTGGTATTACACCAAATCTGTAAATAAATTTATAATAGGAAGTGTCACTATTTGTATTATATTGGCATAATCTAACCATGAGCAATGAATATCTTTCCAATTATTTGTCTTCCTTTATTTCAGTAAAGTGCTTTGTGTTTGTATTTATATGTCTTGGCTGTGTCTTAGGTAGACTCCCGGATATCTATTTTGTGGTTGTTTTAGATAAGACTTTCCTTTCTGTCATTTCTTCCGGTTTTTGCTTTTGCTATATAGAAAAGTTGACCATTTTTGTAGATCTTTGCCTCCTTCTGCTTTAATGAAGCTTTTCTACCAGTCCTTTAATGATTCTCCAGGGTTTTCTAAGAAAATCATCCTGTTTTTTTTTTAAATGGTGATAATTCATTCTCTGTTTCCCTGTCTCTATATCAGAAGTCTGAATTTTTATGGTATTAAAAGATAAAATATGTTGACATTATACAATACTGTACACACATATGTATAATATGTGTGTGTGATACACACATTATGTATTTCTGAGTTTCTAAACTTTTTCTGTGTTATCTGCTGGATTTCAAATGTCATGTGCATCCTCCACAAAACTCCCCCCAAATTCTAATTCAGTTTCTTATGCCAGTGATGGGGAAAGTTGTGAAAGGCTGGATGCCTTGTCCATAGCGCCACCTAGTTGCTACAGTAATGCCTGTGCAGTCATTTTTCAGTCATGTCCCACTCTTCATGACCCCGTTTGGGGTTTTCTTGGCAAAGATACCGGAACGGGTTGCCGTTTCCTTCTCCAGCTCCTTTTTACAAATGAAGAAACTGAGGCAAATAGGAATAAGTGACTTATGGCCACAGAGCTAGTGTCTCTGAAGCCAGATTCGAACCTGGGTCTTCCTAACTCCAGGGCCAGCATTCTTCATTGTGCTACCTAGCTTCCAATAGCTTTGGGTTTTGCATTTATGCTGTTGGTCATTTTAAGAAATGGGCTATCTATGCTTATGATTTTTATAGTTTTAAATGACTGCTATATTTGACTTTTCTGCATCTTTTGATATAATCCTGTGGTTTGGGTTGGTTTTGATAGTGTAATTGAGTCTGCTAATTGTTTTCCTAATACTGAAACTTCCTTGCATTCCATGGTATAAATCCAAACTTATTATAGTAATTTTTATCTATTATTGTCATCTGTTTGCTAGGTTTTGTTTAAAAGTTTTACATCAGTGGTCACTAATGACAACAATGTCTAGTCCTCTGCTTCATCTCTTCCCAGTTTTGCTATTCAGACCATATTCATCTCATAAAAAAGAGTTTAGAAGAATGCTTCCCCCCCTCACCTATTTAGGATAATTAGTGTTGCATAAATATTAACCGTTCTTTAAATGTTTGATTACTAGAAGTTGTAATCCTGCTATCAGACAAAGCAAGAAAAAAAATCACAATATAAGGGAGATAAACAAGGAAACTGTATTATGCTTAGAGGTACCCTAGACAATGAAATTATCATTAGTAAACATATGTGCACCAAGTCACATAACATATCTAAATCATAAAGGACAAGTTAACTGAATTCCAAAATAATGCACTAATTTTAGGAGACATTAATGTTTCTCTCCTAAAGCTATATCAATCTTCTCAGAAAGATAGAAAAGAAAACATAGAGCTGAACAGTCTATTGGAAAAGTTTGATTTGAAAGACTGATGGCATTTTTCTGAATGGGAGCCCTTGGTTGCTTATTGGTTGTTGTCCTTCATTCTTGAAGAGGACCACAATGACCTCACAATGCTAGAGTCAAGTTTCAGTGTGTCTGACTTGGGATGCTCTACTAAAGGTCAGACACTAATAGTCTGGGTGAACATTTGCTACATAATATGGAAGTGTATGTTATTGTGCCATCTTCATGCAATCCTTTTTGTTTTAAAGCAAAATAGACTCACATAAGGGAGCAAAACTACAAAGAAATACAAATATCAAAAAGATCCTATACAATTCATGACACAAAAATTATAATTAACATGGGGAAGATCTAGGTGGAGATGCAATCATCTTCAATGAGTGATGAAAAGAACAAATAACATAAACAATTAATTATAAAAGAAAATGATTTTTTAAAAAGCATACCAACATTTTTGGCATGCAGCAAAAGCAATCTGCAGAAGAAAAGAATCATATCTCTGCAAGTATACATTAACAAAATTGGAAAACTGATGAATTGGGCATGCAGTTTTAAAAACTGAAGAATCAAATTAACCAACCCAAAAGAAGCACAAAAGATGACATCTTGAAAACTGGAGGAGAAATAGATGAAAGTGGAAAACAAAAATGCAAGATGATGAAGGAAATGTGATAGCTGGTTCTTTGAAAAGCATAAGAAAATTGATAACCTTTTAACTTGATTTTAAAGAAAAAAGAAAATCAAAGTACTGAAATAAAAAGTGAGAATAAACCCAACAAACATGAAGGAAATAAGAAGAATTAACAAAATTTATTATGTACAATTATAGCAAAACCAAGAATTTAAAGGAATTGGATGTTTACCCACAAAATTATCAAATATCCAAGCTAAAGAATTTTAAAATAGCAAAGCTCAGTGAATTTTATTTTATTTCTTTTTTCTTTCTTTCTTTCTTTTTTTTTTTTACTTTTTGGAGGGCAATTGGGGTTAAAAGTAACTTGCCCAAGGTCACACAGCTAGGTTTTTGTTTGTATGTGTGTTAAGTGTCTGAGGCCGGATCCGAACTCAGGTCCTTCTGACTCCAGGGCCGACACTCTCCTCACTGCGCCACCTAGCCGCCCAGCTCAGTGAATTTTAACAAGTTCAACAAACATCTAAGTGCTTATTATTAAGGCACTATGTTAAGCTTTTTACAAGTATCTTATTTGATCTTTACAATAATAGTAAGGTAATGGGTGCTATTAATACCCCCATTTTACAGATGAGGAAACTGAAGCAGAGTTTAAGTGACTTATCCAAGGTCATATAGCTAGTAAGTGTCTGCAGCTGTATTTGAACTCTATTCTTCCTGATGCAAGCCCACCATACCTCTAGCTGCCACTGTTGATTCAGTAGTGTTTTTTACTTATGTTGGAAAGAACGCCAGCATCAAAAGAAGACTGGAACCACTGCTTAGGGAGGGCAAATGTGATGATGATGGGAGGCAGTAAGAAGGCTGAATTAATCAACTTTTGTTTCACACAAGAGATGTTGGGAGAATAGAACCCCCTTCCCTCCCTCAGTGAATTGTTCCCTCAGAACGCCCTTCCCCCCCCCCCCCAATCAAACAAAGGAGAGACAAGGAGAGTATATGACATTATTGTGATAGATGAATGGACAAAGAACCAAAGATTTTCTGGCTCCAGAAACTCTGCCTTGAATTAGCCACCTCACTCCAGTGAAAACTGGGGAGAGGAAAGAGAGCAAAAAATAGATTTAAAATGGTTCCGAAGTATAAAAGTCATGGCCGAGGGCTTAGAGATTATTTTATGGAGATTTTCTTCAAGAACAGAATCAGGATGTGATGGATGTAGCAAGAGCTGGATAACATCCCAAAAAATGAAATCTACTGCATTTTGACTGGAAATAATTGGTTACTGAAGTGAAAGTAATTTCTGAATCAGTTCTCTGTATATATAGGGGTTTTACTGGCTAAGTTTCTTTCTCAAAGACCAAGCCTTAATACCAATTCACTCTGGAGCTCATAGATAGGACAATGGGTTCCTGGCCTCCTAGCACAGATTGAATGGTAATACTAAATAGTAACTACTTCTCTTTTGACCAGGAAGCCTGAGGGTCTTCCCCTCCCAGTTTTATATATATATATATATGTGTGTGTGTGTGTGTGTGTGTGTATACACATGTTATTTATTAAAGGGGTCATCCCTTGACTGAATGGGTGTTACTTCACTCAAAGTGAGGACCTGAAAAGCTTCAGCCTAAAAGGGTCAGGGTCTCCCATTGCATCCTGGGCCATCTCCAGTTGTCTTGATGAGTATCAGGCCACTGGACCCAGAGGCTCTGGAGGGGAAAGTGAGGCTGGTGACCTTACACAGCCCCCCCTCCCTCAAATCAAAGTCCGATACAAGTCATGTCATCATCTCCCTGATGCCATTGTCCTCTTCCATAATAAAGGACAAACACAAGACCATTGAGGTTTTAGGGGAAAGACCAAACTCAGTAGAAATTGAAAGAAAAATGTGTCAGTAAATTAGAACAACTATGTCAATCTATTTAAATGACCTGGATAGAGGAAAGGACATCATGGAGTTGTAAAGATCAGATGACCAGTGCTTTGAAAACCTTAAAACACTATATGAATGTTAGCTATTATTAAAGCTTGACTGAATTAACAAGCAAACACTCGATCTCCTTACCTTGAATTAAAGAATGCATTTATTAAGTGTTTACTGTATACATAGCACGGTGCTAGGGGCAGGGATACAAATAGAGGACTAAGACAGTCCCGGCTCTCAACAGAGAGAAAGATGATCAGGGCAACAGTGGTTTAGAATACAAACATTTGAAAAATCTGTATTTTCAATCACTTGGTGCACAGAGATTTTTATTTCAACCCTTCACTTTCATTCTGTTTATTAAAAAAAAATTTTGTGTGTGTGTGTAGCAAACTGTCAGATTTGGTTTCCTTATTCAATCATTTTCTTTTTTGAGAATTTTTATATATTCACATTTTTAATTATAATTGTTATGTTCATATTCTCTGTTTCATTCTTTGGTATTGCTTTATACCTCCCTCCCCCCCTACCCCTCCCCCCGTTTTGATATGAATGCTTGATCTAGATTTGTTTCCATTCATTTGATTCCAGTTTCTTCCCAGTTTCAGGTCCAACTATGTTGCCCTTCCACCCCCTACCCAAACTTCCCTGGCTACCTACTGCCTCCAGGATCAAATGCAAAATGCTCTGCTTGGCATTCAAAGCTCTTCCTAACCCAGGCCCCCCTACCTTTTGGGTCCTTCACTTCACTCCCTGACACTCCATCCAGTGGCCCCGGCCTCCTGGCATTTTCTCTGGCTTTTCATTATTCCTGGTACTGCAAGCATCTTCCCTTCCAAGACTACCTTCCATCTACTCTGTCAATGTGTGCCTAGCTATTTGAACAAATGAACGAATGAAAAACATAGCATTCGTTGAGCATTTACTGAGTGAAAAACACTGGCTAAGTGCTGACAATATAAATAAAGGAGTCAGGCAGCCTTTGCTCTCCAGGAACTCATGAACTAATGGGGAAATGCCTAGCAGACATGGCAGCTGCAAGTCAGATGCCCCTTCTTTAATGTCAGTCATTGAACAAGCATTTATTCAGCACCTACTGTGTGGCAGGCACCGTGCCAAGAAAGTGCCTGCCCTCAAGGAGCTTCCAGCCTAACAGGGGAGACAAGCAAACAAATATACATAAAGCTACAGACAGGCTAAATAGGAAACAATTAAGAGGGGAGGTGCTAGGAGAGGAAATGAGGAAAAGCTTCCTGTAGTTGTCATTTCCATGGAAAAAGTCCTCTCCATGTGTGATGTGGAGCCATCTGACAGTGCCAAGGACTTTCTTTTCTGAACATCAGGAGCTAGGGACATAAACCCTGTGGAAGCAGGCTGTGTCCAGGCTACATCTCCATCAGGGCTGCTTCCCAGAGCACTGGGATGGGAGCCTCATTATTGTCTATAGGATCCTGGGCAGCCTCCATAAGCATCTGGGGAAGATTGTGACCAAGGGACTGGTGGTCTTCACTTATTTGGCACATGCTGCCGTTGTCTTCCTCATTCTGTGAACTCCTTGAAGGCAAGGGCTATTTTTGCCTTTCTTTGTATTTCCAGCACTTAGCATGATGCCCCACATTTGATGCCCTAGAAATCATCCTTCAAGAAATTCTCAAGGAAAATTGCCTGTTATTTTAGAACCAGAAGGCAAAATAGAAATTGAAAGAATTCACTGATCACCTCTTGAAAAAGATCCCAAAAATAAAACTCCTAGGAATATTATAGCCAGGTTCCGGAGTTCCCAGATTAAGGAGAAAATATTACAAACAGCCGAGAAGAAACAATTTGAATGTTGTGGAAACACGATCAGGATAACACAAGATCTATCAACTTCTACATTAAGGGATCAAAGGGCTTGGAATATGATATTCCAGAGGTCAAAGGAGCCAGGATTAAAACCAAGTATCACCTACCCAGCAAAACTGAATATACTGTTTCAGGGGAAAATATGGCATTCAATGAAATAGAGGAGTTTCAAGCATTTTTGATGAAAAAAACAGAGTTGAATAGAAAATTTGACATTCAGATACAAAAAGCAAGAGAAGCATGAGAAGGTAAACAGGGAAAAGAAATCATAAGGAACTTATCAAAGTCAAACTATTTACATTCCTACATGGAAAAAACGATAATTGTAACTTGTGAAACTTTTCTCAGTATGAGGATAGTTCAAGGGAATATAAATCTGTGTGTGTGTACATACATATACATGTCTATATAGGAGGGTATATGTGCATACGAATACATATGTGAGGGTGTGTATATAAGTGTACATGTATACATAGGGCACAGGATCAATTGAATAGGAAGGGATAATATTTTTAAAATAAAATTAAGACATGAGAGAGGAATATAATGAGAGGAGATAGGGAGACAGAGTAGGGTACATTATCTCATATAAAAGAGGCAAGGGAAAACTATTACAATGGAGGGGAAGAACAGGAAGGCAAAGGGGAATGGGTCAACATTACTCTCTGAATTTGGCTTAAGGAGGAAATAATACCACACTAAATTAGGTATCTTACCCTACAGGAAAGTAGGGGGGAAGGAGATAAGAGGGGGGATGATAGAAGGGAGGGCAGATGGGGGGGAGGGTAGTTAGAAGCACACACTTTTGAAAAGGGACAGGGTCAAAGTAGAAAATACAACAAGTGGGGGGCGGGATGGGATGGAGGGAAATTTAGTCAGTCTTTCACAATATATCCACTATGGAAATGTTTTAAGTAACTACACATGTACAACCTATATTGAATTGCTTATCTTCCCAGTAAGGGTGGGTGATGAGGGAAGAAGGGAAAGAATCTGGAATTCAAAGTTTTAAAATGAAATGTTTAAAAAATTATTATGATTATTTTTATACATGCAATTGGGAAATAAGATATACAGGCACTGGGGTATGGAGATCCATCTTGCCCTACCAAAAAGTTGGAGGCAGGATGGGGGAGGATACAGGAGAGAGCAGAATGGGGGAAGGGGTATTCAGTGGGATTGCTGTTTTGGGGTGGTGGGTAGTGGAAAGATGGGGAGAAAATTCATAACTCAAATTCTTGTGAAAATGAATGTTGTAAACTAATGAATTGGTTCAACTGTTCTGGAAATTAATTTGGAATCATGAGAGAAATGACTAAACTGTTCATACCTTATGACTCAGCAGTCCCACTACTAGACCTGACCAAGAAGGACAGTGGCAGAAAGAAATGTTCTATACCTAACAAAATATCATAATGGCACTTTTTACAGTGGTGAAAACCTGGAAACAAAATTAGTGTCCATTTACTGGGAAATGACTAAACAAATTGAAGTCTATAAATGCAATGAAATATTATTTCCCTGTAAAAATTCCATATATAAAAATTTCAGAGAGAAAAAAATACTCTAAATCACTATTGATTAGAGATATGCACATCAAAACAACTGAAGTACCACATCATATCTAACATTGGATAACATGACAATATAGGAAGATTATAAATGTTGGAGAAGATGTGGAAAAATTGGAGCACTA
The DNA here is from genome assembly GCA_011680675.1 of Gymnobelideus leadbeateri. Taxonomy (NCBI): domain Eukaryota; kingdom Metazoa; phylum Chordata; class Mammalia; order Diprotodontia; family Petauridae; genus Gymnobelideus; species Gymnobelideus leadbeateri. The sequence continues at coordinate 110,052 of WOXC01000426.1, read as the reverse complement.
ATGCATTGTTGGTAGAGTTTTGAACTGAACAAACCATTCTGAAGAGCAATTTGGAACTATGCCCAAAGGGCAACCAAACTGTGTCTACCCTTTGACTTAGCAATACCACTTCTAGGGCTGTATCCCAAAGAGATCATAAAAATGGGGAAAGGACCATATGTATGAAAAATTTTATAGCAGCTCTTTTTATGGTGGCCAAGAATTGGAAATTGAGGGGATGCCCATCAATTGGGGAATGGCTGAACAACTTGTTGTAATGAATATAATAGAATACTATTGTGTTATAAGAAGTGATCATCAGTCAGACTTCAGAAAAAACCTAGAAAGACTTATGTGAACTTATTTATGCTCAGTGAGGTGAGCAGAGCCAGGGGGACATTGCATACTGTTACAATTAGTCATTGTGCAATGACCAATTTTGTTAGACTTAGCTCTTCTCAGCAATACAAGGTTCTAAGACAACTCCAAAAGGCTCATGATGGAAAGAGATGCCACACCCAGAGAAGGAGCTGCAGATATTGTTCATTACATTGGTTGTAATCCTTCTTTAAGTAAGTGACTGTTTTTTTAACCTTTAAAAAAAATTAAGTTCCAAATTCTATTACTCCTTTTCTCCTTCACCCCCTTCTTGAGATGGTAAGCCACCTGATATAGGTTATACATATACAATCATGTAAAACATAGTTCCATATTGGTCATTTTGAGGAAAGAAGGAAGGAAGACAGAGAGAGAGAAAAAGAGAGAGGGGCGGGGAGGGGAAGGAAGGAAGGAAGGAAGGAAGGAAGGAAGGAAGGAAGGAAGGAAGGAAGGAAGGAAGGAAGGAAGGAAGGGAGGGAGGGAAAAGAAAAAAGGAAAGAAAGAAGTATGCTTTGGTCTGTATTTAGATGCCATCAGTTCTTTCTCTGGAGATGGACAGCATTCTTCATCATGAATCCTTTGGGATTGTCTTGGATCATTGTATTGCTGAGAATAGCTAGGTCATTCATGGTTTTTCATTTGTAAAATATTGCTGTTACTGTGTACAATGTTCTTCTGATTCTGCTCCCTTCACTTTGTGCCAGTTATGTAAGTCTTCCCAAGTTTTTCTGAAATCATCCAAGGCAGCACAATTTTGGAGGTAAATGAATGGAAGAAGGGATTGATTGTGTTTGGACCTGCAAACATACCCATCACACCTGATTTCTCCTTTTTCAGACCCAGTCTTGTGTTTCTCTGTCTTGCTCAAATCTTTTCTTTGGAAAGTTAAAAAAAAAAAGTGAGATCAAAGTGTTACAATCCTAGCTACTACATTCCCATGGGCTCAGGAATGAGGACTTCCTAAGGGGAAGAAGGCAGAACCTCTAAGAGGAACCTTTCAATCCATGAATCTCCAGGCATTTGTTAGGGACCCCAAGATAGGGCCCGTGCCTGGGCAATCAGATATGCACAAGGCCAGTCCTCAGAATGCTTCAAATCTTTTGTGTGTTCTCTTATTACCACCTGTTATAAGAGGACTTCACTTCTCCCCCTCCTGCTTCCAGGGTATGGCATTCTTTTATGCGCAGTCTTTCTGGCAAGGACCCTAGCATCCTTCTGTCACCCAGGATTGCAACCTTCAAGCCATCCTTGACTCCTTACTCAATGCTACTTGTCCCCTAAAGTATGTCTCATTCTGCACTGAGTTCGTCACCTCTATTAGGAGGTGCCAGCAGGTTTTATCCTGAGTCTTCTAGGAGTGTGATTGCTTGTTACACTGATCAGTTTAATTCTTTTTTTTTTTTTTAAGAGCAATTGGGGTTAAGTAACTTGTTCAAGGTTACACGGCTAATCATTATTTGTGTGTGGGTGCTCATTTTCTGAGGCCGGATCTGATCTCGGGTCATCCCAACTCCGAGGCCGGCGCTCTTACTCACTGCGCCACCTAGCCACCCCTTAGTTTAATTCTTTAAAAGTTGTTTATCTCTACAAGGCTGTCATATAAATTATTACGGTTCTGCTCACCTCACTGTATCCTTTATAAAGTCTTCCTATGTTTTTCTGAAACTGTTGCTTTCATCATTTCTTCTAGCATGATAGTATTCCATCATGTTTATATGCCATAACTTGTTTAGTCATTCCCCAATTAATGGATGTCCCCTAAATTTCCAATTCTTTGCTACTGAAAAAAGAGCTATAAATATTTTAATACATTATTAGGGTTGAGGTTTTTTTTTGTTTTTTTTGCATACAAAGCAGAGGCAGCCAAGTGGTACAATGCATAGCCCTGGACCTCGAGTTAGGAAGACTCGAGTTCAAGTCTGCTTACTACCTGGTAGGTCACTGGACCACTGTCTGCCTCAGTTTCCTCATCTTTAAATGAGGATGATAATAACACCTATGTCCCAGGGTTGTTTTGAGGCCAAAATGAGATATTTGTAAATTACTTTGCAAACCTTAAAGTGCTATATAAGTGCTAGCTATTATTGTTATGATTTTGCATAGGACTAATCCCTCCATTAATCCATATTCCTTATTTTTTCCTCTTCCTTCTCCCCTTTTCCTTCCAGTTCTCTGGTGAAATGTATTTCTGTATTCTTCTGTGACTAGTTCAGATATAGCAGGGTTCAAGTGTTAGCCATTCTCCATCTCCTCATTTGTTTAGACTCCTGCTTATAAACTGTGATGGGAAATAACTTTCCCTAACCTTCTCCCTTTCTCTTGCCCCATTGTATTCTTTTTCCTTTCCTTTTCTATTCTTTTAAGATCATTAAAAAAAACCATCAAGACATAACAGAACCACTCCCAGGCTCTCTAATTAGGCCCCCACTAGGTCCCTTGATAATGATAGGGTTTAGAGGGGACACATATATCATCTCTTCATATTAAAACGTGAGCAGTTTTTTCCTTGTGTAGACCCTTATGATGGTTCATTTGTATTTGTTTATATTCTCTCGATTCCCATAGTTCCACTTTAAGGCTTCTTTGCAGTTCTGGTTTTTTTGTTGGGAATGCTCAGAAATTCTCCATTAAAAATTCATTTTTCCCCTTGATGGATTATATTCAATTGGTTGGGCAAATTGTTTTTGTAAGTCCATACGCCTTGTCTTCTGGAATATCTTATTCCAAGATCTCCAGTCCTTCAGAATGGTGACTGATAAATCTTGTGTAATCCTGATTGTGGCTCCTCAGGACTTGAATTCTCTCTTTCTGAATGCTTGTAGTATTTTTCTTTGATCTGGAAGCTAGATTTTGGCTATAATATTGCCATGAGTTTTCATTTTGCTGTTTCTTTCAGGAGGTGATCAATAGATTCTTTCTATTTCCACCTTGCCATCTTATTCCTAGAGATCAAGGTAGGTTTTTAAAAAATTTTCTTGAAATATAATATCTGTATTCTTTTTTGGGGGGTAATGGCTTTCAGGTAGTTCAATGAGTTTCACTACCCTTTATTACTGTCCCGTGTACAATTATTTTGGCTCTATAAGTTCACCCTTAATCACTTCATACAATTCTACCAATTTTCCCCTAAATTCTTCTTAGCTGTCAACTAAGCTGTCAACTAAAGCTGTCAACTTTATATCAATTGATATAAAGAATAAGTGTGGTATAGCTCTAAATGCTGAATTTAGAGTCAGGAAGACCTGGGTTCAAATTCTACCTAGGACCCTTACTTGTGTGATTGTGGATAATTCACTCAATTTCTCTCAGCTTTCGGCAACTCTCTAAGACAACATGGCATAGATGATTCTGCCTGTGATCTCCTTTGAGAAAGAGGGCAAGCAATCTGTTCTTGTCTCACCAGAGACTGAGAGGGGACTTCCTGGCTGCCTTTTTCTGTTTTCTGAGCTCAGGTCATAGATTAGCCATCTTGTGAATGGACATTTCCAATATGAAGGGAAGGGAGGAGGGAATAAACATTTATTAAGTTCCCAGGGTCACCCAGGTAAGAAATGTCTGAGGGCAGGATTTAAACGCATGTCTTTTTGACTCCGGATCCAGTGCTCCCAGTAGTATAGCACCCAATAGCTGCCTTCCCATGTATGTCTGAATTTCTCAGGCTACAATATTATTCTTAACATATACTATTTTATACAGCCATTCAGCACTCCTTAAGCACATATTTTGCTCCAGGTTTTTGCTACCAATAATGCTGTTATGAATGCCTCTGTAAAATGCACTTTTCTGCTGAAATGAATGTTTATTTGTTTGTTTTTATTTTATTTCTTGCTGTCATTGGTCTCCTTGGGTTACACTGAAATGGAACCTTTGAATCAAAGTGTATGAAAATTTTCTAAACTCTTCTCACATAATTAAAATTATTTTCCAGAATTGTTGGACCAATTCAATGCTAAACCAGCCATGAATAAAATGCTTGTCCTTCTACATAGCCCCTCCAATACTGACTCTTCCCATCTTTTAGCTACTGTGCTAATTTGAAGGATGTGAGGTGAAACCAGTTGCATTTCTGTTAATGATTTCAAATTTTTCAAATGGCTAGTTTTCAATTCTTCTTTGGTAAACTGTTCATGTCCTTTGATCCCTTATCTTTAGAGAATGACTTAATCTTACAGCTTGCTTTTAATTCCCCACAGATTTTAGATATCAGAATTCATTAACCCTTCAAAGTTTTTAAAATTAATTTTTAAAAGAATGTTAAAAATTGTTTTTACATGTAATTGGAAAAAATATTTCAAAAAGCAGTCAAAGTTATTGTTAATAACTTTGAGTTATTAACTTGAGTTAATAACTAATCATGAACATTTGGTACCTGCAGCTAGCTTATACTTGAAACAATCCGGTCTTTATGTTGCAAAAAGGGAAAATCTTCATTAGGAATTCAACCTGCTTAAATAAGGCAAGCTAGGAAGAGAAATTTAAAAGGGAGTCTAATAATATCCCAAGGCAACACAAGTTGGTGGACCAGCATGGATTCACTCTGTGACCACCATCTTATGCAGGCGAGAAATTTTAAACAAGGTTTTAAAGTGGAGTCACCCAGACTGACTCAGAACAAATTTCAATGATATCCCCCACAATTTCTCATCCCAACCAATATCCAAATTATAGAACCTTGATTTTTAAGGAATACACCCATTTTTTTTGTTGTTGTTGTTCAGTCACTTTTAGTCATGTCAGACTCTTTGTGACACCATTTAGGATTTTCTTGGTGAAGAGACTGGAGTGATTAGCTATTTCCTTCTCCAGGTCACTTTATAGATGAGAAACAGAGGCAAACAGGGTTAAATGATGGCTCAGGGTCATACAGTTAGTAAGTGTCTGAGGCCAGATTTGAACTCAGAAAGATGAATCTTCCTGACTCCAGACCCAGTGCCCTATCCACTGCACCCAGGTATCAGAAGGTTTTCACTCAACTGAAGCCACTCCCTCTTACCCTTATATTCTGCTCACCCCTCCCCCAACCTGCCTAGCCAAACCAGAACAGACTTACTGAAATAATAGTGATATTCCACTTTCCTAAGCTAGCTCAGACAATTGTATGTGGTTCATTAACCATAATCCCCTCCACTCCCCTTGACTTTCTCTCACTTTCTTCCCCATCCGTCCCTTCTCAAAAATAACTCTTTCTTCTCCGTTACTACAGTGACCTTTAGATAAAGTGAGACTTTTGCAAAACAACCTTCTTGCATTATACTAGGAGTCCTTTTACTTCAGTATATGCAAGAGGTTTTTTTGTTTTGTTTTTTTGCTTTTTGGAGGACAATTGGGGTTAAGTAACTTGCCCAAGGTCGCACGGCTGGGTTTTGTTTGTGTATTAAGTGTCTGAGGCCGGATCCGAACTCAGCTCCTTCTGACTCCAGGGCCGGCACTCTACTCACTGCGCCACCTAGCCGTGCCTGCAAGGTTTTCTTTGTGAGATTTTTTCTTTTACTTTGCTGGGCACATTTCTTGAAGTTCCGAAGTAAACGCTAGGCTTAAATATAACCACTTACTCCTTACCTGCATCCCTTAGATCTGAAGAAATGCCCTCCAACACGAATTCACTAATGCTTGATCTCTGGCTTTCCACATTCATTGAATTTGGAGAATTTCTGTTTAGGAGGAACTTGGTGATGTCAATTGAGACCTTTCCCTCAATAATGAAAGCTCTCCAATATCCAATATATTTTATAGGGTGTATCAACCCATCAGGTGGAATTGTCTGATGCAGGATGAGTGTCCTCCTTAGACTGAAGGCTTTCCCACTTTCATAGAATTTCTCTCCAGTGTAAATTCTCTGATGTTGAGTAAAGTTTGAGCTGACTGAAGGATCTACAATCTTCATATTCATGCTGTAGAACAGAAGTGTTAAACTCTTGGCCTGAAATCCTTGGGTAGCATGGAGCCAGCAAAACTGCCTGAACTAGATTAAAATGCAACTGGGAAATGTTTTTTTAAAAATAAATAAAAATATAATACGATGTAAATAATGTGAATTTGTGGCTTTCTAAATCACTAAAGAGGCCTTTGGGGATCTATTTCTATTTGAGTTTGATGCCACTGGTATAGGCTTAAAAAAAAAAGAAAAAGAAAAACAACCCAATACTATACTCTGCATTTTAGGTACAAGTCTGCCAGAACCTATTTTATTAAACAGAATTCTAAAACCAAGCACTTCTAGACAGAAAAATGTACAAACTGGCATAGCCCCCAGGATATATCTCTACCCCAAGACAATTTTGAGGTAACATTTATAGGAATCTTGAACAAGGAAAAGGTCACAATATTAAAACAGGGGTTTGTTGGGGGGAGGGCATCAATATTCTAGAATATAGTCATTTAATCTTCAACTAAACTACCAGATTCCTTCCTCAACCTAAAGAACTGAAAGGGTCTCCTGCCTCCATATCTTAATCCCTAAATGGAAAAAAGGTCACTTCCCTCCAGTGGGTCATAGCACCAGTCCCTTCAGGGGTGGGGAAGGCAAGAGTCGCAACTAGAAAACAGAGATGTTTCAGTTCTAAGTTTAGTTACTATCCTTAATTCCTAAGACCTTAGCCATTTTTCTAAAGGGAAGTCTTGAAAGGATTTTAGACTGAAAGAAATATTATTTCTTAATATTTTTAGTTGAACTAAAAAGGATGCTTCCATAAAACAGTTGCAGCATATATGCCACTATGCACCACAAATTAATTCACATCCTTTAAGGGCTAAGACCCAACTGAAATTCCTTACATTCAGGTTTTTGTTTTTTTCTCCAGCATATGTTAGTGTTTAATGAGGGCTGAGGTCTGGATGGAGGCTGTGCCACATTTCTTCATTCATAAGGTTTTTCTCCAGTATGAATTATGTGATGTCGAGTAAGATCTGATCTCTGGATGAAAGCCTTCCCACACTGTTTACATTTGTAAGGCTTCTCTCCAGTATGAATTCTCTGATGATGGGTAAGGGATGATCTCTGGATGAAGGCTTTCCCACACTGCTTACATCTATAAGGTTTCTCTCCAGTATGAATTCTCTGATGATGGGTAAGTGCTGCTCTCTGGATGAAGGCCTTGCCACATTCTTTACATTCATAAGGTATCTCTCCAGTATGGATTTTCTGATGTTCAGTAAAAACTGCATTCCAGCGAAATGCCTTCCCACAGTCTTTACATTTGTAAGGTTTTTCTCCAGTATGAATTATCTGATGATGTATGAGGGCTGAGCTCTGCCTAAAGGCTTTCCCACATTCTTTACATTCATAAGGTTTCTCACCAGTGTGAATCCTCTCATGTTGGATAAGGCCTGAGTGCCCACTGAAGACTGCCCCACAATCCTTACATTTGTAAGGTTTCTCTCCTGTATGAATTCGATGATGTTGAATAAGGGAGGATCTCTGGCTAAAGGCCTTCCCACATTCCTTACATTCATATGGTTTTTCTCCAGTATGAATTCTATGATGCTGAATAAGGGATGAGCTCTGGCTAAAGGCCTTCCCACATTCCTTACATTCATAAGGTTTTTCAACAGTGTGAGTTCTCTGATGTTGAATGAGGTATGAGCGCCAACTGAAAGCTGCCCCACATTCCTTACACTCATATGGTTTCTTTCCACTGTGTATTCTTTCATGTTTAATAATGTCTGAGCTCTGGCTAAAGGCCTTTCCACATTCCTTGCATTCATAAGGTTTCTCTCTAGTATGAATCAGCTGATGTCGAATAAGATGTGAATTCTGTCTGAAGGCCTTGCCACACTCCTTACATTTATAAGGTTTCTCTCCAGTATGAATTCTGAAGTGTTGAGTAAGGGATGAGCTCTGACTGAAGGCTTTCCCACATACCTTACATTCATAAGGTTTCTCACCTGTGTGGGTTCGCTGATGTTCCAAGAGGTTTGAGTGCCAACTGAAAGCTGCCCCACAGTCTTTACACTCAAATGGTTTCTTTCCACTATGAATTCCTTCATATTTAATAATGTCTGAGTTCTGGCTGAAGGCGACTCCAAATTCCTTATATTTATAAGGTTTCTCAAAAGTATGAATTTTCTGTTGTTCAGTAAGAATGGCACTCCATGTAAAGGCCTTTCCACATTGCCTGCACTTATAATAAATTCCTCCATCATGGTTTCTTCCATGATATATGATATCTGAGCTCTGATTGAAGGCCTTTCCACATTCTTGACATTCATAAGGTTTCTCTCTAGTGTGAATCAGCTGATGTCGAATAAGATGTGAATTCTGTCTGAAGGCCTTGCCACACTCCTTACATTTATAAGGTTTTTCTCCAGTATGAATTCTGAAGTGTTGAGTAAGGGACGAGTTCTGGCTGAAGGCTTTCCCACATACCTTACATTCATAAGGTTTCTCACTAGTGAGAATTCTCTGATGTTCCATGATGTTTGAGTGCCAAATAAAGGCTGTCCCACAGTCACTATACTCAGATGGTTTCTTTCCACTATGAATTCCTTCATATTTACTAATGTCTGAATTCTGGCTGAAGACCTCCTTAAACTCCTTATATTCATAGGGTTTATCACAAATTTTAATTTTTTGGCATTCAGTAAGAACTGAACTCCACATAAAAGCTGCTCCACATTGCCTATACTTATGTTTCTCTCCACCATGAGTTCTTTTATGATTGATGATGTCTGAATAGTTGGTGAAAGCCTTCCCGCATTCTTCACATTTATAAGGATTCTCTTCCAAACAGATTCTTTGATTCTGAATAGGAAATGAGTTCTTGCTGAAATCCGGTCCACCTTCCAAATCACAGGGTTCATTTCTCTGATATTGATTGAAGAGTGTATAGTAATGGGAGAGATTCGAACATTCATTATAATCCCATGCTTGTTTGTGCTTGGGAATGTTCTGATTAAAGCTTTTACCAAAGTCAGCACATTCACGGCTTCCCTGCTCAGTGGGATTTTTCTTATGGGGGACACTTGACTCAAGGAAACCTCTTTCCTGGGAAAGGACTTTCCTTGGAGTCTCTCCTGCAAGATTTCCCATTTGTTTCCATAATGTGATCTCTTGGGCAGGACCCTCCCAAAATTCTTTCCTTAAACCTTCTGGTGCAAGGTTTCCCATTTGCTTCCATAATGTAATATCTTGAACAGAACAGTCCCAAAATTCTTTCCTTGGAGTCTCCCCTGCAATGTTTCCCATTTGTTTCCATAATGTGATATCTTGGACAGGACTCTCCCAAAATACTTTCCTTGGAGTTTCCTCTGTTCTCATTTGTTTCCATAATGAGATATCTTGAACAGGCCATTCCCAAAACTCTTTTCTTGTAGTGTCACTTGCAAGGTTTTCTATTTGCTTCCATAATGTGATCTCCTGGAAAGGACCTCCCCAAAATTCAGGGATCTCGGGAACAACAACTTTCCTGGGGCTTTCCACTAATGTTTCTGATGTTCCTTGTTCTTGCTTATGATGTGACTCTCCCTGGTTCTCCCAGGCTGAAAGATAGTGAGAAATATATAATGAAACATATAGAAAAATATAGTGAAAACAATTTACATTTAAATTGTAGGCAACCTCAGAGAGCTAGTCCAACCTTTATTAGAATCATGACTCTCACTAGCCCATAGCAAATGGGAAGCCTATGGAGGTGACACAAGTACAGGACACCCAGAGGAAGGACACAGTTCCACTGTGTTCGACCACAGTCAGACTACATTGGAAGTCTGAGGTTCAGTGGAAAAAGTCACATTTTAGGAAGGGCATTGATGATGACCAAGAGGGGGTCCTGAGGAAGGACACCAGGATGGTGAAGGGCCACAAGTTCAGACCAAATGAGGGTAGGCTGTCTCACTTTAGTATGTATTCCCAGGACTTAGCACAGTATTGGGCACATATTAAGCATTAAATAAATGTTTTTCATTCCTTCATTCATGGCTCAGAAGATCTAGGGCTGGTTAATCTGAAGAGAAGCCATGGCAGCTGTCTTTGAGAATCTGAAGCACAGGCATGTGGACAAAGGATTCCAAGGGGTGGGGAACCTTTGGCCTGGAGGCTACATGTGGCCTTCTGACTGAGCCCAAGTTTTATAGAAAAAATCCTTTTATTAAGGGGATTTGTTTTGTGAAGTTTGGATTCAGTGAAAGGGCCACACTTGAGGGCCCAGAGGGCCATATGTGGCCTGGAGGCCCCAGGGTCCCCACCCCTGGACTAGAGTTTGTCTTCTTGGCTACCAGAGACAGAAAAAAGGACAGTGGGTGGATGTTCCAAAGAGGCAAATTCTGCCTTGGTATAAACATGGAAAATCCTTCTGAGCAGCTCAGCTCTCCAGAATGTGAACGGGCTGCCTGAGGAAGGAAGTAGCCCTCACTGGGGCTCTCCAAGGGAGATTCTGGGATGGACTCAATAGCCAATGAGGCCCCTGACAGTCTCCTAGGCTGTCCTGCTGTGTCCTCACTGACATGGGGGCAGCCTCTCTTTCTAGGGATGAAGAACCCAGGGCTAGGAGAGGTGACCATGAAGGGATTTAGTCCCCAGACTGAGACCAGGCCTGCTGCCTCCTATCTCTGTGCTCTCCCACTGAACCACATTCCTGACTACACAGAGAGGGAGGACCGACAGGAGGTGAGGATGAAGGAATGGAGAATGAGACCACTGAGGAGAGCCCTTGAGGGGGCCCTTTCCACTCAGAAAGTGATGGAGTGAGCTGTGGCAAGGGGGCTGTTCAGAGGGAAGCTGGGGAGAAGGCAGGCAGGCTAGCTCAGCACAGAAGGAGGGCATGACCCTCAGCTACTACCAATCACTCAATCACACAAGTGACCAGGTTTGAAGGGCCCACACTGTGCCAGGCCCAGGGGACACAAAACCAAAAGGGAAACCGTCCCTGCCCTCCAGGAGCTTACATTCCACTGGGAAGACAACACATACACATGGAAAAACACACCAAGTCTTTTGGGGAGGTGGGGGTAGGCCCTGGCAGCTAGGCTTCTGGCTGGGCCTGGGGCAGGAAGTGGCACATTAGCTGAGCTCAGAAGGAATCAGGGCTTCTAAGAGGCACAGGGGAAGAGGAAACATATCCCAGACGGAGGGTACAGCCTGTGCAAAGGTACGATGATGTGACCCTGGGGGAGGAGCAGCAAGAAGGTCAGTGTGGCTGGACTGCAGAGGGCATGACCAGGAGGGATGTGTAAGATCTGGGCAAAGGCCTTAGTGCCACAGAGGAGTTATGGCATCCTAAAGGCCCCAGGGAGCCACAGCAGCTTCCTGAGCAGGGGTGGAACCTGGTGAGCCTTGGGCTTTAGAAATGCTGATGGAGCAGAGCAGCATTTAGAGAGGGCTTCTTAAAATCCTCTCATTTCACCAATAAGGAAACTGAGGACAAGTGGGTACACGTTCCCTCAAGGGCATACACTGTGTGTGTGTGTGTGTGTGTGTGTGTGTGTGTGTGTGTGTGTGTGTGTGCATTAAGCAGACACAGCATGATCTCTGTGTGGGCCTCAGGCTTTGGATTTCCCTACCCTTGGAGACCTGGGAGGCAGCTGGTAAAGCCCCAGCAGCACATGCCCCTGGGGACCCACCAGAGCCACCTGCACCAGCCCACCCTGCAGAGAGGGCCATACCTGAGGGCCCAGCAGGGCTTTGGCATCCACTGATTCCCAGACACCTGGAGGAAGCATCTCCTTCCCAGGGCCAGGGGCTCCTTGGGACCTCCCCCTGCAGATCTGAGGCTGCTGGCTCTTCCTCCTGTTCCAGCCAGGACACCAGGTGTGGTTTGTCCTCTATTAGCCCTGCCCAGGGGAGAGGAAAGGAGAAAGCTGTGTACTGGGGATGGTGGAATGGGGTGGCTCTGACTGCCAATGGCTAAAGGGGGAAGAGAGGCAGGTTCTACCTTTGTTGTTGGGTCATTTAGCTGTGTCTGACTCTTTGTGACCCCACGTGGGGTTCCCTTGGCAAATGCTGATTTGCCATTTCCTTCTCCAGCTTATTTCCCAGATGAGGAAACTGAGGCAGGCAGGGTTAAGTGACTTGCCCAGGGTCTCACATTTGAACTCAGGTCTTCCTGACTCCAGGCCCAGTGCTCTATGTAGTATGGCGCCACCTAGTGGTCCTATTTTACCTGTTAGCAGCTGGCTAATTGCCTGAATTGTCCCCAAGCATCTGTCAAGCCTTCCTCTGGAGCTCTCCATCTACCATGGGCAACACCTTACAGGGTCATCTCAGCTGGGCTCACTGTCCATCCCTGCCCTCGGGCCCCCTCTGATGGGGAGCAGAGGGCTCCTTCCAGAGCCTCCAACTAAGGGGGGGGCGGGTCCCAGGCCAGCCGCCTCTTCATTCCCACTGAGCGGCACCGCCCACCTGCATGCAGGTGTGCACCTACAGCCGCTCCCGGCATCAGAGCCGAACTCGCAGGGGAAGTAGAGCTTCTGGGAGGCAGGAGTGCGGAGTGGGGGCCCTCCCGGTGGGGCGGGGGGAGTCCTGGGAGCTGGGTCTGTGTGAACACACTCATCCGCGAGGCTTCTCTTGTAGTTAGATGCTGTTCACACAGACTTTTCATGGACTCACAATGGTCTGATTTCACAACAGCAGACACTTCTCCTCCGCACAATCCTGTGAGGAAGGTGCCGCTGATGGGCACTTTGCATGATCAGGAAATTGAGGCAGATGCGGGTAAGGGACTTGCCCAGGGTCACTCGGGCAGAGAGCCTCCCTCCAGGCTCAGCACTGCCCACAGCACCACCAGCTGCCTGGCTTCTACTTGCGGGCTGCCTCTACCCCTTTTTATTTTTCTCTTTGTGACTACTCAGTTCTGCAAGGCCCCCTGCCGCGTCTGCCCAGCCCTGGCCGCCCCCTCTTAGTGCAGTCCGTCAGTGTGTGGGTCAATGCACATTTATAAAGTGCTTCCTGTGTGCCCGGCACTGTGCCAATCTCTGGAGGTACAAAGAAGGCAAAAACAAGCCATGCTCGGGGAGCCTGGGGCTAACCTGGGAGGCAACACGTGAATAGCTCTGGACAAACGCAAAGGAAGAGTCCACAGAGGACAGCCACAGAGAGCCATTATTGTTACTTCTGGCACAAAGTGGGGCTTTGGCTGAAGCTTGAAGGCAGAGCGTTCTCAGCGTGGAGGGCAGCGCCCGAGGCTGGAGGTGGTTGGGCACATGGAGGTGGTCAGGAAGGGTTGGGAATACACCTGACCCTGGAGGCGTCTGGGGCGCGAGAGCTACCGTAACGGTGATGAGCCATCATCCCCATGCTTCGTAAGAGCTTCGTAAGATCAGTGGAGCGGAGGATAGACTGGGAGGGTGGGGACGGGGAAGACTCCCGGCAGGGAGAGCGACCCCCGACTCTTGCAGCCGTCTGAGTGGGTGACCAAGAGGGGCAGCGCCAGGCAGGGGGAAAGCATGTATGGAGATCGAGGAGGTAGAAAGGCCAGGGTGAGAGGAGCTGAAGGTGACCTCAGGGAGAGGATGGGGATGGGCAGGGAAGGTAGTGGGCTTGATATTGGACAAGCTGAGCTTCAATGTGTATCTGACTTCCAGGTGGAACAGTCCACCGGATCGCAGACATGAGACACTGGGGAAGAGGGAGGTTAAGGCTGGACAACCACGTGCACAGGGATCACCGTGGACATGGAGGGAGACCATGAGATCACCAAGCAAGAAAGACCAGAAGACCCAGGACGGAGCCTTGGCTGACACCTGTGATTATGAGGGGCAATCTTGGATCAAGATGGAGGAGGAGAGATGTCAGAGAGGGAGGGAAGGAGAGGGAGGGACAGAGAGGGAGACAGAGAGAGAGACACACACACACACACACACACACACACACACACACACACAGAGAGAGAGACAGAGACAGAGACGGGGGGGGGGGGGAGGGAGGGAGGAGAGAGAGGAGAAGAGGGTGATTTCCAATGTCCAAGGCTGCAGAGAGGTCAGGAAGGATGACCCCGGCTTCTGATGCCTGCCTCACTGGACCTGAAGTCAGGAAGATGAGTTCAGACAGAGCCTCAGACACTGAGCTGTATGAGCCTGAGCCAGTCACTTGACCTTTGCCTGCCTCAGGTTTCCCCTCAGTGAAATAGGACCATCATAGCACCTACCTGCCAGAACCCTGAGGACCCGATGAGCATCTGTGAAGTGCCTTTCACCGAAGCACTCTAAGATGCCAGCTTTTACTGTCGTTCTTGTCACTGTGTCCTGTTGTGTCCTAGAAGGAACCCAAGTTCATCGAGGGCAGGGCCTGCTCTGTGGGGGTCTTCCCATCACCAGTTTGCTCACTGGTTTAGAGGGCTTTCCAGATTGAGGCAACACCTCTTGGCTGGGAGGTGGCGGACCAAGCTGCGGTCTAGGAATGTCATGGAACACTATGGTTCCATAGGAAATGCTGAGTGGGCAGATTTCAGAAAAGCCTGGAAAGACCTCCCTGAACTGATGCTTAGGAAGTACGCAGAACCAGGGCATCTGACACAGTAATAGCCACACTGTGGGAAGATCAGCCAGGACAGGCTTGGCTCTTCTCATCAGTGCAAGAATTTAAGACAATTCCAAATGACTCAACATGGAAAATGCCATCCCCATCCAGAGAAACATGTGGAGTCTGAATGTGGACGCAAGCATTCATTTTCTCTTTTTTCTCATGGTTTTCCCCTTTTGTTCTGATCCTTCTTCCACATGACTAATGTGGAAATGTTTACTATGATTGCACACGTGTAGTCTAAATCACACTGCTTGCTGTCTTGGGGCGGGGGGTGGGGGTGGGAATCTGGAACTCAAAATCTTATGTAAGTAAATGCTGAAAACTAAAGAACAAGACAAACAACCAAAGGGCTTTCCAGGCTGCTTCTCAAATCTTGCCTCCTCTATTTGGGAGACTTCAGTTTTCTCTTCCGTGCATTTCCCAACCCTTCCCAGAGTCATCCATTATAACATAAAATAAAAAAAGGGGAAAAGGTTCAGCGAAACAACCCAACATGGCCAAACCCGGCCCTCTGTGTGGTGCTCCACAGCCTCAGCCCCCACCTCAGCAAAGCAGCAGCGAGGGAGGGGCTCTCATCTCTCTTCTTTGGGACCAAGCTGCACCAGTGCCATCTTTTTAAAAATAGATTTTATTGACATCTTTTTGTTTTTATCCTAAAAACATTTCCTTACTTATCTGTTCATTCCCTCACCTCAAAAAAAAAAAGAAAAACATTTCAGCAAATCTAACCAAGCTATGGATGTCTGTTAGGTGCTCCTACACCTCACAGCAGAGGCCAGGGAGCCCAACCTTTGGACACCTCCCCTTTGGGGTGAAGGCATCTCAACCCGTGCTGTTACTAAAGGAAATAAGATGGCGGCTTTGATGGGCCAGGGCACTGGAGCTGGAGGAGGGGAGACACAGCAGCCAGGAGGCTGGAGGGAGGCTGAGAGCAGAGGAGAGCTAGGCAGAGGCAAAGGGGGAGCTGGACAATTAATCAGAGCTAAGAGAAGGTGTGAGCTCTTCTAGAAGGACATGAGAATGATGACTGACGATGGTGCTGATAATTTTTACTACTGCTCCTAATAACTAGCACTTGGGTAAATGCTTCCAAGTTTGTAAAGTACTTTAAAATCTGATCTCATTTGATGGGAAGTGTGAGGCTGGATTTAGTCTTTCTGACTCCAGGCCCAGTGCTCTGAGGAAGAAGAAGCTGGTCCTCCAAAGGACGAACAGACCCACAGAATCCACCAGGTCATCCAGTCAGGAACAGGGGAGAGAGAGAAGGGGAGGAGGAGTTAGGGAGGTGGTGTCTATCTCTCCCTTTGATTACAACCCTAGGGAGGGGTCGAGGCCTTCCCAAGCCTCTCCAGGCACATGAGAGCTCCCCTTGGCTGGTGACCCCTGGGGGCACAAAGACCAGAGGCAGCCTCAAGAACACTGAAGACACCGCCTGCTTTAGTTTCCTCACCTTCCCATTGAAAACAAGGGAGAAAATGAAATGATTCCTTTCAGATGTCCCCTGCTAAGAAGAGGGCCTCTGGGGGGGCAGCCTCCAAGAACAGGGTGGGGGAGACTTCCCAGTAGCCAGGGGAGAGCAGCTACTTTTAGCCATCTGTTGTGCAGACCCAATCCAAAGGGTCTTTAAGGAACACCAAGGAGGAAAAAAGAAAGCTATCCAGGCATAAGACAAAAAGCCAAGAAAGAATGCAGGAATAAAACCCATGACCTAAAGTAGCTCCCATACCCTTCAAACTGGAGCAAGATGCCCCCAGAAAAGCTTAGAGGTTCTGACAGGACATAGCAAAGGGACCTGAGAGATGAGACTTGGTGGAAGAAGAGCCTGGCCTGGACTAGGGATTGGGAGAGGTTCCCTTATTCCAAAGTAACAAGAGAAAAAGTGGGGCCGGGTCAGCCTCGGACATTTAGAAAGTAGGGTCCCATTGGGAGTAGCCGGAAACATGAGGGAGCATTTGGGCGAAGCTTAACAAATGGAGAAACAAGCAATTTTGTCATTGCAGAATATACTGCAGGCCACCTGGACAGAAGGAAGACACAGATGAAGACTCTGGGACGTGGCCAATGACAGAGAAGGGATGGACTTTTGGACAATACAGGCAGCTCCTGGAGCCTGCTCCAACTCTCCCCTCATCCATCACTGCCCTACCTCCCAGCTGCCTCCCTTCCCCCTCTTCTAGTGTCTGTCTCCCCTGTCTCTCGTCTCTCTCTCCCCCACCTTCCCTCTCTCTCCATTCGTCTCTTCCTCTCCTCCTTCCCTCCCTCCCTCCCCTGTGTCTGTCTCATTTATCCCCAGTGTCTGGAACATTCTCTCCTCTGACCCCTGCTTCTTAATTTACTTGGCTTATTTCAAAACTAACCTCAAAGACTACTTTCTGCAGAAAACATTTCCCAGCTGCTCTGAAGATCTGGGGTCTTATGGGGCCTGTCAGCTTCACAGGAGTCAGGACTTCCAATGCGGGGGAGGGTCCTCCTGGACATACCCTGCCCTCATCAGACCTCACCTGGACTGGGCTCAGTGTTGGGTGCCGTGGCTTAAGAAGGAAATTGAAAAGAGGGGGTATGCGCACCCAGGAGGGCCTCCAAGAGTCCAGGCCACACAAGAATGGATAGAAGACCTAGGCATGGAGCTCTTTATGCAGAGGTGGGGGAACCAATGGCCTCTGGGGCCCCTTCCAAGTCTGGGACCACAGTGAGGCAGAGCAGAGACCACAGCAGGGTCTCCCCAGTGGCCAGAGAAGAGACAAGTCTCCCTCTGCATCTCAGGGGGCCAGGAAGCCCACAACTGGAGGAGCCTTTGCTGGGATCCGTGGGCACGGGCAGGAGAAGGCCAGAAGGCCACACTGTCCTGGAGCCCCAGACCAGAGAAGGTACCTCAGGAACCCTCCCATGGTGTTCTGCCCCCTCCCAGCCCCGGGCCCAGGGGAGGTGGCCTTACCCAGGGACACCAGGTTCCTGTAATTCTCCAGCATCACCTCCTTGTAGAGCTGCCACTGAGCAGGGCTCAGGCACCCCCATTCCTCCTCAGTAAAGTCCACAGCCACATCCCTGAATGACAAGGCTTCCTGCAACACCAAACACAGGCAGGTGGGCCAGGGGCTGGGGACCCTGGGAGAGGCCTCCTCAGAGCCTCTGTGGGCTCTGTGCCTGGTTTCCTCACAGCCTCTGAGGACCCTTCCAGCTGCCCATCTCTGCTCCTCTCAGCCCAGATACAGCCCTGGGCCCAGGGAAGGTCCTGGGGGCCCCAGAGGGAACCGATGCCCTCTAGCCAGCAGGGGAGGGGGGGGGGGCGGTCTGCGGGCTCCACTGGGACCCTGTCCTTGGAGGCTGGACCAGATGACCTCAGGGAAGGAGGCCTCTGAGCCAGGCCTGCAGCCCAGGGTCTGGCCAGCCTGGTCTATGGCTGATTCTCATGAGTGACCCCAACCCCAAGAGGAGCCCAAGGACTCAGGAGCAACAAGGCCTGGTCTGGGGGCCTGTGGGACAGTCCTGGAGGAGGAGAAGACCCCAACTCACCTGGTCTAGGGACAAGGGGGCCCTGCCATCATCCTCTGGGCTTCCCTCATGGGGAAGAAGGAGCTTCAGAGACATGAGATCTGAGACCTGAGGGGAGAGAGAGGAGCCTGTGTCAAGGGAGGAGGAGGGACCTTTCAGGGTCTACACTGGCCTGGGGAGAGCCAGCTTCTGTGGAGGAGGTGCCCCAGCCCCAGGCCCTGCGGGTACACACAGAGAGGCAGACCTGGCAGCGCCCAGTGCCAGGCTCCTGGGGGGCGGACACACCCCCTTCGGGCACACACTGTGTGCTCCCAGGGACATAAAGAGAAACTAGAGTTCAGGAGGGTGAGGACGAGCCTCCCCCCTGCCCCGCCCCCAGAATTTCTGCCCTCCTGAGCAGAAGGCAGGGCTGGGCACTGAGGGTGTTCTGCTTTTAATCTGCTCCTGGTGCAGGCTCAGTGAGAAGCAGATTAAAAAAAAAACTTGTTACTTGAAAAATCAAAATAGCAAAGTATTACATAGAACAGGAGGGCGGACCTGGGAGGGGTGGGGCCTGGGGTCACTGCGGGGCACCGCGGGGCACCGCTGGGCGCCGCCAAGGGCTGGCACCGGGCCGGGATGTGGCCACAAACTGGCCGCAGAGGCAGCTGGGGGGGCGGGGAGGACGGGGGAGATGACAACGAGGGGCGCCCCCCCGGGGCAGGAGTGGGCGCGGGGGGGGGGGGCCAAGGGTGCCGAGCAGAGGCTGGGGGATGGAGGGGCGGGGAGGGGGAGACACAGGAGGCCCCCAGCTCAGCAGGAGGCAGAGGGCAGGCCCCGATGGGGGCGGGAGCTCCCGGGCACGCTCCTGGGGGGCTGCAGAGGGGCCAGGCAGCGGGAGGGGGGGGACCCTCCCAGGCAGCCGCCGGGACTAGAACCTGGGGGCTTCCTCCGGGGTCTTCAGGAGGCGGCCCGGGCCAATGAGGAAAGGGAGGGGACGGTCCCCAAGGAACGTCTGGGATGGTGGGAGGGGGGCTCAGTGGGGGGCCGAGGCCCGGAGGGGATGAACTCCCGCCGGGAAGAAGCTCCGCTGCAGGCCGTCCCAGTGACTCCAGGCCCCCGGGGGCGGGCACCACGGGCCAGGGACCCAGGGCTGGGACGTCAGCCTCGGGGAGGAGCTGGGGGCGTGGCCGCGGCAGAACTGGAACCCAGAGCCCGTCCGGGGACCACACACTCACACTCTCAGGCTCCCAACTCCACCGAGCACAAACACAACCGCAGGCAAAGCCCACGCCAGCCCCGCGGGCACACGCGCGCGCGCGCACAAAGCCACATAGGGACACACAGACACAAGGACAAACCCCCACACCCTTGCCTGCCCGCCCCCGGGGCTCGTGACGTCACACACCCCTCCCCTCCCGCGGGCCCGTGACGTCACGCACCTCTGCTCCCTCTTCTGTGGTGGAAGCTCCCGCCGTCTCAGCTTCGCGCTTGCCGCCCGGGTCGATGTGCGCCTGCGCGCCCGGAGCTCGGCCCGCGGCCGGGTACAAAGGCAGAGGAACACGCGGAGGCCTCTGGGAACCCTGTCGGACAGCTCCGCGCGCAAGCTCACACTCAGGCTTACGTCACGACCCAGGGGGAGCGCGCCGCTGAAGGGGGCGAGGCCTCGGGCGCGCATGCGCCCCCGCGCCGCCTGCTGCTCTGGTGTGTCAGTGCCCGCTGCGTGTGTCCGTGGGCACGCGTGTGACTGGAAGGGGCGTGCGTGTCACTGACTGGGAACCGGTGTGTTTGTGTGGAGCTGCGCGTGCTCGCAGGTCCGGAGTGCCCCGGGACACTGGCTTAGCGGGCAGCCCGAGGTGCGTCCCCCATTGGTCTGTGCCTGGCCTGGGAGGCGCGTTATTGGTCGGAACCAGGCGGAGGGCGTGGCCTCGTGGAGCCGAGTGGAATCCCGCCCCGCGGTCTGGGCTCCGCCCCCTTATTGGGGGACTTCCCCCCCCCCCCCAGGAACGCCCCTTTGGACCCCGCACCCGCCCCTTCACGAAGTCAGAGCCGGTTGCTGAGCCCCTGTCCGGGGTGGGGAGGGCCCAGGCCTGCCCCCCGGCCCTTGGTGGTGTTAGGATGTTGGGGGCATCATGGGGGTGTCTGGAGTAAGGCGGAGCCCGAGCACAGCGAGCCCTTCGTTAACGGGAACCTCCCACGCGCGCGCTGGTCGCGCGGATCGCGGGCTGCTCGGGCCGCCAAGTCAGGGGGCTGGGAGCGCGTGCTTCCTCTGCTTCCTGCTCCCCTCAGAGACTGGAGGGAGGAGGCGGCCCCGGGGCCGGCGGGGGTGAGGGCGGACCCACGTGTCCAGCCCTCCCCTGCCCCCTGCGGGGGGCCGTGTGACCTCCAGCAGCGGGGCTCCCCGGCCCCTCCTCCCTGCTCGTCGCCCCCAGACTACCCGATAGCCAGGGCAGCAGAGCGGGGTGCGCTCGGGGGCATCACCCCCACAAAAGCCTCTAAGCGGGAGACTGGTGGGGCTCGTGTTAGAGAGGCAGGAGAGGAGTTCGGTGTCTGTTCCAGAGCCCTGTCTGCGTTTGAAAACATGCAGGAACTCTGCAGTTAATAACTCTGGAAAATAGGGAGCCTGGAGCTGCTTGTCGATGATGGGACTGATGTCCCTGAAAATGAATTGTGATGGCTGGAAGCTACCCAGATAACTTTGGGTTTGCGTTCTGTCTCTCCTCCCCCCATCTGTCTCTGTCTGTCTGTCTGTCTCTCTCTCCCATTTCACTCTGGAGCTCATAAATTCACCCACAATAGGTCCCTGTCAAGAACCACTTAATCTTGGCTGTATTTTGGGCCCTCCTGGCTCAGAGTGAATGTCAATTCTAGCTTGTTCCTCTTTTCACCAACAACCATGAGAATCTTCCCCTCCCAGTTTGATTTTTTTTCTCTTTTTTAAATTAAAGGGGCTGTCCCTTGACTCACTTCTCTAAGATGACTATTCATTGAATGGGCTTTACCTATTTACCTAAGTGAGGACCTGAAAGGCCTAAGCCTGAAAGGGCCAGGGTCTCCCACTGCATCCTGGACCATCTCCAGTCATCCTGAGGAATATCAGGCCACTGGAACCAGATGGCTCTGGATGGGAAAGTGAGGCTGGTGACCTTGCACAGCCCTCCCTCCCTCAAATCCAAGTCAACTACAAGTCATGTCATCATTTCCCTGATGTCATGGTCCTCTTTAAGAATGAAGGACAAAGCACAACAGTTCCTACTTAATGTTTTCAAATACCATGTCAGTCAAATAGCATTTATTAAGTCCTTAGGCCAGGCACCACTCTAAGCCCTGGGGATACAAAGAAAGGTAGACAGTCTCCTCTGAAGGAGCTCAATAACAAAGTAACAAGGTATAGGCATTCCTGAAAACCAAGCCTCCCACCACAGGCTCCAGGTGACCACATTCAGCCTATCAGGGGGCAGAGTATATTTTCAAATCAAGGAAGGTTCTCAGAGTCGGGCCTATCAAAGGGCCTAGGGTCAGGGAAGATCTTAAATTCCCATACCCATAAAAAGATCCCTTTGGGATACTCATGCTGGGCATGACCTAGATGAAGTCATCCACGGGAGGAAGGGCACCTCCTGAAAGCCCAGGGAGAAGAGGACGATTGACTTCAGAGGCTGCAGAGAGGTCAAGAAGAATAGGGACTGAGAAAAGACTGTTGTGTTTGGCTCTCAGAAGACGGCTGCACAGTCTGGAGGGAGCATCTTTGCTTGGATGATAAGGCTGGAATTCAGACCATAGAGTGTTATGAAGAGAGTGAGGGGAGGAAACCAAGGCACCTGGGGTAGATGCTAACCACAAAAGGCAGAAGAGATGTGGGATGAGAGTGAATGGGGATGGAAGGATCGAGGGAGGCTGTTTGAGGATGAAGGGAGAGAAGTGCGGGAGTGAGGATGAGGGGGCTCAGTCTGCTGGAAGGGGTTTGCCTCAGCCAGGAGGAGGACCACCTCTTCAAGTGACAGCAGTGGCGATTGTGGCCTGGATGGTGGATGCAGATAGTATGAATCTCAAAGGAGGAGAGCTCAATGGGGGTGGTGGCAGTGGTGGAAGTGGTAATGGGGAGCAAGGAGTATTCCAACTCCCCTCCTTTCCCAGTGAGTGCCACTGGTAAGTGAGGCTGGTGCCGGGGGGAGTCCTCAGAGAGGAGCAACAACCTCGGTGAGAGACAGGAGCTAGAAGAAGCTGGAAAGGACAAGATTTAATAGGAGAGCAAGTTGGTCGCCTTTGGAGCAGACATTCCAGAAGGCACAGTCCTTCGACTGGTGTGGGTGAAGTTAGGAGGAAAACTCTGGGGTGGGAGGATAGAGGAAAGGAATAAGGAATGGGATAATGGGGAAACAGGAGGGGTTCAGAATACCTGGGACATGTGGGAGTTTGTTAATCATTCAGTGAAAAATGCGGAGCTTTTCAAAGGCAATAGAATTATGACCTAAGGCTGGAGTCCTCTCAGAGCCCTGGGCAGGTCCTGTGAGGGGACAAGAACTTGAAGCATAAGAAATAGCCATCCTGTCCTTCCTCAAGGTGCCTGAGGGAACGGTACCCTTTCCCCACACCTTAGCAACAGGAGCCTGGTGTGACAGTGTGGCACTGCTCATGAGGGAGTGAGTGGCAAGGTGCCCACCTCTTGGCCTCCCCATGGCACGGGAGCTCTGAGATCTGGCAGGAGGCATGCAAGGCTTTATGGCCCCTGCGTCACCTTTTACAAACTGCATCCTCACCAGAACCCTGGGAGGTAGCTATTATGGTCCTCACTTTACAGATGAGGTTAGAGAAGGCTGAAGGCACTTGCCCAGGGTCACAAAGCTGCTAATTGGCTAAGACAGGATTTGAATTCAGGTCTTCCTGTGCTCTGTCTACAGGGCTACCAGCTGGGGCTGAAGATCAGGCAGGAGAGCTCCTGCAGGAAGGCATGCTGCCTCTCCTCTCCCACAGGAGACAAGACCCTGCCTCCTGTTTTGTTCCAGTCACAGACCTCAATCCAAATGGATGTTACTGATAATCATCAGCATTTTATACAGCATCTACTGCGTGCCAAGCCCCGGCTGCGTCTGAGCACCCCAGTAACCTCCGAGGGAGATGCTCTTGTCATGGCCAAGCAGGGTGAAGCCTGCCCAAGGCCACATGACTGGTAAATGTCTGAGGCTGGGTTTGAACTCGGCCCCTCCTGACTCCAGACTCATCTCTCTTACCTCTACAGCCAGGCTGGCCTCCTCACAGGGGGACTTATTCCACACACTTTTCTCCAGAAGCCCCACTGCATTAGACCTCTTTCAGCAGACAGGCTAACCCAGGTGGAGGACAGTGGGCAGTGGGCAGTGAGCAGGTCCCAGGGCCCTGCCGCTGCCACCAGTGAGTTTGGAGATGTCTGCCCCAAGTGTTGGAGGACAGAGTGCTCCAGTGTCCCAGAGGCGGCTGACGCAGGGGCTGTGGCATCCTGAGATTTCAGCCATTCATGGAAGATGCCAGGCTCAGCCACTGCACCCCCCACTGGCAGGACTCTGCCCTGGACTTTGATGGCTCTGAGGCTGGAATCTGTGCAGCTCTGCTCACTTGAATCCACTTCTTGCACAAGTTAAGACATCGCCCGGTGAGGTCATGGCCCTCTCTGAACAGCAAGGACCAGCCGCAGGCTGGTGTGGACACATGGGAGCTAAGAGCTTTATTTCTGCTCCTACCTCGGGCTGTTTCCTCTAAGTTCCCAGCGTCTTCACCCATAGTCTTCTTTCTGTTCTGCCTAATTTGCTGCACGTGCACAGGTGGTTTTCTCCCTTCCCCTTTCACTTCAGTTTAAGGACTGATTAGACTGTGTCACCCTACATTTAGGGCTGTCCAACCCCCTCATGTGACAAATGAGGGAACTGAGGTTTGTCCCAGGTCACACAGCTAGTGCTGTCAGTCAGGATTCCAGGGCCAGTGAAGTGCTCTTTATATCATCCTTTGCTGCCTCAAAGAAAACCCACTGGCCTTTTGTGGAGTGAGTCCTGAGGCCCCGATCGTTCTGCCAGGATACGGCTGGCTGTCTCTAGCCAAATTTCCCGAGGTCCCTTTTCCAGGGTGGATTTTCCGCAGTAGTTTCCAGCTCTCCCCCTCTAGAAGAGCCAAAGAACCCCGGGAGAGCTTGGGGGATGGCCTCTGACAATGGGGAGCCTCCGTGCTTGGAGGGAGACTTATGCAGGATCCGCTCTTCCAGACCTTCCTTCCTCTTCCCATACTTGGACCTCCATTTTCTCCTCCTGATCTCTCCATTCGTATTGTTGCAAGTCGTTCCTTTGGTTCTTAGTTGTCCTACATTGACAGATTTCGCTAGCTAGGCGATGCAATGCTTAGAGTGCTGTGCAAGGAGTCAGGAAGACCAGAATTTGATCCAGCCTCAGACACTTTCCAGCTGTGGAACCCTGGGCAAGTCACTTCACCTTTGTCTGCCTCAGTTTCCTCAGCTGTAGCATGGGGATAGTATTAGCACCTCTGTCCCAGGGCAGTTGTTAGGATCAAATGAGATGTTTATAGAATGCTCAGCACAAGGCCTGGCATTTAGAAGGTGCTAAATAAATGCTCATTTTCTTCCTTTCATGTTACTCATACTTCCCCATTTTCACTATTTCATCAGTTTTTAATTAAACACTACATGATGACAGGTTAACATTCCACTGAATTGGGGCAGCTAGGTGAAGCAGTAAATATAGCACCGGCCCTGGAGTCAGGAGGAACTGAGTTCAAATCCAGCCTCAGACACTTACTAGCCGTGTAACCTTGGGCAAGTCACTTAACCCCAATTGCCTTGCCCTCCCCCCTCCAGAAAAAAGGCACAAAAAAAATTCCACTGAATTTACATACCATTTTCCTGAACCATTTCCCATTTGGTGGGCACCCACTTTGTTTCCAATCCTTTGCTCCCACAGAGGGCTGCTACCAATATTCTGGCATATGTTCACTCAATACTTGGGTCTTTGCCCTCTTGGGGTAGTGTGCCAAGTAGTGGAGACAGCTGAGTCATAGGGTGCAGGTGACTTTTCTTCTCTAACTTGAAACGGTGGGTCAGTAGAAGCACATCACCCACCAACAGGGCATCGTTGTGCCAGGCTCTCTGTTGCCCCTCAGCATCCACCATTTTGTCACCTGCCCTGCTGGGTGAAAGGCAAAGCCTCGTTAGCCATCTGGAGTCTGTTTTCATGTGGTTTTTCCTTGTCAGCAGCTCTTTCCAAAATGATGTCTGTCACCCTTTAGGAGGGAACGTCTCCATCAGCAGTGTGTGATGCGGACTTCCTCCCTTTACATCTCCTTTTGAGCCTAGCTCCAATGAATTGATTTGTGCAAAAGACTGAAGGTTTCACAGTCAAAAGCTTCATCTTATGATCTGCTTGTTGTTGGCTTAAGGGTTCTCCCCGAAGCCACGGTTGTGAGGAGAGACTCACCACTTTTCTTCTGGGATCCAGGTCGCCTGTTGACTCTGAGTTTATCGTTTCCTTCTGAAGATGCTGACTCAGACCTGATTGCTTCCTGACTGCTGTCCAGATTTCCCAGAAGTTCTTGTCAAAAATGAACGAATGCACAAATGAAAAAGCAATCATTAAATGCTTACTGTGTAAACAATACTATACTAAGAAATGGGAATAGGGGTGGCTAGGTGGTGCAGTGAGTAGAGCGCCGGCCCTGGAGTCAGAAGGACCTGAGTTTGGATCCAGCCTCAGACACTTAACACACACAAACTAGAACCTAGCCGTGTGACCTTGGGCAAGTTACTTAACCCCAATCGCCCTCCAAAAAGCAAAAAAAAAAAAAAAAAAAAAAAATGGGAATAAAATAAAAACATCATAAAGCAAATACAAACAAATAAATAAGCAAAATAGAGTCTGTTCTTAGTAAGCTCAACTGGAAAGGCCAAGTGGCCCTTGGGGTGCAGTGACAAACAGTAATGCATCTTCTTTAGTGTCCTTTCCATGAATAAAACCAGTAATTCATACTTGCAGGTACCTAAAACACTGGATGACAGTGTGCAGTTTTGCTTTTGTTCTTGCTTACCCAGTCTTTTACAAGGCAGCTAGGTGGCAGAGTGGATAGAATGCCCAGTCAGGAGCCTCAGCCCCAGACACTTACTAGCTGTGTGACTCTGGTCAAGTCACTTTACCTCTGTCTGCTTCAGTTTCCTCAGCTGAAAAATGGGGGTAAATAAAGGTACTTACTTCCCTGGGTTGCTGTGAGCATCAAATAATATTTGCAAAGTGCACAGTGTAGACACTTTATAAATGGTTCTTCCCTTCCATCCATGCTAGGACTCTCCATCTCCAGTGCCATCTTGCATTCCGATGAGCCTGATGGAACACTGCTTTTTCAGCTGCAGGGACAGCCAAAGGAGTGGTTGGAGCTTGGTGTAATGACACCTCTAATTCTGGGGGCAACTTCTCCAAAGATCAGAACAGATGCCCTCCTTGTGCCCAGCATTGGAGGCTCTCACCAGTTTTCATATCCTTGTCCCACGATGACTTGGGTCAGTCTTGGCATGCCAAGAGCAGTATTCAAGGACACCCTGCCCCTCTGGAGTGCTCTTGTGACCCTCAGGTTTAGGACGTACAAAGTCAAAACAAACAGAAAAGTAAAACCTGATCTTGTCACTCACCTGCTCACTTGTCACTCACCAGGCGGGTGACTAGGTTAAAAGGCAGCATATTCCATGCCATTTTGGGCAAGGTGTTTGTCTTCTCCAAGTTTGTTTATAATACAGGTTTGGCTTTTACTTTGGCGAAGGTATTTTGGACTGTTTTTCAGATTTTTTTTCAGTGGGGCTACATTACTGCCCCTTCTCTACTCACCTTGATTTCTCATGCATTTGCGTAGAGCCTTCCATAATGCACTAAAGAAAGGCCAAGGGCTTACATGACCACCGTTTCTCCTAGAACCCTTTGGTCCCAGCGATGGCCCAATGCACCCCACAAAGTGCTCATGGCCATTTCCCACTGTAGACAAAGTGGGATTTCTAACAAGTATTTCTGCATCGTATTAGCAGTCTTCTTTCATTTACTCATTCTGTCAGTGTCTATACTGATCCTTTGGCAAGGTTTTCTTTGGGACACCTTCTCTCTTCTCCCAGTTCTGATTGTTATCCTTTTAGTGAACACACGCTTGTGAAGTGTCAAGGTAAAAGGAAGCCACGGCTGGGCATGACCGCTTGTTCTCCTTTCTCAGACACCTTAAATTTGAAGGCGTTCCTTCCAGGACGAATTCATTGGAACAAGCATTTATATGGTGCCTACAGTGTGCCAGGCACTGGGATGCTTTACACATGTCTCATTTGGTCCTTACAACAACCCTGGGAGGTGGGTGCTGTTATTATCCCCATTTTACTGATGCAGAACTGAGGCAAATAGGGTGAGGTGACTTGGCCAGGGTCACACAGCTAAGTATCAGAGGCTGGATTTGTACTTGGGTTTTCCTGACTCCAGGCCCAGTGCTCTATGCAGTACCCCACCCAGCTGCCCCCTTCTCTAACTACTTAAATTCAGATTTTCTTTTGAGTACGGCTTCTTTGTTACAAGGGGGGAGGGCTGGCTGAACACTGCCCCACATTCCTTATATCCCTAAGGTTTCTCTCCATTATTAATAGGATGTCTCATCCTGACTGACCTTTGGATCAGGCCTTCCCACTTCTTACATTGGTAAGGTTTTTTCCCAGTGAAATAGCAAAGGAGAGGACTGAGCCTGGGGACAGCCACACTGAGCCAGAGTGAGCCACAGAGTTAGCAACTCAGGCCAAGCGGACTGAGGACTGGCCAAATCAGTGGGGAGAGTGAGGAGTGTAGGGACCCAAGAGTCTAGACAGAGGAGGAGAAGAAAAATGAGACCGAGGACACAAGCCTGGGGATTCACGGATAGCAGGGCCACAACTGCTATGCCTCCTGTAGGATTGCTTCCAAACCCTCACTTTTACTAAATGCCTATCTTTCTTCATTGCTTAGGCCCGAGTTTCTAGGATGAGATGATCTCAGAATGCAGGCAAGCTAATAGAGAGAGCTTCCTATCTCCTTGGCACAGCGGGTCCCCTGAGGAATAGCTGTTGGGACCAGGCTAGGTGTCTTCTCCCTCCTGTACCAGCCCAGTCTTCCAACAGAGGTAGAGAACCTCCAGGGCTGGGAGTGGCAATCCTCCCTCTCCTCCTACGTCCTCTGAGAGCAGAAAAGCCGGCCCTCCACTCAGTGACGACCATTCTCACACCTGGTCAAACCCTTCACCTCCCTCCCAATGACTGAATTCCTGTTGATCATCACCAAACCCCACTCCCCAGCCCCTCACCTGATTCCCCATGCCCATCCCCTTCAACCCTCCCACTCTGAAGTTCCAACCTAACTCCAACACATCCCTTCTGTTGTTCCCTCTGAAATGTCTCCTCCATGGGCAGCAAACTTCCCTTCATCTTAGATCCCCTCCCCCACTCCTTCCATCTTCTAGCTCTGAGACTTGACTCCCCTCTAATGACCCAGCCTCACTGGCCTCTGGCTCCAGTCCTCGTTGCCCCTTTACTCACTCTTCATTGGCTCACTGGTCAAGATGGGGAAGTCAAAATCCTGCTTGCTCCCCTCTGCCACTGCCAGTTTCTCCCCCTTGCTCCATCACCCAGTAACCTCTCCTCCATTAGGGTTCATGCTATTCATGTCTAACCCCAATTAAAATCCTGGGAGAAGTTGTCTACAGAACCCTAGGTCATTCTTCAATGACATCACCACCTGGCTTATAATTTTTCCTCTCCTCTCAAACTACTCCTCCACTCCACCTAAGTCACAAAGATGGATCTTGCCATCACCCACAAATGGACCACCTCCATGGTCAAGATATCTGAGATTCCCTCATCTGACCATAATGAACCTCTTCCCCTGCCTTCCCTTACATAACCCTACTCTCTGTCTACACAGTAATTTCCAGTAACCTCAACATGTCCAAAACAGAACTCTTCATCTTTCCCACTTCTATCTTCCCCATTACTATAGGGAGCAACACTATCTTCCTAGTTCCTCAGGCTCCCAAACTAGGAGACAACCTAGATTCCTCCTTCTCTATGGTGCCAAGGCCCGTAGTTTTTACCTTCAGAACATCTGGATGTGTCCCCTTCTCTCCCTCCTGGTGCAGGCCCTCAGCACCTCATACCTGGACTATCTGCAATGGCTGGTGAAGGCATCTGCTCACCTGAAGGCTCTCTCCACTCTAGTCCATCAGAGCAATTTTCCCAAAGTGCAGGTCTGATCACACCACCCCATACTCAAAAACTTCCAGTGGTCCCCTATGGCCTCCCAGGTCAAGTACAACACCTTTTTAGTGTCTAAAGCCCTTCACAACCTGGCCCCACCTCATACCTGTCCTCCTCTTATGCCTTACTCCCCACCACTCTCTTGAATCTAGGGATGCTGGTCTTGATACTTCTCGAACAACCCTCCTCAGCTTCTGGCAAGTTCTCTGGCTGTGCTAGCCCGGACTGCTCTCTCTCCTCCCCTCCCACCAGTTACCTCCCTGGCTTTCTTTAAGTCCCAACTAGAATCCCACCTCCTACAGGAAGCCTTCCCCAATCTCTCAATTCTGGGGCCTTCTCTCCTTTATTCCCATTTATCCTGTATAGAGTTTGCTTTGTATGTTTGCTTGCCTGTGGTCACCTCCATCAAACTGTAAGATCCTTGAGGGCAGGGACTTCCTTTTACCTTTTTGTATCCCTAGTCTTTAATATAGTGCCTGACATAGGCACTTAATAGACATTTATTGCATTATATTGTACATGAATTCTTCGGTGCTAATTAAGGGCTACTTCCTGGCATTCAATAGCTCTCTCTCCAGTGTGAATTCTCTGGTGTTCAGAAGAACTGTGTTCTGGCAGGCCTTCTCTGATTCTTTACTTTTATGAGACTTCTCTCTAGTATGAGCTGTCTAGTTATGAATAAGGGTGGAGCCCGACTAGGGGTCTTCCCACAATCCTTACATGCATAATATTCCTCAGTAGCGTGAAATCTCTGGTCCTTAATGAGGTATGTGCTCCAGTTGGCCCATATTCCTCAAACCTGTGTAGCTTCATTCCACTATGAATTCTTTCATGTTTCATAGTATCTGATCTCTGGCTGAATGCCTTCCCACATTCTTTGCATCAATATTTTCTCTCCAATTAGATTGGGAGCTTCTTGAGAGAAGGGACTGGTGTTTTCCCCTTTCTTTGTATCCCTAGCAGTCAGCACAGTGTTTGGCACATAGTACACATACAATAAATGCTTGCTGACTTGATTTGAATAAGATTTCTTTCTAATGTGAATTTGCTGATGCCGAATAAGATGTGAGTTCTGCCTGAAGGCATTCCCACATTCATTGCACTTATATGGCTTCTCTCCAGTGTGAATTCTCTGGTGTTTATTAAGGCTTGAGCTCTGGCTGAAGGTCTTGCCACATTCCTTACATTCATAATGTTTCTCCCCAGTTCTAGTGGAATGTTTCTCTCCATCATGATTTATTTCACGTTTAATGATGTCTGAACTCCAGCTAACAGTCTTACCAAATTCCTTGTACTCATAAGGTTTCTTTCTAGTATGAATTAGCTGATGTCGAACAAGATGTGAGTTTTGCCTGAAGACCTTTCCACATTCCTTACATTTATAAGGTTTCTCTCCAGTGTGAATTCTAAAGTGTTGATTAAGGGATGAGCTCTGGCTAAAGGCTTTTCCACATTCGTTACATTCATAAGGCTTCTCACCAGTGTGACTTCTCTGATGCTTACTAAGACTGGAGCTCTGCCTGAAGGCCTTCCCACATTCCTTACATTTATAGGGTTTTTCACCAGTGTGAATTCTCTGATGTTCCATGAGGTAGGAGCGCCAACTGAAGGCTATTCCACATTCCTTACACTCATATGGTTTCTTTCCACTATGAACTCCTTCTAGTGTAATGAAGTCTGAATTCTGGCTGAAGATCTTCCCAAATTCCTTACAATCACAGGATTGCACACAAGAGTGAATTTTCTGGTGATCACTAAGAACTGACATCCACCTAAAGGATCTTCCACATTGTCTACATTTAGGTTTCTTTCCATCATGATTTCTTTCATGATTTATAATATCCGAGTAGTTCATGAAAGCATTCCCACATTTATCAGATTTCTCTTGAGCATGAATTCTCTGCTTTTGAGTAAGAAATGAATTCTTCTGGAAATCCTGTCCACCTCTCAAATCACCAGCTCTGGTTCTACCATATGGATTAAGGAGTGTGTGATTGTGAGGAAGATTCCCACAATCATCACAATTCCAACTCTGACAAAAGCTGTTCCCAAAGTCAGCATATTGAGGACCTCTCTGCTCAATGAGTGTTTTTATTTTTCTTCCTTTTCTCTTTTTTTTCTCAAAAACTTTACATCCTATTGGGGGAGACAAGACAACATGTACATATGTAAAAAATATACGAAATAAATCCAAATAATTTCATGGATAGAGGGCAATCACTAGCAGCTGGGCATCTGGCTGGGCCTGGGGCAGGAGGTGGCATGTGAGCAGAGCTCAGAAGGAATCAGGGCTTGGCACAGGGGAAGAGGGAACATATCCCGGGGGAAGGGGGTACAGCCTGTACAAAGGCACGATGATGTGATACTGGGGGAGGAGCAGCAAGAAGGTCAGTGTGGCTGGACTGCAGAGGGCATGACCAGGAGGGATGTGTAAGATCTGGGCAAAGGCCTTAGTGCCATAGAAGAGTTATGGCATCCTAAAGGCCCCAGGGAGCCACAGCAGCTTACTGAGCAGGGGTGGAACCTGGTAAGCCTTGGGCTTTAGAAATGCTGATGGGGCAGAGCAGCATTTAGGGAGAGCTTTTTTTTAACATCCTCTCATTTCACCAATAAGGAAACTGAGGACAAGCAGGTACATGTTCCCTCAAGGGCACACAGTGAGTTATGTCTGTGCATTGAGCAGACATAGCGTGATCTCTATGTGGGCCTCAGGCTTTGGATTTCCCTACCCTTGAAGACCTGGGAGGCGGCTGGTAAAGCCCCAGCAGCACATGCCCCTGGGGACCCACCAGAGCCACCTGCACCAGCCCACCCTGCAGAGGGCCATACCTGAGGGCCCAGCAGGGCTGTGGCATCCACTGGCTCCCAGACACCTGGAGGAAGCATCTCCTTCCCAGGGCCAGGGGCTCCTTGGGACCTCCCCCTGCAGATCTGAGGCAGCTGGCTCTTCCTCTTGTTCCAGCCAGGACACCAGGTGTGGTTTGTCCTCTATTAGCCCTGCCCAGGAGAGAGGAAAGGAGAAAGCTGTGTACTGGGGATGGTGGAAGGGGGTGGCTCTGACTGCCAATGGCTGGAGGGGGAGGAGAGGCATGTGGAGAGGGCAGAGAGGTCAGGGAGGATGAGGTCGGACAAAAGGTGCTAGGGCTTAGCACTGACAGGGTCATTGGTGCTTAAGAGAGCAGTTTCGATGGAATGATGTCAGACCCCAGAGAGTTAAGAGAGGGAGAAGCCTATTGTAGACAGCCTTCTCAAATTTAGGGAGGAGACGAAAGATGCCAGGACCGAGTGGTCTTTCTGCAGACAGCAGTAGGGAATCCGCCAGCAGACAGGGAGAGATGGAAGATAAGTGGGAGTGAGCATAGGAGGGGGCACTTTGCTGGAGGAGACAGGATGGAGTAAGGTAACCTGTGCACTTGGCGGAGCTGGCCATAGTCAGAAGGTCCATCTCTGCAGAGAGAATCTGGGAGATACGAGATATGGAGGAGGGGAAGGAGGGAGTTCTCCACCAATGGCTTCAAATCTTTCAGGAATATGAGGCAAACTTGTCAGCTGAGGGGGGGGGGGGGAAGGGGAGCCATGGGAAGCTTGGGGGGGGGGATGAGAAATTTGGGAAGAGCTGCTCTGGAGGAGGAGGCCTGGCAACAGTGAGGGCCCAGTGGAGACTGTGTAAAAGCTTTTTGGGCACCCAGTTAGAACAGTGCCATGATGTTCCCCCCACAGCTTCATTCAGCACCATGAGGGAAGGCAGGGGAGGCTGAACCACAGTGGGGCCTATGTGATGGGGGAGGGGGGGATTCAAGACAACGGTATAGGGATGACCTGGTTCACCAAGAGGCCAAGATGGGGAAGAAGAAAAATGTAGCCAGCGTGGGGGTGATGGTCTGGGAGAGAACTGAGGAAGGGCAGCACTGGAGGTCAATTAGCAGTGGGAACAAAGGACTCAATTTGGGGGTTGCAAGGCAGGGGGAAAGTGGAATGATAACGGATTGTGATCAGATAAAGGAACTTCAGAGTCCCTGTGAAGTGGGACATGGTGCACTTACAGGTGAGAGCAAGATGGAGGGGATGCCATCTAGGGTGTGGCTGAGATGGGGGGAGGGGAGAGTGAGGAACTGGGAGGGAAGGTCCATGTCCATGTTGGTTTCCCTTACTCTGAGGAAGACTGAGCCAAGCACTAAATTCACTCTGGAGAGAAGGGAAGTGGTTGGCAAACAACAGCTCCTAGAACTGTGATTGGTTGTAGATGCGATGGAGTGAACCTCAAAGTGAGGAGAGGTTCCTGAGTGATGGTGGTGGAGGGAGAGCCTGAAAGTGGCAACGGGGAGCAGAGTCATCCAACCATGGCCAGCTAGAGCAGCGACCTGGGGAGTAGGGGAGGTGCAGCTGGGGCTGGAATGGGTGGCTGGGGAGGTGGGATCGCCTGGAGGGAACCAAGGCCTCTCTAGGAGAGCCAGAAAAGAGAGAATAGAAATACTTTAGGGAGAAATCTCGTTTGTTGCTTGTGGTACAAGAATCCCAGAGGGCCCAGTAAAAAGGGTGGGTGGCAGGTGCTGGTTACTGAGAACACAGCTTAGCTATGTTTTCATTGTCCACAGGGGTTTGGCTTCAGGGTGGAATCCTTAGATTCATAGACAAGCACTAGAAACTGAAGACACAGGAGACCAGGCTGGAATGACCTTCCTCCTCTTCTGGAAAAGGGAGGAATTTGGGGCACAAGGAAATGGGGCTTCAGATACAAAGGCAAAAATGCTATAGTCCCTGCCTTCGAGGGTGGGACCCTCGGGTTCTTGGGCACCGTACCCTTCAGTACTGCTGCCGATCATAGGGTCAACACCGAGATAAGTTATTAGGCTCAGAGTGTAGGTGTCACTGAACAAACCAGACCAGCAAGCCCGGATCATCATTCCAGTGGCCCGACAGCACTTCCAGTTTCATAAGCAGGATGGGTGCCAAGGAATTTCAAAGAACAAGGAAGGGAAGGTAATGATTTATAGACCAAAGGCCAGATGGCAGAAGGGGAAGAGCAGTGCTGGGTTCATGCTGGACCTAAACCCCTCAAGCTTGAATCTGCAGACACATGGAGCAGGGACTAACCAGTTAAGGCCAGGGCTAGAGCTGATGTCTCTGAATTTGCAGTCTAGCTAGTTAAAGGTTGTCCTCATCTTAAGTAAATGGTAGTAAGAAAATTAATCCAGAAATTCCTTTCTGACGAGGGGAAACAACAGGAACCTACATAAAGATATACAATCTACTTAGGTGAAAACATACGGGAACTGGAGGACTGCAGGCACCAGGCACTGAAGGGGTCAGGAGAGACTTCATGTCAGGAGGGAATGAACGGACACTTATCAGAGAGGTTTAATAAGGAGGGAATTTCCCCCAGTCAACATTTTCTCTTCTAGTTATACTGATGCTGCTCACATAAAAATTTTAATTTTATAAAATCACAGTTGCCTAAGTTAACATTCATATAGTTCTTTTAAGTTTTGCAAAGTGCTTTGTATATATCGCACAACTCAGTTTATCCTTCCAAAAATTCTGGGAAGAAGATGCTATCATGAGCCCCACTGTGCAGATGAGGAGGCTGAGGGAGAAAAATCTAGGGACTTGCCCTGGGTCACATAGCTGGTAAATGATTGAGGAAGAATTTGAACTCTGTCTTAGCTCAGCTCTTTTTCCACCACAGCTCCCGAGATGCCCAATTTGCCTTTTGTGAGCTGTCTCTGGTTTGTCTTTCTATAATGGCTCCCAAAGCACAAATCTGCAAGTTACCTCCTTCCAGTCTCCTTATTAAGGTAGTTTATCCACTGGGAATTTATCTTCCCATGTGGTATAAGACACTAGTCTAAACCTGATTTTGACCCCAAGCCTCTCTTCTCCAATCCACTGTTCAAACTAAAGTACTGTGCGACAAAGGGCCAGTCCTAAAGCACAGGGCTGACCGCCTCACTCCCAGGGACTCTCTTGTGACCTCCAGGATCACACACAGCACCTCTGCTGGGTATCCAAAAGCCTTCTCCACCTGGCTTCAACCTTTTGCCTCTCCTCTAATGAGACCTTAACAAACTCAACCATTTCCTCACAGAAAAAACAGGAAAGTAAGACCATACGTCTTCTGAGCCCTAAATCATCCATCCTGGTCTTTAAGGAGAGTAAGGGTAGGACAAGCACACTCAGCCAACCCAGCATGGCTCTGTCATTCGGGCTTCCTCCACACACTTTCCATCCCAGGATCACTATTTCCCCCAAACCCTCTGCCCTGCAAAATAAAAACCCTCCCTTGCACACAGAAGCAGAAGCACAAGCACTCTAGCCCCCTTCTGCAGCCTTACCACTCCCTCCACACTCTCCAAGGTCCTGCCAAAGCTGCCTCTGCCTTCCCCACCCTGGCTCCAACCTCCCTGACTTTCCATGGGCCACCTGCCCCATCTGCCTGGCCCTCCCTTCTTCAAAGCTCATCCCAAGCACCATCTTTCCTAATTTCCCAGGTGCCTGGTGCCCCCCCCCCCAACTGTCACATATTGATTTTGTACAGAATTTATAACCACTTTTATACACGTTGATGCTTCCCACTCCCACCCCTGAAACAGAGGCTTCCTGAGGCCGGGGCTGGTTTCATTCTTGTCTTTCTCTTCCCGGTGCCCAACTCCTTGCCTGGCACACAGTGGCAGCCAAGTATGTTTGTTGATTGCTTTATAAATTTATTTCCAGTTTCCCCAGTCTTCTTTTGAAAAAGCAGCAGCGAAGGAGGGGCTCTCGTCTCTCTTCTTTGGGACCAAGCTGCACCAGTGCCATCTTTTTAAAAATAGATTTTATTGACATCTTTTGTTTTTATCCTAAATACATTTCCTTACTTATCTGTTCACTCCCTCACCTCAAAAAAAGGAAAAACATTTCAGCAAAACTAACCAAGCTATGGATGTCTGTTAGGTGCTCCTACACCTCACAGCAGAGGCCTGGGAGCCTGGCCTTTGGACACCTCCCCTTTGGGGTGAAGGCATCTCAACCCCTGCTGGAAACAAGATGGCGGCTTCGATGGGCAGGGCACTGGAGCTGGAGGAGGGGAGACACAGTAACCAGGAGGCTGGAGGGAGGCTGAGAGCAGAGGAGAGCTAGGCAGAGGCAAAGGGGGAGCTGGACAATTAATTAGAGCTAAGAGAAGGTGTGAGGCTCTCCCAAGAGGTAGTGGTACCCAGCATTTATGGAGAGCTTTAAGCTTGGCAAAACACTTTGTAAATCTCATTGCATTTGGTCCTCACAACCCTGGGAGGTAGGCGCAATTATTACCCCCATTTTACAGATGGGGAAACTGAGGCAGTAGAGGTTAAGTGACTTGCCCAGGGTCATGCAGCTAATAAGTGTCCGAGGCAAGATTTGAACTCAAGTCTTCCTGAATGCAGGTCGAGCTCTATCCCCGGCGCTCCCTAGTTGGATGCTCCGAGGAAGAAGCTGCTGGTCCTCCAAAGGATGAGCAGACCCACAGAATCCGCCAGGCAATCGGTCATCCAGTCAGGACCAGGGGAGGGAGAGAAGAGGAGGAGGAGGAGTTAGTGAGGCGGTGTGTCTGTCCCCTTGATAACTACCTTAGGGAGGGACAAGGCCCTCCCATGCCTCTCCAGGAGGATGACGACTCCCCTTGGCTGGTGATCCTGGGGCACAAAGGCTGGAGGGAGCCCCTGAGAACACGGCCAAAGATCTGCAGCCTTTGGCTTGGCACTAGAGACTGCAAGGACACACGTTGTATTCCCCTCACTTTTCCCCTGAAAAAGAAACAATTCCTTTGGGACATCCCCTGCTGGCTAAGAAGGGGGCCTTTGGGGCGGTGGCCTACAAGAATGGGGTGGTGCAGATCTAACCAAAAGGGTTTTAAACACAAAACACGACCAAGCTGTCTGTAAATGCAGCCCAGCTGGGCACAGGACAAGGCACGGGCCTTGGGGTTGGGAAGCCCTGAACTCTAGTCTGTCTTGACAGCCAAGAGCTGGGTGTCCTCTAGCCTCACCTGGAGGTGAGGGCGAGGTGGTTCTGGCGAGGATCAGGGGAGTTAATGTGAGAACAGGGGCAAACCTCTGAGAGCTACGTCAGTGCTGTTAGCACGGTCATTAACACAGAGAGTAACTGGGATGCAGGGAGAGCGGGTCTGTCTGGCCACCCAGGAGTGCTGAGGAGGGAGAAAGCCAAGAAAAGATCTAGAGGTTCTTGAAGGAAGGGGCCAAGTGGGTCCAGAGCCCAGACTCGCCCAGACGATGCTTGAGAGGTTCCCCTTGTTCAAAAGTGACAGGAGGGAGTGGGATAGGGCAGGCTGCGGCTTTAACAGCTTCATAGAAGCACGGCTGAGATTTGGGGTTGCGTCCAACGATGGAGATTGTGGTACAATTGCCTGGACGGACGGAGGAAGAGGCTGAGAACAGACCCCGAGTCTGGGACACGGCCAGTGAGAGGCCAGTGCTTGCTCCCTCCCTCTCTTCCAAAAGCAGAGCACCACATGGCCCCCAGCCATGCCTGGGTGGGCATCGTCCTTGAGGAGGCCCTGTGTCCTGACTTTCCCACCAGGCTGGCCTGCATCTCTGGCCTCGGGCAGGCCGTCCTCCAGTCCCCTCAGCCCTGCCCAGGCCTGCCCCCCTCCATATCTTGTATGTACTGAGACATCTCCCCATGAGGGAGGACCTGGCTTTCCCCTCTCTGTGCTCAGAGCTGACATGCAGTGAACTCCCCAGAGACACAGGAGAGGAGGTGTCACCAAGGCAAGCTCCGTCCCAGGCCTGTTCTCATGAACAGGAGCTGGAAGAGCCAGCATTTCCACAGTGTGGCCAGCCGGCTCACCCAGCACTAACTCATCTGGTCCTCAGGACAGCCGTTATCGCCCTCATTTCAGATAAGGAAACTGAGGCAGGGGGTGGTGGCTCAGGTTCCACAGCTGGTGAGTTTGAGGCAGGACTCACACTCAGGTCTTCTAACCTCCAAGGCCCAGGCTCCATTCACCACGTTGCCTCACTGCCCAATGAGGAGGAGCCGAGCCCTGGGGGAGAGCAGAGGCAGCCAGGGAATGACTGTCGCCTTCTAGACTTTATGGGCTGAAGGGAAGGACAGGAAAGACCCCAGGAGCAGGGGAGATACTCAAGCAGGATGTTCTGGAGAACAGGGAAAAAATCCAGGATAGAGGAAAAGGGGTGTTTGTACAGAGAGACTGAGGAGGGTGTAGAGAGAGCATGAAACAGTGGACTCACGCAGCCAGGCAGAGAGAGCAAAGGGGACGGGGGGATGGGACGGGGGACAGAGAACAAGGGGTACAGGGGGACGGGACAGAGAGCAAAGGGGGACAGAGGACAGAGAGCAAGGGGGACAGGGGGATATGTGCTTCTGAAGCCATGTAAGGAGGGCTTAGGCTGGCAAAGGGACCCGAGGACAACAAAAACAGGCATCATTTGACAGCTACACAGGGAAGAGAGTCAAAGGGACAGCACCATGGACGGCAGCCAGCACCACCACCCGCGGGGGGAAGTGTCGTTAGGATCACCATTTCCCCAATGAGGAAGCCAAGGCAGACCCCAGCTAGTGTGGGGCTGGATCTGCACCCGGGCCTCCTTGCCCTCACTTCCCAAGCTCTCCCACCCCCTCGCTGCCTCTGACTACAAGGACACAGCAGAGCAGCTGGGCTTTCATCCCACCTGTTTTCTCTGCTGAAAAGAAACAGAAAACCAAATGAAAGTGAAAGTGTGCTCCTCCCCAAGGCGAGCACCCCAAAAGACGGGAGGAGCACGGCTGTCACCAGGGACCCGCAAAGGCCGGGGCAAGGTGGACAACGGCCAGCTGCGGCCTCGTCCAAATGGAAGAGTCTGCAAAGAACGGCTGATGCCGGAATGTCCCAGGGCAGTGGCCGGCCTGTGGACAAGGAAGAGCGAGGGACTCGCGCAGCTCAGCTCCCCTCCATGTTGGACAAGATTAATAACTCGGATGTGAGGGGGACCCGGAGACACTGTCTGCTCAGACTTCAGCAAAGCCACTGGGGTGCATTTCAAACTACTGGGGAGGTGCGGCCTTGGTGATAACAGCCTTCGCAGCCCCGTCAAGGGCCCAGCTAAAGGAGCAACAGGGAGTGCTGGGGTCAGCATGGCAGATCTCCACGGGAGTTCTCTGCAGTGGGACACTGGCGTCAGTGACCCAGAGAAAGGCATGATGCCTTGCTCACCTGATGGGTGACAGACACAGGTTCCAGGGACCTCAGCAGTCTAGAACAGCAGGCTCAACCAAAGATGGAATCCAAAGGGAAAAATGTTAAGTCTCGTGTTTGGCAAAGACAAGCTGGGGGGTGTGTGGCTGCTCTGAAGATCTAGGGGTCTGAGGGGCCTGCCAGCTCCACGGGAGTCAAGACTTCCAATGGGGGGGATGGTCCTCCTGGATATATCCTGCCTTCATCAGACCTCACTCGAAGGGCCAAGCTCAGTGTTGGGTGCCGTGGCTTAAGAAGGATATTGAAGGAGGGGCAGCTAGGTGGTGCAGTGAATAAAGCACCAGCCCTGGAGTCAGGAGGACCTGAATTCAAATCCAGCCTCAGACACTTATCACAAAAACTAGCCATGTGACCTTGGGCAAGTTGCTTAACCCCAATTGCCCTCCAAAAAGAAAAAAAAAAGGACGACATTAAAAAGAGGGGGTGTGCGCACCCAGGAGGGCCTCCAAGAGTCCAGGCCACACAAGCATGGATAGAAGACCTAGGCATGGAGATCTTTATGCAGAGGTGGGGGAACCAATGGCCTCTGGGGCCCCTTCCAAGTCTGGGACCACAGTGAGGCAGAGCAGAGACCACAGCAGGGTCTCCCCAGTGGCCAGAAAAGAGCCAAGTCTCCCTCTGCCCCTCAGGGGGCCAGGAAGCCCCCAGCTGGGGGAGCCTTTGCTAGGGTCCATGGGCATGGGCAGGAGAAGGCCAAAAGGCCACACTGTCCTGGAGCCCCAGACCAGAGGAGATGTCTTGGAGGACCCCCCCCACAGTATCCCCCTCCAGCCCCAGGCTCAGGGGAGCCTTTTCTAGGGTCTGTGGGCACGGGCAGGAGAGGGCCAGAGGCCACACTGTCCTTGGAGCCCCAAACCAGAAGAGGCATCTCAGAGGAGACCTCCATGGTGTTCCCCGCCTCCAGCCCCGGCCCAGGGGAGGTGGCCTTACCCAGGGACACCAGGTTCCTGTAATTCTCCAGCATCACCTCCTTGTAGAGCTGCCACTGAGCAGGGCTCAGGCACCCCCATTCCTCCTCAGTAAAGTCCACAGCCACATCCCTGAATGACAAGGCTTCCTGCAACAGCAAACACAGGGAGCTGGGCCAGGGGCTGAGGACCCTGGGAGAGGCAGCAGGAGGTGGTGGGGGGCCTCCTCAGAGCCTCTGAGGACTCTTCCAGCTGCCCATTTCTGCTCCTCTCAGCCCAGACACAGCCCTGGGGGCCCCAGAAGGTGAGGATGTGGATCTTGGGGTGGGGGGACCTATGCCCTCCTGCCAGCTGAGGAGGTGGGGGGGGGGCGGTCTGCGGGCTCCACTGGGACCCTGTCCTTGGAGGCTGGACCAGATGACCTCAGGGAAGGAGGCCTCTGAGCCAGCCTGGTCTATGGCTGATTCTCATGAGTGACCCCAACCCCAAGAGGAGCCCAAGGACTCAGGAGCAACAAGGCCTGGTCTGGGGGCCTGTGGGACAGTCCTGGAGGAGGAGAAGACCCCAACTCACCTGGTCTAGGGCCAAGGGGGCCCTGCCATCATCCTCTGGGCTTCCCTCATGGGGAAGAAGGAGCTTCAGAGACATGAGACCTGAGGGGAGAGAGAGGAGCCTGTGTCAAGGGAGGAGGAGGGACCTTTCAGGGTCTACACTGGCCTGGGGAGAGCCAGCGGGGCACGCACACACACGCATGCACGCGCGCGTGCGCACACACGCACACACAGACACACACACGCACACAGACACACATACACACACATGTGCACAGGCACACTCAAGCATGCACACACACAGACACACACGCGCACAGACACACTCACGTGCGCGCACACACAGACACACTCGCACACACACAGACACACGCGCATAGACACACTCACGTGCGCGCACACAGACACACACTCGCACACACACAGACACACACGCGCACACACTCACACACACAGAGACACACTCACGCGCACACAGACACACTCGCGCGCGCACACACAGACACATATGCACACAGACGTACACACACGCGCACACACACAGACACACGTGCACACACACACTCACGCGCACGCACAGACACACACACACTAAGGCGCGCGCACCCCCCCCGGGGGCGGGGCACCGCCAAGGCCCGACCCCTTCCTCCGCCTTGAGGCCGGATCTGGAGGGTCCGCGCGGCACAAGAGCCCTGAGGGCCTGGCCCGGGGCAGGAGCTCCAGGGCGGCAGAGTCCTGAGGACTAACCCGATGGGGGCGGGGGAGGCTCCGAGGGAGAAGGGGGGGCTGGGAGTTTGCAGGGGGCGGGGCCCCAAGGAGGGTCTGCAGGATGGGGAGGGGCTCAGCGGGGGAGGGGGGGGGCGCCGCGCACGCGCAGAAGCTCCGCCGCAGGAGGTCCCCGGACCCCCCAGGTCCCCTGCCGCGGGGCTGAGCCTGACCCTCTTCCGGCCTCGGGGCGGGGGGGGTCTTTAGGGCAGGGAACTTCCGGGGTGAAACTCCCTCTGGCAGGGCAGCTTGGGCTCAGCCGGAGTGAGCACTTGAACCCAGGTCCCTGGCCCAAGCGGACACGGCCCCGGGGACGCGCCCCGGTCTCACACACCCAACGCACCCCAATCTCAGCCCCCGGTGGATGCCGACAACCCCCCAACCCCGTCTTCCTTACCCCAGGTCCCGGGGCGTCACCAGCCGACCCCCGCCCAGGCCCGTGACGTCACACGCCCCTCTCACCTCTCGCTCCCCCTGAGCTCCCGGCGCTTCCTGGTTCTCTCGCTCCCCTCGGTTTGCGCCTGCGCGCCCGGCGCCGCCCGCCGTCAGAGTACAGGGGCCGAGCAGCGCGCAGGCGCAGCAGGAGGCTACGGGGTTAGGGGCGGGGCAGCGCCTGCCCCAGCCTGAGCAGTGCGCGTGCGCCGCAGTGCCTCCTCCGGGCGTCCGCTCCCTGCGTCTCCCTGGTCTCACGCCGGGGTCACGGCCCTGAGCCCGTGTGTTCTTGTGGAGCTATGCGTGGCCGGAGCCCCTGCCTCTGCTTACACGGGTGCAGGGACGGGAAGCTCCCTACCTCCCGAGGCGGCGGTGCAGCCTTGGCCGCCCAGCTGGGGGGCAGGAAGGAGGGAAGGAAATGGCCGGGTCTAGCACCCCCCTCAAGGCCAATCGGCCGCTCTGCTAACGCCTTATGCGCCTCCTAGCGGCGAGAACCGAGGAAGCCCTGGCCTATCGTGTTCCCCCGGTGTAGACTCTCCCTGTGCGGCGGGCGTTCTGGACCCCAGCCCC
This sequence comes from Gymnobelideus leadbeateri, assembly GCA_011680675.1. NCBI lineage: Eukaryota > Metazoa > Chordata > Mammalia > Diprotodontia > Petauridae > Gymnobelideus > Gymnobelideus leadbeateri. The sequence continues at coordinate 67,037 of WOXC01000426.1, read as the reverse complement.
TCCCCCCAGGCTCCGGACCCCCAGCCCCTCGCTCCAGACCCCAGCCTGTCCTTGAGCTAGGGGGCCCCCTCGGTCCCAGTCAGTGGAACCCTGCCCCCCGGTCCTCTGTGAGATGCACAAAATAGAACCCACAGCCTCACCAAGGTAGCCGTGGCTCCAGTGGAAACGCCGCGGTCAGGACGTCTTTAAAGATGAATCGGGTGCAGCGTGCCCCATGGAAGCCCGGCCCGGGTGAGCCCCTGCTTCCTGGGGCTCCAGTAAGGAGACAGCGTGGGGAAGGCCGAGTACAGACGAGTTGGGGGAGGGGCGTGTAGACCCCCTAGGGAGAAGTCACTAGTGTCAGAGGGGAAGGTGAGCAGAGCCCAGCGAGGCTGGCCAGGAGCCTGGGGGCGTCAAGGGACGCAGAGCGGGGCCACCTGCTCATGGAGGCCTTGGCAAGCCCAAGCATCTGTATGATCCTGGAGGCTACTAGAGCTGCAGGAGGCCTTGGAGTAGGGGAGGGGCATGTTCGGACGGAGGAAAATCCCTCTGGTGAATGAATGGAGGCTGGACTGGTGTGGGGAGAGCCTGGGGCAGGCAGATGCCCCCCGCCTCTATTGCAGTAGTTCAAGAGTGAGAAGAGGGGAGTGCTCGCCAGGGTCCGAGAAGAGAAGGGGCTGTGTTTACCAACCGAGAAATCCTAGGACCTAATTGATTGGATATGCGGTTGGGGTGCAGGGGAGATTCAGGAGGAGAGGAGAACTCCTAGGCTTGGGGGCCCGGGACACTGGCGGTGCTCTCTACAGTGATAGGGAAGGTAAGATGGAGGGTTTGGGAGGGAAGAGAAGTTATGTCTTAGACTTGGCGAGTTCGAGTTATTTACAGGACCTCCAGTTCAGGATATCTGAGAAGCGTGGGAGATGTGAGACTGCAGGTCAGGAGAGGGATTAAAAATGTAAGTAGGGGGGCGGCGAGGTGGTGCAGTGAGCAGAGCGCCGGCCCTGGAGTCAGAAGCACCTGAGTTCCGAGCGGCCTCCGACACTTACACGCAAAAAAACCTAGCCGTGTGACCTTGGGCAAGTTACTTAACCCCAGTTGCCCAGCAAAAAAAAATTTTTATATATATATATGGATTGAATCCATGGGAGCTAATAAGATCACCGGGTGAAACAGGATAGAGCAGAAGAGGACAGGGTACCGGTCAGAGTTCTGAGACTTGTTTGTATCATTTAACACTGTGGATCAACCTCTTCTCCTGGGTACCTGCTACCCTCTAGGTTTTTGTGACCCCAATTTCTCCTGGTTCTCTTCCTTCCCTTCTGACCTATCCTCATCTTCCTTTGCTAGGTGTTTATCTAAATCACTCTCACTAATGGTCAGTCTCAGTTCTGACTTAGCCCTTAGACACTGAATAGATGTGGCCTCAGGCAAACTGAGTCCTAGGAAAGATTTGAATTTAGAAAGACCAAGGTCACCCAGTGCATCCTGGGCCATCTGGAATCATCTTGACTTTTTGTCTTGCAACTGGATTTTGATGCCCCTGAAGTAGAGAGTGAAGCTGATGACTTCAAAGTTCTGCCTCACTTCAATCCAGTTCACACTTAAGTCAAGGCTTCACTCTCATGATGTCATGGGTCCTCTTGGAGAATGAAGTATGAACAACTTCCTTCCTTCCTTCCTTCCTTCCTTCCTTCCTTCCTTCCTTCCTTCCTTCCTTCCTTCCTTTCTCTTTCTTTCTTTCTTTTTCTTTCTTTCTTTCTTTTTCTTTCTTTCTTTCTTTCTTTCTTTCTTTCTCTTTCTTTCTTTCTTTCTTTCTTTCTTTCTTTCTTTCTTTCTTTCTTTCTTTCTTTCTTTCTTTTCTTTCTTTCTTTCTTTCTTTCTTCTTTCATCAATAAATGATTTCTAACCAACAGTGTCAAATGCTGAGGATTGATCAAGAAGGATCAAGATTGAGAAGACTATATCATGGTGATTTGGGGATGGGCAGTTCCAGTCGAATGATGAGGTTGGAAGCCAGATTACATGGAAGACAGTAAAAGGGGAGAATTGGAGGCATGGATTATAGATGGCTTTCTCCATAGAGCTAGCCAGGAGCAGCAGGGGAAATGTAGGGTGAAAGCAGGCATGGTTGACTCACATGAGGAATTTTTTCAAGATGGAGGATTCACGAGCATATTTGTCAGCAGCATTGGGAGAGTCTGAAGATGAGAGTGAGTGTTGGCAATCTGCTACAGAAGATGAGTTGGAGGACTTCCGTGTGTGGGCTCAGCCTGGGGTGTGCTCCCTGCCAAGACCATGTCTCTGATCCCTCTTCCCTCACAGGTTCTCTATTCCTTTTCCCTTTTCCCTTCCTGAATACTTCTTCATAAGTACATCTGCTGCATATGTAATGCTTGCACTTTCTTCTCCCTGAACTGTTCTGTGTTTCTTCTGACTAGTCTTCCTGTACTCCTCACATTGATAAGGATTCCCTTTTGTGTGAACTCTCTGACGCTGAGTGACAGAGGAGCTGTAGCTGAAGACCTTACCACATTCTTTACATTCATAAGGATTCTCTCTAGTATGAAGTCTCTGATACAGAATGTATGCCTCCTGAAAGCTTGCTACATTCGTCAGAATGATAGGGCTTCTTTATCTTATGTGGACTTTTATTTTTGATAAAGGGGAACGTGGTAATAAGAGATTCCCACATTCATTATAATTCCATGGTCTCTTGGTCCTGTAGATATCACTACTCACTTCTCATGAAGTTGTTTCGTTCATGGCTGCCTTACTTGCTGGAGGGCATTTTCTGGAGGACACTCAATGGACTGGAAGCTGCTTCATGACCAAAGCATTTCTTTGGAGTTTTCCTTGGCAAAAATTCCCATTTGTTTCCATAACCAGATCTCTGGGGCAGGACCCTTCTCAAATGTCCAGCCCTGAAGAATGTCCCTTCTTAGCCATTACAATAACTTCTCAAGTGATGCTCCTCCTCCTTGCTCTTGGGGTGGCTCCAGGTTCTCATGTCTCATTCGTGACTGAAAAGAATTGAAAATGAAATTAACTTGGATCCAAGTCATCATCATTATGAATCCTCACAGCCCACAAAAAAAAAAAAAAGACGCTTCCAAAAGGCCACACTACCTTAGACTCTATTGAAAGAGACAAAGTGTTCAGGGCTAGCAAGGTGACAAACTGTTGTAAGGCTCTTCCCTGGGTCAAACAACAATTGTAACATGAGCTTCCATTGTGGGAGACCACAAATAGGAAGGACACCAATCAACCCAGTGTCCAAAGGAGGGAAACCAAAATGTGGGAACAGCCTCTCTAGTTTTTGCTTTCCTTTGTTTCCCAGAACTTATTGTGGCGCCTGGCACATAGCAGGCACCTAATAAATGTTGTTGACTAGATGTTAAAAAAAGACAACTACAGAAGATGGACTCGAGAACAATTAGCAAAGGAAAAGCAAATAAAAGCCAACATGGCACAATCCTAAGAGAAGACCATTAGACATACTAGGAAATGGGAATACAAACCACTCCAGTATCTTTGCCAAGAAAACCCCAAATGGGGTCATGAAGAATCAGACAGGACTGCAATGACTGAGCAACAGAAGTCTTAAAGCTTGAAACAAGATAAGGATTGTGAGGAAAGCTAAGAACAACAAAGAGACTTCTTTAAGGCTACATAGAGGAAATTATGAGGATCAAAGACAGGGTGAGGGCTGGGACAGTAATGATGGACCAAGTTGATAAGGTGAGCTCGTCAGTTTCCATTTCCTCTGTCAAAGAGAAGGATCTTCAGATTGGAAAAGATTGAGCAAAACTGGTGGGCATCCTTTGAGGGAGGCCCAGCAGAATCCACGTCCCCATGGCCAAAGGAACTGTGTATGATTGCTGAGTCACTCCCAATTAGCTCTGACAGCTCCAGGGTCATAGGGGAGGCACTTGAGAGAGGAGAAGGGCCAGTGCCCAGGTTTTCAAAAAGGGGAAGTGAATGGCATCTATAGTGCTTGATTTTGATTTCTAGTAATATTCTAGAACCTGTTAATAGGTTACTGGTTACCATAATTATTAGTGAGTACCTAGAGAAGGAAATAGCCATGGTCAGAAGCCATCATGGCTTCATCAAGAACAGGTCATACAGTTGGAAAAGCTCTCAGATTTCAAAAGAAGAAATGAAAAAAAGGTGTGTGTGGGGTAGCATCTCAGACCTCAAACTATATCAGAAAGGAATAATTATCGAAACTATCTGGTACAGGTCTAAAAAGAATAGGGAAGAACCCCCAGTGACACAGACTAGTTAAGCGATTTAATTGAACATTTATTAATTGCCAACTACATGCAGCTAAGTGGCACAGTTGATATAACACAGGGCCTGGAGTTCAAATCTGGCCTCAGATGTTTACTTACTGTGAACCTAGGCAGGTCACTTAACCCCTATTTACCTTAGTTCCTCATCTGTAAAATAGGAATGTGCTGGAAAAGGAAATAGCATACCATTCCAGTATGTTTGCCAAGAAAATCCCATGGGCAGTGTCCAAGGGGTAACTGACTGACAACAACACACAAACTTTTGTGTCGGGTATAGGAGAACAAAACCCCAAACAAGACATCTCCTGCCCTACCCAGCTTACATCTGCCAGAGAAAAGTGACAGTACAGAGTTAAGCACAAAGTGATTTCCAGAGGCAGGGAATATGCCCCTCTCTTCCTGCCCCCCACCCCCACCCCAGTGAAACTGTAAGAGTAGGTAGCCTATTCTGTAACTTCCAAGTAAAGTGTTGACCTTAAAGGCTCAGATACCCCAGAATATCATCACTGGTCAGAGTGTGAAGACATGTTAAATGATGCCAATGGGTCAACAAGCAGTTCTTGAGCTCCTGCTGTGTGCTGGGTCCTGTGATAAGTGCCAGGGATACAAAGAAAAGCAAAACCCAGTCCCTGGTCTTTCTAATGACAGATACCTGGAAATTGCTATTTCTTCATTGCGCTTATGTCTCTTCGTCCAGGCCTCATCTCCAGTCTGTCTTCCACAAAGCTGCCAAGCTGAAGCTCCTAAAGTATAATTTAGGAGCCTTAGCTTGGCAGGTTTGTAGAAGACAGACCATGGAATCTCCCTTCTGCAGGAAACCTCCCCCCCGCCCCAATTCCAGTGCCTTCTCCCCATGAATTATTCCCTATTTATTCTGTATATAGCTTGTTCTGTACATACTTGTTTACATGTTGTCTCTCCCATTAGATTACAAGTTCCTTGAGGGTAGGGGCTGTCTTTTACTTCTTTTTGTATCCCCAGCAGTTAGCACAGTGCTTGGCACATAGAAGGTACATAATAAATGTTGATTGATTGATTTCCCTTTCTGCAAAATGAGGTCAAGAGAGTAGCACTGACATTTTGAGATTGTTGTGAGGACTAGAGATTTGGAGAGAGTTTTGCAAACCTCAAAGCAATAGATAAATAAGTTATTATAATTCTTATCACCTCTGCTTCTTCGAATCCTGAGCTGCCCTCTAAACTCAGCTCAAGGACCGCCTCCAAGGGATCTTTCTTGATTAGGACAGTTGTTAGGGTCTCCTCCAGTTTCTTTATATTTATTTTCTATCTTTAATATTTTTTAGACATCCCCAGTAGAATGTATACTCCTTGAGGGTATAATGCCATGCACAAGCAGCTTTCCAGAAGAATGCTACTGTGGACAGCTTTTAAGGTTCTGATTACACAGTATAGTGATCACTCTGTTCCATGACAATAGCAAAACATCCACCAAAAATCAAGGTACAGCATTCACAATATTACAGCTTATCACAGAAAATCACAAATATAATATTCACAACATAGTCTCAAAGTAAAATAGTCACTCTTAAGTTAGCTCAATCACTTATCAGTAGTCTCAAAGTACATAGCCAAAGTCTTTCACTCTTGGGGCAAAGTCTTGATTAACTCAGTCACTCATTCAGCAATCAATTACTAAGTATCATATACAAAACCCTCTACCCCTTAGGTCAATAGTAAACTATAATTCCATAATTATTCAGTACCCAAGGAGAGGTCTTTTCATCTTGACTTGGGGCCTATTCAGATTCCCTGGATCCCCTTCCATGGTGCCAGATTCTACCTGGATTCATCAGACTGTCAACTGGGTTCAATGGCAAACAGCTCCCAGTTCCTTGACCAGCTCTCTGGGCAGGTCCTACCCTACACTGAAGTTCACAGGGTCTTGTCCATGTCAGATCCTTCACCATTGCTGCTCCAGGGAATTCAAGGTTCAACCAAGCCACAAACAAACAAAGTCTCAGCATCCTAGTCATGCTTCCTTAGTCACCTGGGCTCCCGACCAAAAGAAGCTCCACCACCACAAGCTTCCAGGAAATTCTGGCGCAATTCCCTATTCTTCTGTAGCTGCTCTGCCACCAGATCTTAGTCTCAAGAAATTCTGACTGTCCCTCTCTGGGGCTTTTCGTATATACACAGCATTAGCTACTTCCTGTTTCAGACAACCCCTTCCTGTTATATCAGCAACAGGAGACAGGGGTTCATACCTTCTGTTTCCCCAACAGAGGCTTGATCAATTACTAAGTGCTAAGTACCTGCTACCTTTGCCAACACAAAGGGATCTTCAATTCAAAATTACGTTACCATTACAGAGAGTGATGGAGAAATAAAATATAACAAACTATGGTCTCATCCATGCCTGTAAAAATGCTTATACATTCCAATACCAAATCCTGCTGATTGCATTTCAAATATCCACCATTTCCCCCTTGAATGATCCCCCCTTCCTCTACCTCTCCTGTGAACATTTTATTTATCTATCCTGAATTGTCACAGACTGCTTTTGGGTGGTTGTTTAAGTGCACTCACAAAGTTGTCAAAGCTCCATCTGGGTCTTGAGAAGCTTTGAACAAGCAATTTTCCTTCCTAAAAACCTTTCTTTTTGGTTTGGTTTCTCAAGCTATGTGAGCTCTGGTTGGCAGATCCAGATGGTGGGTGAGATTTTTCCCAGGCCCTCCAGGCGACCAGGCTGAGAAATCCTCCAGTTTGATGCTTTAGAGACTTCTTGGAGTTTCCCCTTGGGTGAGATCCAGGACCTTCTCTCTTGGTTGAGCTGAGTTATCTCACCCCTAGTTATCTGGTCTGTTCACTTATTGAACTTCACTCTATTATCTGGTCTGTATTCTCCAAGGTATACCTTCTCCGATTTCTGTTTTGTTTTCTTTGAATAAATGGGTTTCTTTGCTATTCACTATGTGTGTCCATTGTGAAATTGATATTAGCCTGGAAAGGGGTCAAATCTTGGATATAGAACTTGGGGTTTCCCACCCCAAATGACAAAGCAATCAGAATTAGGAAAACCTGATCATATCCCCTATGCAAACAATATTTAATGGAGTAAATGGATATAATTCTAGCCCAGTACTCCTCTCTCTGAAAAAAAGTACCATGGTGGCCTCTGGTGTCAACCACCTTCTATTCCTGGTAGGAATTAAAGTCTCCCCTGGAGAATGGTGGGAGAGGAAGAGACTAGAGATATCTATTCTGCCTTCCTTCAAGCCACAGTGGCCTTCCTACATTCGTTTGGAGGGAAAAATTAATATAAAGAGACCAAAGGACAAAAGGAGAAAAACAGCATATAGTCCAGTTTCCAAGCAGAACACCAACAAAGTGATTCAAAAAGGAGGAGAAATGACCACACATTCCAGAAAAGGTCATGACATAATAAATACTATTCCTTGAAGGGAAGGGAGCCAAAGACACCAAGGAGGACAAAAAGGAAAACGATAAATTCTGTGAAATCCCTGGAGATCATGCTATGACTCTAAGAAATTGAAATGAACTCCAAAGAGAAATGGAACCTTTCAAGAAAGAAATTATTTTTGAAATTAGATGCGAAATCAGAGCTTCCCCCAAAGAAATAGAATGCAAAGAACAATTAGACACTTAAGATTCTAATATCTAACTTTAGCACAAATTAGAGAAGTAAACTTTGAGTTTATTTTGGGACCAACTAATCAAGTTAAGTGGTTGAAGGGATGGTGGGGACTCGGGGATTTAAGTAAATTTGAAGAACCTGAAATAGTCCAGGCAAAGACTGAGGAATGGGGAAGGACTGATTTAGTATCAAGTTTGAAACGAGCAAAACTCATGGGCAAAGTGCTTCACCCAGTCCAGTGGGGTCCTGGAAGTGGAACCTAGAAGGGAACAGAAGCCAGTATGGGGAAGAAAGGAGATCAGCACACAAGCTTAGGTCACAGCCTGGGCAGCTCAGAGGGAGCCACTGCCCTGAGCCCCTCCTCCAGGCTGGATTTCATTGAGGTTCTTGATGACATGACAACACTCCAAAGCTGTACAGAGCATAGCAACACTCCAAGGTTGTACAAAACATAAGCAGAGATAATGAAAAATATGTAAAGATGATATGGGTACATAATGTTTAACTTTATGGGCCTTTGTGCTGTCCTCATAATAAAGTGACTTATAGAATTTGGTCAAGAAATTTCCCCTGCCCAGCAGCATTCCCATAGAAACACACTTGATGTCGGGGTCATGCCTCTGCTTTTGCAGGGTCATGTTTCCTAACATACAACTTTTGCTGTTTATGAGTCAGTGGGGTCAAGCCATGGGCATCTGGTTGCCTGCATCTCCCCTTCCTTCTGTCAATTGTGAAGAAGCATGGATAGGGTAACTTGGGGTTGCATATCATGAAGAGCAGCTCTAATTTTTACTGTTGTTAAGCCAGTTCTGTGCAATAGATGTCATTACAGGGTCAAGTTTTGATTTTTCCAAATTCTCAATTTCATTTTGTAACTTAAGTAGATTAAGAGTTTTGCTATGTTTTCCCCAGGCTCCTAAAATGTGAGCTTGGACCTGAGGCCAGGCATATGTGTTGTTATTATATTTCAGTGGGGTGATACAATAATGTGACACATTATAATGACAGGGTAGAGATAGACAGGTGAGGAGCGGTTTTAGGAGGCCCTCTGCCTTCTGTCATTTGCACTGTCTTGACTTCACCCCAAGTCATTGGTATTGCTTCTTGAGTTCTTATTGATGTTCTGACTCTTCACGTTCTGTCTCCCTTGATGGAGAGATCTTTGAATTGTCTGTTGATCTGGTCCCTGCCCATAGTAAAGCTTGATGTTTCTCAGTGGAACCACCCTGTTCTGGCACCTGTGGACACACAAACATATCCTCGACCCCAATTAAGTAATTCCACTGGACCTTTCCACGATCCTCCCTCCACAGGCTTCCACCAGACTAAGGGGTGAGCTGAGGAAGCTTTATCACTGGCAGTATTTTTGTTCCCTGATCATCACAAGTGAAAACATTTAAAGTTAAAAGTATCAATTTGAGTAGTTTATTAGGATTGGCTAGCGATTTCCCATAGCAGCGTTTATATTCCCCTTTTTGTTTTAAAATTTGAGCTTTGAGATGCTAATGGGTGCATTCAATAATTCCTTGGCCACAGGGATCATAGGGGATGCCAGTTTTATGATTAATTGACTATAAGGAACAAAATTTAGAAAAGGCTTTACTTGTATAACTAGGGCCCTTATCAATTTTAATAGTAGAGGAAACACCTAGGACCGAAAAAGCTTCCACACAATGAGATCTGACATTAAAAGAGGATTGTCAGGTTGGCTAGGTATCACAGTGAACCAGAGTACCAGCCCTGGAGTCAGGGGAACTTGAGTTCAAATCCACCCTCAGATACTTAACACTAGCTATGTGACCTTGGGCAAGTCACTTAACCCTAATTGTCCTCCAAAAAAAAAAAATGAGGACTCTCTTGGATGAGCAGAGACCCATATAGCATGAAAGTAGGTGTCAATAGAAACATGGACATTTATATCTACCTAGAGATGGGACATGAATCACATCCATTTGCCATATTTGATTAGTTTAAAGGCCCTGAGGATTTACTCCCAATAGAAAGGGAGAAGGGGGAAAAGGGGCACAAGAAGGACATTCTCTTACTAATTCTTGAGCTATTCGTCCAGGTAGAGCAAATTGCTGCTGGAGCATTTGGGCTGGTTGGTGTAAAAGGGAAGGAGAGAATCTTGATTCCTTGAGAGAGAGAGAAACAAGGTTATCAGCTTGCTGGTTAGCTAGTGTTAATGGGCCGGTAGTTGGTGTGAGACCATATTGAGTAATAAGAATGGAGACCTGGAGTCCCAAAAGGTAGTCTGAGTTGATCAAAATAAACCAAACAGCTATTGATCGGGTACAGGCTTGATTTTAGCAGCTGAGGGCTTCTGCTAACATGGCTTGTTTGTGGGAGAGGGTGCCTCCATCTTGGCAGGCTTTTATCAAATTAGTAGCCCTTCCAACCGTTTTTATGGGGGCTAGAGCCTTCTTGCAGTCCTTATTGGCATTTTCATAAGCAAGTTGTTTAATGAGAATGTCCGCAGCCTCGTTGTGAGTCACCTGCCTTTCCTCTGCCCTGGTGAAGCGGTCAATGAGCTGGGAGCGAGGCTCGGCAGGACCTGGTAAACAAGGAGGGAGGGAGTTTGTGGGGCTCCCCCTTTCCGGTAAACCATTGCCAGGCTCGTGTGGCCGCAGAGCTAATTTGCTCCAAGGCTCTCTGAACTGGTGCTCTAAGTCAGAAAAGGCTCTGGCTCCTGTCAATTGTTCATATTCATTAGAAGCGATAGGATTCCTGGGAGGAGGAGGACAAGGGGGGATGTGAAGGACCTCTGCATGTAATTAGGGGTGCTTGCCCCTCTGGGGTCCTCAATGGTTCTAATGCCCGTTTCATTAAACCCCACTAGACAGAACGGAAGAAACGCCTGGCCGCCCCGACGAGCGCTGCTCCTGCTTTCTCCTCTGGGATCCCAGTTTTCCGGGTCCCTGGGCCCTTCCTCCCGGGACCATGGGTCATTTGTCATTTCCTCTGCCGCGTCTCCTATTTTAACCTTCCTGAACTTGGCCTCAGACGGCTTCGCTGGGCATTTCAGTAAGTGACACAGCGCTTTGGGCAGAAGTCCCACAAGGAGCTCCCGGGCTACTCCTGGTCGCGCCCCCGGGGGAGATCGGGCTGCCCCCGAACCCGCCCCTTCGGGTCCTTCAGGTCCCTGTTGGGGCGCCGATCGCCGCGTCCAGCACAGCGGGGTGCCGGAAGTGGAACCTGGAAGGGGGCAGGAGGGCACATGGGGAAGGAGATGAGAGCAGCACAGCCTGGGCAGCTCCGAGGGAGCCAGCCCCGAGCCCCTCCCCCAGGCTGGATTTTACGGAGGTCGTCGGTGACCTGATTATATGGGCACATAATGTTTAACTTTACGGGCCTTGGTGCTGTCCTCCTGATAAAGTGGCTCTGGGCACACTGGGTGTGGGGAATCCGGGAAGAATTTAGAGTCTCATAGCCGTGTGCGCATGCACTCCCCCACCCCCACTCAAGGCCCGCGGACTTCATTTCCCACAGGCACCCGCGGACCATGTGGAAGAGAGGCGCAGCCGCGGAGTTCTCTGGGAAGCGCGCCAGAGGGGGCGGGGCTCTGTTCCTGCACAGGCGCAGTGTGCTCACGGCCTGCCCAGAGGCAAGCGGTCTTTGTCCCAGGCTGGGCGGGGCGGGATCTGCAGGCGGCCCTGGAAGGGGGCGGGCCCCGAGAGGGGCGGGGCCACGGGGGCGGGGCCGGAGGGGCTGTAGGCCGTCCTCGTGGATGCTCTGGAGCCTTGGGGCCTGTGCTTGTAGCCCCGGGGTAGGGGGGTGGGGTGTGTGACCGTGGGGCCAGTGTGAACTCACACGCATGCCTGCGCGTGCCCCGTGGGCGGGTATGCCGGGGCCCGCGCCCCAAGCTGGATAGCTGGACCTTCTCGGCTTGAACACCGCCGGAGACGGGGACCTCACTCTCTGTCCGATGGGTAAGGGGTGGGGCGGGGTCCTGGGTCACCCAGGGGAAAGTCCGGCCTGCCTTGAGGGTCCGGGGCGTGGGCAACCCGCCTGGTCCTCCGGGCACAGGGCATCGTGCCTTTGGACAGCTCCGTGCCCCCAGCCCTGCCCCCCCCCAGGTGGTCCGGGCCCTGCCCAGAGCCGCTGAGCAGGTGCCCAAATGCCAGCCTGGTCTTCCGGGCACGGGGCATCACGCCTTTAGACAGCTCCATGCCCCCAGCCCTGCCCCCCCAGGTGGTCCGGGCCCTGCCCAGAGCCGCTGAGCAGGTGCCCAAATGCCAGCCTGGTCTTCCGGGCACGGGACATCACGCCTTTAGACAGCTCCGTGCCCCCAGCCCTGCCCCCCCGTGGTCCGGGCCCTGCCTCCTGTAGCCCTTAGCCCTGCCCGTGCTCCTCGTGTGTGCAAGTGGGATGGTATGTGCAGAGCCTTCACACGGTGCCCCGTACACTGTAGGCGCTCCATAAATGCTTCTTTCCTTGCCCTTTTCAGCTGCTTTTTGGAGCCAAAGCCCTGGCCCCGCCCTGTAGAACTGCCTGGCTTCTCAGGCTTGTCTCTTGTGTCTGCTCGTCACACTAGGAGGGGTGGGAGCCGAGAGTAGATGAGCAAGTCCAGGGTCACCTGGGCAGGGGCCCCTCGGGGCTTCGAAGAGGGCTCCGTGAGTCCCTCCAAGAGGACAGGGGGAGCTCCGCCCTAGAGGCAGAGCCATGGCCATGGGCCCTGCAGAGCAGGAAGGGCCTTGGGTTTGAGGTCTGGAGGCCGTGGTGGGCCTTGGCAGAAAGATCATTTGGGCATCTTCATGGAGAGGGGAAAGGTGGGCAGAGCAGTTGGGAAGTGGTGTGGCCAGCCTCGAGCTCTCTGAGGAGGTCCCAGATATCACTGGGTCCACTGGCCCCCAGGTCTTGGGCATCTGTAGCTGATCAGCTCAGATCTGTGACTTCAGGGGCATGGGCATGCCCCCATGTAGCCAGCAGCCTCCTCTGAGCCAGGCATGCCTCTGGAATGGCCTTCCCTGCTTGGAAGGACCTCTCAGGCTGGCCTTGGACGATCCGGGGTCCCCTCCTAGGCACAGTGAGTGACCAGAGCAGGACCTTAGTGGAGGCTTCAGTGAGGAGGAGAGAAAGGCTGCTGGGATTGAGCAAAGGGGTGCAGTATTCAGGGGATGGGGGTCCCTGATTTCTGGGTAAAGAACCTTGAGGTATATTAGAAATCCTTGCAGATGTAAATGAGTTTAGTGATAACTTTGGTTTTTACATCACCTCCTTCCTCTCCCTCCCCAGGAACCGTCTCTTATAATAAAGGGAGAAAAGGTGGGCGGAGGGGAGGTAGTGGGGCAAGACTAGCAGGATTCTACATCAGTAGACCAGCAGGGAGGAGGCACCTTCTCATGGCCTCTCTGAGGTCTCACCCAGGCTGTTGTTGTGGTCTTCTCTCTATTGCTTTCCTGGTTCTACTCTCATTCTTCATCAGGGTCATCATTTCTTACAACATGGGAGCATTCTGTTACCTGCTGTTCTGCTGTCAGTGGGCACCTGTTTTGTCTCCACTTGCTTTTTGGGGAGTGAGTGCCTGGCAGTGGAATCTCTTGCTCAAGGGGAAGTGGGACATGTTAGTGGCAAGCTCCACAGAACTCCACCGGGGTTTCTAGAGCGTGTGGGCCCATCCTCATTCTGTACCTTCCTCCCTGGCCTTTGCCAGTCTGTTGGGTGAGAGGCGAACCCTTGGGTGGTTTTGATTTTTGTTTCTTTTGTTAGTAGTGATTTGGAGCATTCTTTCAGGTGGTTTTAGAACTGCTGGGACTGGTCTTTCTCAGTGAATGGCTTTTGGTCTTACAGATTTCTCCTAGTCCTCTGTCCTGGATTATCAGCCTCTGGTGTTTTGTGTTTGATGTTTGATGCCAAGGTTTTATCCCAGGTTGCCTGCTTCGCTTCTTAGCCTGAGGCGTCCTTTTGTCTGTGCTGAGGCTTTTCATGGCTATCTAAGCAGAATAACCCAGGTTTTGGGTGATTGCCTTGGCCCTAGTCCAGGTGAGATTTCATCTTCTGGCTGGAGCTGGGGAAGGCCCCACACCTGCTTCTCTGCTCTGAGGTCTGGGCACATGCTCATTTGGAATGTGTCAGGCTGTGTTGTGTAAGGTGTTGGTCTAAACATAGTTTCCGCCAGAGTGCCTTTTAGCGTATTCCCAACAGTTCTGGGCAGACTGGGAGCTCCTTCCTAGGTAACTGGTGCTCCCAGGTTTCCCGAGCTCCAGCTCATTGAGTTTCATTATTTCTGATTCTTCCTTGTCCTCTCTGCTCCACCCATGGACTTTTCTCTTTTTCTAAGCCAGCACTAAATGATTCTGCTAGCTGCTGCTTTAATTTAAGGTCTGGAGGAGCTCCTCCCCCTTCATCCCCTTTTCTTCTCTTTCTCTGGGGTTTCAGATGTTTTTCCTCTAGGTCATTGTGAATCCTGAAGCTCCAGAGCAAGGCCCATGTTGTCAGCCCCTAGCAAGGCAGAAGGCCTGTCCAAAGTTGCTTGCTTGCAGTAGGCTATCTGGGCTTGGAAGGCAGCTGACTTCTTCCAGGATTCTTTCTGGAAGCCCATTGACCAGGAGATGAATAAAGGAGGTGCAGGACATCAGCTTGTGGGATGTCCGGGCTTAAGGGGTATACTGAGGATGAGGAACCAATGGAAGGACTAGAGAGGGGTGGCTGAGAGGTGGGGGGAGAAGCAGGAGGGGGAGTGGTCTGAGAGGATGGGGGAGAAGCAAGGGGAAGCAGAGGGGCTGTGGCAGCCAAGGGAAGCAGGTGGGCTTTGGGGGTGGGCAATAGGGACAGAGAGTCAGGGAGGAGCACAGGGAACACTGAGGATGCCACCTTGGGGATGGCCATGACATCTAGTTCTTGGGGACCTTGAAAGGGGCCATTTCAGCCCAATGGTTGAGACCAGTCTGGTTCCCAGGAGGTTGAGGAGTGAGGGCAGGGGGGAGTGGTAAGGAATCAGAAGCCACCAGAACCAAGTTTCTCTTTAAGGAGAAGAGGGATGTGGGTCCCAGTGTAGAGGCAGCAGGATCAAGGGACCTTTCTTTCTTTTCCCTAAGGATAAGGAAAGAAGAAGACCTAAGGTTGGGTCTGGGGGTGGGAGATATGAGAGGTGATGGACAGACTCCTGGATACTGCAGGGATGAGGAGGGGGCCCCCAGGGAGGGAAAGAAGGTCTTCCCCTTGCCAGGGGATGGGCAGCCATGAGAGCCCCTCTGCCCCTTGTGAGCCAGCCTCACCTGGAGCATGGGCAGCTGTGAGAGACCCTTTGCTTGGCACAGCTGACTACCCCAGGGCCCAGCTCCTGGAGTGTGACCAGAAGGCCATTTGGGCCCTGCCTGGCCCTCCAGCGTCAGATTTATTTCTCTCCCAGACTCCACATCCATATTCCTGGGATTGTGGCCTTAGGGCTAGACGGGAGGTCAGCGTCATCCTGTCCAGGAAGGACAGTGGAGGCTGTGCCTGTCAGAGCTGAGATTCCAGAGATGCCAAGGGCTAACTCTGTGCCCCCATGACGGCATGGGTAGAGGGGCTCCAGGGAGTCACTACCACACTCCAGGACTGCGGAGCCCCCAGGGGCCTTCCCTCCCTCCCAGGCTGGGTCCCTAGCCAAGGACAAGCCTCTGTTCCCTACCCCCCCTCCGTTCTACTTTCTGTCATTTAAGTCTGTTGTGGTGGAGACGCAAACCCTTGTTCAAGTTCCCCAGTGTGAGCTGTGTGACCCAGGCAATGCAGGAGGGTGTGTGTGTGTGTGTGTGTGTGTGTGTGTGTGTGTGTATATGTGAGTGTGTGTGTGTGCTTGTGTGTGTGTGTGTGTGTGCATGTGTGTGTGAGAGGTGTGTATGTGAGTGTGTGTGTGAGATGTGTGCATGCAAGGCGTGTGCCTTACATGTGTGTGCATGTGCTTGTGTGCATTAGATGTGTGCGCGTGCGAGGTGTGTGTGCGCATGTGGTGGTGAGTGGGGGGAGGGAGCACACACATGGTGCCGGCGTCCTTGCACACTGCAGCTCCGTGCTGGTGTAGATTCCGTCCGGTGGTGTGGATGTGAACACTGGAGGGGGTGGGGTTCCTACAGAGTGGGAGTCACGTGTGTGTCTGTGTGGGCAGCCCCGTTGCCTGTGTAGACCCCTGTATTTACAGCCGAGAATTGGGATTGTGTCTGTGAGGCTGGTGGGGCTGGGGCCTTCTCATCACCCGGGGTTGGTGTGCGACTTTCTGTAGCTCCCTCTGAGGGTGTCTGTGAGGCTGGTGGGTAGCTGTGGGAATCTTTCAGCAGGTGCTCAGTGAGCCTGGGCTTTGTGCCCAAGCAGGAAGACCCAAGGGGGAGACAGCAGACACTCATAGATCTGTGGCTTTGGGGTATGGGGGGAAGGAGGCCTGGCCTCAGGAACCCGAGGGAGGGGGTGGCCCCAGAGCTGAGCCTGGAGAGAAACCAGGTGTTCAGAGGACAGATGGGTTCCTGCATCTCCTGACTGTACGTGTGTGCCTGTGTGTGTGAGCCTCTGTCTCTGAAATCCAATGAGTGTGACTCATGTAAGGGGTAGGACCTCCATACACCTTTTGTTCTGTTTTTTGTCAGCCTGTCCACAAACACCTACTGTATGCCAGGCCCTGTGCCAAGAGCTGGCGATGCAGAAAGAGGCAGAATGCTCCCTGCCCTCCAGGAGCTCACACTCTGGTGGGGGAGACACCTGGGCACCAAATCTGTACAGAAGAGCAGGAAATCATTATGGAGAAGGCGCTGGATGTCGCAGGGCCAGGGAAGGCTTCCTGTGGGAGGGGGAGCCCAGCAGATCAGTGGTTGAAGGTCTAGGGGATGGCCAGAGAGAATGCCTAGAGTGAGAGATGCAGGATAGTGTGGGGGGAACAACTGGGAGGCCGGGGCATTGGAGTGCATGGTGGGGGTGACAGGTAAGGAGCCTGGAAAGGTGGGGGCGCTTTGAGTGCCAAACAGAACATTTGTATTTGATCCTGGGGTGACTGGAGTTTTGGGGTGGACACAGACCTGAATTTTAGGAAAATCCCTTTGGTGCCTGAATGGAGAATAGATTGGAGTAGGGGAGACCAGAGGCAGCCCCCCAGCAGCTACTGCTATTCTCCAGGCACAAGGTGATGAGTGTTTGCCCCAGGTGGGCAGCAGTGTCAGAGGAGAGAAGGGGGCATGCTAGAGAGATGGTTCAGAGGTGAAATCAGTAGGCCTTGGCACCATATTGGCTGTAGGGGTGAAAATGATCCAAGATGACCCCTTGGTTGGGAGTCTGGGGGGTGAGAGCTTGGAGGATTAGAGCCTGGGGCATGGAAGCATGGGGGATAGGAGCCTGGGGGATGGGAGGATGGGGGTGCCCTCTGGAGTAACAGGGGAGATGGGCAGTGGGGAGGGTTGGGGGAAAATTAATGAGCTTTGGTTTGGATGTGTTGAGTTTCGATGTCTATTGGACATCCAGTTGGAGATGAGAGACTGGAAGTTGACAGAGAGAAAGGGGGACGCAAAGTTGATCTACGAGTCCTCGGCATAGAGATGGCCATGAGATCCAGGGGGTGACAAGGGAGGGAGAAGAGGAGGGGCCCAGAGCCCTGAGGGACCAGCTGCTCTTAGTGGTGCATTTGGGGTGAAGCCCAGCCAAAGAGATGGAGGAGGAGCAGTCAGAGAGGAAGGACAACCAGGAGGCCTCTCTGGCCTCCATGGGAGGGCTGACCTCTGGGCAGCTTGGCAGGCATGGAGGGGCCAAGTCGGGCCGGGCCAGGCTGATATTCCCCTCGCTGGCCCTGGCTGAGGTCATCCCTCACTCCTCTGAGGCTTGGTGAGACGGTGTGTGTGAAGCTGGCTTGGCAGACCTCTTGATGCTCTACGAAGGCCGGTTGCTGTTTTTGACTTTGTTTCCCCCACCTGCACCCACCACCCACATGCAGAGTTGCTGCTGGGTCAAAGCATGAGCCCCACCTCAAGGCTTTCCCATGGCCTCTGTTTAGATGAGTGCTTTGTTTCAAAAACTAGACACTGCCTAGTGGTCCCACCAAGTGCCTGTCCCCCATTTTCTAAGCACTGTGCTCAGCTCTGGGGATACAAAGAGAAGGAAAAACCCACCAGTCTTTGCCCCCAAGGCACCCGGCCCAGTGGGGAGACACCAAACAGCCATGTGCAGACAAGCTATAGCCAGGGAAAGCAGGGGCACCAGGACAGGTTTCCTGCGGGGAGCTGGGAAGCCAGCAGGTGGAAGTGAGGAGGAAGGGGGAAGGCCTTCTGGGCCTAGGGCAGCCAGAGAAAAGGCAGGTTTGGAGAGTCCCTTCGAGGGGCTGGTAGTGACCAGCAGGCCAAATCCTCCACCTGTGAGGGGTAGAAACATGGTGGCCCAGGCATGAAGGGCCTTGAAGGCCAAACAGAAGCCTGTGTATTTGATTCTGGCCTGAGAGCAACTGGACTTTACTGAGTAGGGGGTGACTTGGTTGGTCTTGGGCGTTAGGAAGATCATTCTCACCTGACTGGAGGGTAGACCAAATGACATTAAGGCAGCGACTGCACCTGTGATCTCCTCTACCAGAGCAGGTGGGCCTTCTCTACAATTCAGCCTGAAGCACTAACTTAGTAAATTATAGGACTTACCCAAGGTCACACAACCAGTATATGGCAGGACCTGAACCCATGTCCTCCTGATTTTGGAGATGGCTCTGGTCACCATGCCTCACTACCTGTCCCTAGTAGTAGGAACACAGACTCAGAGTCAGAAGGAACCTGCGAGCCCACCGAGGCCCTTCCTCTCCTTTCACAGATGCTCTCAGGTCTTGGAAGTGGGCCTAGAGCCCAGGTCTCCCTGATGCCAGGTGTGGTCTCAGGGCAGCTCCCCAAGGCTGACTCAGCCCCTCTGAAGCCCAACAGATAGAAAGGGAGATACGGGGCCAAATGGTGGGGAAAGCCCCACATGCGAGAGAGGAGGGAAGATGTCCTTGACCTGGGCCTCTGACTGCCTATGTCCTTCTCCAAGGACAAGGTCTCTGTCTGAGGACTTCCCTGTGACTTAGGGTTAGGAATCCCATGTGTGTGTGTGTGGCAGCCAGTCAAAATCAGTTTAGAGGCTATGCTTCCAACAAAGGTTCTTTGACCTTGACCCTCATCCCCATTTCTTCAACCTTAGACCTCCTTTGATCTCCTGTACAAATGAAAAATGAATGAGAGAAGTAGTCCCAAGAAGGAATCCTAGCCCAGCAGGCACCACAGCCTGGCCATAGTCCGTCCTTGCGTATATGTGGCAAAGACCTTCACCATGTACTAGTCACTCATTTAACTGTGTACATACTATATCCCCTCTCCCCTCCTCCAGGAGAATTACCCTTTCCTTGAAGGGGGGAACAGTTTTGTTTACATCTCCATGTCTCCGGTGCCTGGCACAGTGCAGCTTGATAAAGCCCAGGTGTCACTTGCTTGACTTGAATGGGGAGATCATCCTCCCTACTAGTTAATGTAGTTTGCACTTTCCCACAATTGACAGGCTTCTGACACCAGGACTGTTGGAGCTGCCTGCCATGGGGGCGGGAGATGGGATCTGAAAAGCCACCCTGACTTTCTTCACTTTCTTTTCCTCTCTTATCCCTCAGATCTAATGTCTGTGAATCTCATGCTTCCCCAAGAGGGGAGCTCAGAGGAATGTGGAGTGGCAGCCAGGGTCCTGTTGGCCAGCATGCAGGTGAGTTGGAGTGTCCTCTCTCCCCAGGATTCTTCTCTGAGCTCCTGGGTGTAAAGCCAAGCAGGAGCAACTCTCCTGAGGGCTGCTGCTATGAATAGCTTTAAGGTCCTGATCATACTGTATAGTGAACTTTTTATTTATTCAGCAGCGTACTAAAGCAAGGCATTCACAATGATGTAACAACTTACCATTCAGGACACACAGTACAAAGGTCTCTCACTCCTAGTCACATTGTCTTAATCTCTCAGTCAGAAAGTCTTCTTCTTGATTGGAGATTGGCTTCCGATCCTTAACCCTTAAGGGGTACAACATACAAAGTTCTCCCAGCCCTAGGTCATGGTAAATCATGATCTTGTCAGTCAGCACTAAGTACCCAAGGAGAGGTCCTTTCATCTTGGCTCAAGGCTGGCTCCCAAACTCCGTGGTTCCTCTTCCATGGTCCCAGCTCTTGACCGAATTCACCCAACCATCACTTGGATTCACAGGCAGGCAGCTCTCAGCTCCTTGTCCAGCTTCTCAGCCAGTTCTCGTTCTTTATTGAAGCTCCCAGTGACCAGTCCATCTCAAGCCCTTCACAGTTTCTGTTTTTCGAAAGACAAAGCTTAGCAGAGCCACAATAACTTTCATGCACATTGCTGGCACCATCATCAGTTCACCTTCTGCCTATGAAATCAACACAGACCCACAAACAGGGTCCAAGAAGACAACACAAATCATCAGTAAAGTCCCAGGACCTCTGAAAACATCAGTGAGACCCTCCTCCAGGACCTCTGTAAATAGACAACAAGAAAATCCTCTTTTGGGGCTTCTGAACCAGTAGTGAGGTCTCAGGGCTTCTGTAATAACAGCAGCATCCTCTGTCAGCAGACAGGTCTGACAAAGCACAGACAGACAAAGTGCTGGCTGCCACAAATGTTCTTCTCAGTTCTGCTCTGTCCCAGCATGTACTCCTCCTTTTATATGGTGGTTCTCCTTCCTGTCCCACCCTTTCTGTTGTCAGCAAGTTCCTCCCACCTTCAAATCACAAGGGGCTAAATACTTAAGTATCTGAAACAAGGTGCTAAGTACTTCTTGGCTTGCCATTACACTGGGCCAGATCCCTTTCCTTCTTCAGGCCTATTCCTCCTTGTGGTTGGCAGTCAGTCAGTAATGAGTAGTTGAAAACTCATGTGGCAGAACTCACATTTGAGACCACCTCCTCTGACCCTCATAATAGTGAGGAAAGGCCCTTAGAGACCTCCTGGGTCAGTGCCTTCGCTTTACTTTGAAACAGAGGCCCAGGGAGAGAAAAATACTTTCTCAGCATCATGTAGTGACCTGCTGGTGAGCTGGTCCTGGGGCCCAGGGGTTCTGATTCCCCATGCCAGGTGGTCCTCTCCCCTTCTGCTCCAGTCACACTTCCACATCCCTCCAGATGCATGTCCTGTCCATCTTGGTCCTTCCCCAGTGCCAAGGGCTCCCTCCCCAGGGCCATGACTGGGCTGAGGGGCTGGGCAAGCATCAATGTGCTTGGTGTTTCAGGAAGCAGTGACTTTCGGGGATGTGGCTGTGGACTTCGACCCTGAGGAGTGGGGCTATCTCTGTCCTACTCAAAAGGAACTCTACAGGGAGGTCATGCTGGAGAACTACAGGAACCTGGTATCACTGGGTAAGGATCCTCCCCTGGGGTGGTGGACTCTGCTCTGAAGGGAGTCAGGGCTGAGAACTGAGGAGCCACTACTGGGCTCAACCAAGGTCATTCTGAAGCCAGAGGCTCCCCCCCACCCCCCATTCCCTTTTTGGCCTGGTGGCCTTCAGGTGTGTCTGCCCTTCTCCTCACTCCCCCCATGCAAACCCCCAGGTTAGCAAAGGTACACTAGAGTTATTCCTTGACTGGTTATGGAGTGGAAGCGTGCTAGGCATGGCCCATTTCATCCTCTTCATTTATGCTGGAGGACACCAGAGCTGAGAGGGCGATCATCGAGAGAATGGCCAAGCTGTGACCCAGCATGGGATCTCTGGAGAAGATTGCTCCAGAAGTGTTTTTATATCACATTTCCAAATATGCCCCTCCAAGAATGTGTAACCCCACCCCAGCAATCCATTCTTGTAACAGAGATTTAAAAAGAGAAAAAAGCCTGAGTACTGAAGAATGGTGAGGCCCTTTCTGACAGTGTAGCAATGCCCAATTTAGAATCCCCTACCCCATGTCCCTATTCACCTGGCTCCATGCATGGGGAAGGCAGAGTGTTTTCTCAGAAACTCTCTGGGGGCCTTTCTGGCTCACAAGTCTATTCATCTAGCTTTCTGAAGATCATTGCCACTTGCCCCTCAGGTCTAAGGCATTTGGCACTACTGGGCAGTTCTCACCCTTCTGCCTGGGGCACATGCAGAAATTTGGCATTTCCTCCCCATGAGCAGGGTTTCTGGATCCCAAACCAGACCTGATCTCCCAGTTAGAACAAGAAGAGCCACAGTTGTGGGATGTGCCAGTTGGGACCTCAAGAAGAGCCTCCACACACAAAGGAGGACATTCCATCAGGGAGCCGAGAGCCAGTGCATGGAGCAGTCCACCTACCTTGGAAGGATGGGATAGGGCAGGTAGGTGTAGAGGAGGGTGGGAAATGGGATGGGGAAGCACCTTGAGGACCACAGGGCCTTTCCATCTAGCTTATAACTGATGCCTTTGATACTGGAGTTCTTAACTTGGGGTTTGTGAACTTAAACACATTTTTTTTTTGACAACAAGAAATTGATTTCCTTTGTTTTTATTTCTTATTTTTTGGCTTTTTTGGGAGGGCAGTTGGGGTTAAGTGACTTGCCCAAGGTCACACGGCTAGTTTTTGTGTTAATTGTCTGAGGCCAGATTTGAACTCAGGTCCTCCTCATTCCAGGGGCAGTGCTCTATTCACTGTGCCACCTAGCCACCCCAATTGGTTTCCTTTGTAACTGTATATATTTTATTTTATGTGTTTAAGAATAATTTGAGGGTCAGCTAGGTGGTGCCTTAATCACTTAAGTAATTAAGCCAAGTCACTTAATCCCAATTGCCCCTCGAAAAAGAAAAGATTACTTTTAAAAGACCCCTTTGGCAGTCCATTGAAGCCTATAGACCACTTCTCAGAAAGCTGTTTTAATTGCATAAAATAAAGTACATAATATTACAAAGGAAGCTTATTTTTTTTTAATAACAGTATTTATATATATTTGAAACATTTAATGTTAAGACCTCGAATTTCAGATTGATTCCCTTCCTCCCTTGTCACCCATTCCCTCTCGGGAGATAAGTAATTCAGTATATGTTGTACATGTCTAGCTATGCAAAACATTACCATAGTAGATATATTGTACAAGGCTGCTTATAATTCCCTCCCACTCATCCCACCCCCCACCTGGTCCATTCCCTACATGATCCTGTCCCTCTTCTATAGTGGGCACTTCCAACCTCCCCTCCCCCCAAGGATGCCCTCCCATCCATCATCCCTCCTCTCATCTGCCTTCCCCCTATTCTGCTGCAGGGTGAGATATCCCATTTGGTATGTATGTCATTCTCTCCCTGAACCAAATTCAATGAGAATGTGATTTTGCCTTTTTGCCTTCCTATTCTCCCCCTCGCTTGCAACCACTTCCCCTTGCTTCTTCTACATGAGATAGTTTACCCTACCCTGTCTCTCCCCATCTCCTCTTGCCACTTTCCTCTCTCACCTCATAATTTCACTCCTTAAGTATCATTCCTTCCCAACAAATTCAACCTATGCCCTCTATCCATATATAACTGTAACCATCTACACACACATTCACATATGTATTCATATGACCACACACCCTTCTTCTATTATTTTCATACTGAGAAAGGTTTCATCAGTCACAGTTATTGTTTTTCCATATAGGAATGTAAATAGGTCAACTTTGATAAGTTCCTTTTGATTTCTTTTCCCTGATTACCTTCTCAGGCATCTCCTGCTTCTCGAGTCTGGATGTCAAATTTTCTATTCAATTCTGGTTTTTTCCTCAAGAGTGCTTGAAAGTCCTCTATTCCACTGAATGACCATATTTTCCCCTGAAACAAAATACTCAGTTTTGCTGGTAGATGACCCTTGGGTTCATTCCCAGCTCTTTTGCCCTCTGGAATATCGTATTCCATGCCCTTCGATCCCTCAGTGTAGAGGCTGCCAGGTCCTGGGCTATTCTGATTGTGTTTCCACAATATTGAAATTGTTTCTTCCTGGCTGCTTGTAGTATTTTCTCCCTGATCTGGGGATTCTGGAACCTGGCTATAATATTCCTAGGAGTTTTCT
This sequence comes from Gymnobelideus leadbeateri, assembly GCA_011680675.1. Classification (NCBI taxonomy): domain Eukaryota; kingdom Metazoa; phylum Chordata; class Mammalia; order Diprotodontia; family Petauridae; genus Gymnobelideus; species Gymnobelideus leadbeateri. The sequence continues at coordinate 43,212 of WOXC01000426.1, read as the reverse complement.
TTTTGGGATCTTTTTCAGGAGGTAATGGGTGGATTCTTTCAATCTCTATTTTGCCCTCTGTTTTATTTTGGTTTTGCTTTTTAGACAGGGGTAGGTAGGGCAATTGGAGTTAAGTGACTTGCCCAAGGTCACATGGCTAGTTTTTGTGTTAAGTGTCTGAGGCTGGATTTGAACTCAGGTCCTCTTGACTCCAGGGCCGGTGCTCTATTCACTGTGCCACTTAGCTGCCCCACAAAGGAAGCTTATTATATCCAAATACAGCTACCCAAATTTTAAAATAAAGCTCAGGACCCCAGGGTTAGGGATCCCTGCTCTGTTGTGTCTGCATCAGAATCACCTTCATAATAGAACCCAAATAGCTCACCACCTCTCTCTTGAGGATGCCCTGTGAAAGAACACCTGCTCCCTCTGGAAACAGCCCATTCTGATTTTGCATCATTCTACTGATTAAGAAGATTTTATATGTATATAACCTAAATTTTCCCCTTTGGAATTTCATCCAAATGCAACAGATCTAATCCTCCAAGGCCCCATGTAACAGCCCCTTAAATTCCCAGATGGCTCCAGGGTCTTCCCTTGGACTTTTCTTCAGGTGAATCTCCCATCTTTAACTCATTCAGATCATCCTTAGCAGGTATAGACTCAAGGTCCTTCACCATTCTAAGTGTGTCCTTTCTTAACTCATATGATTTCTGCATTTGCGCACAATGCTTGCTTCAGATGTGGTGTGACCCAGGAGAAATACTACCAGACTCTCCCCCTTCTAGAGCTGAACGGTGTCCCTCTTGATGGAACCTAGAATTGTGTAGCTTTCTTGGCTGCCTGTGGGCAGCTGTAGGCTAGTGGGATTTGTGGTCCAGGTGAAGGATGGCTAGTCCAGAAGGGTCAAATTTGCAGCACAGAATCCCCCTTTGCCTCCTGAACCAGCTTAAAATGTAATTGGGAAAGGTTTAACAAAATGAATAAAAACAAATCACAACACAGATAAGGTGAACTTGTGGTTTTCCAAGTAAAAACATGACCCACACATCTCTGTTTCTGCTTGAGATGATCCACTAGTCTACCCTTTGCCAGAGGTTCCTTACAATTTGGCTTCAGGTTGTTTTCATTATTTTTTTCAGCCTGGAATATTAAACTTGAGAAGGAGGAGTCATCTCAAAAGCAAGAAGGAGGAGGCTCACCTAGGACCTTAGTGAAGAAACTCAGGGGAAGTGTTCCCAAGAACCATTTCCTAGGGGAGGTTCCTATGCGAGAGTTCAGTGTATGGAGACACATGGCAAGCCTTACAGGGGACCCTCCAAGGAAATTCATGTTACAAGAAAGAGGTTTTGGGCCATTGTCTTTTCTCCCCAGGAAAATCCGTAATCAGCGAGGAGTCCATGCCTGTATTGATCTTGAGAAAAGCTTTGGTCAGAGTGTCTGCTGGCCCACAAGACCATGGAATTATAATATATATGAGAATCTCTCTCATTACCACACACCCCTCACTCAGCATCAAAGACTAAACAGGGGAGAGAAACCCTATGATTTTGAGCAATGTGAAAAGACCTCAAATCTCATTCAACACCAAAGGATTCACACTGGAGAGAAACTTTATGAGTGTAAGGAATGTGGGAAGAGTTTCAAACGAAGCTCACACCTTATTCAGCATCAGAGAATCCATAGTGGAGAGAAGTCTTATAAATGTAATGAATGTGGGACAGCCTTTAGCCAGAACTCACATCTTATTAGACACCAGAGAATTCACACTGGAGAAAAACCTTATCATTGTAAAGAATGTGGGAAGGCCTTCAGTCGGAGCTCACATCTTATTCAACACCAGAGAATTCACACTGGAGAGAAACCTTATGAATGTAAGGAATGTGGAAAGGCGTTCAGTCGGAGCTCAGCCCTTACTCAACATCAAAGACTTCACAGTGGTGAGAAACCTTACAAATGTAAAGAATGTGGGAAAGCCTTTAGCTGGAGCTCAGCCCTCACTAATCATCAGAGAATTCACACAGGAGAAAAACCTTATAAATGTAAGGAATGTGGGAAGGCCTTCAGCTTTAGTTCACTCCTTACTAAACATCATCGAATTCATACTGGAGAAAAACCCTATGAATGTAAGGAATGTGGGAAGGCCTTCAGCCAGAGCTCAGCCCTAATTAAACATGAAAGAATTCACAGTGGAGAGAAACCCTATGAATGTAAGGAATGTGGGACATCTTTTAGTTGGAGCTCAGCCCTTATTCAACATTATAGAATTCATACTGGTGAGAAACCTTATGTATGCAAGCAGTGTGGGAAGGCCTTCAGCCAAAGTTCAGCCCTTATTAAACATAAAAGAATTCACAGCAGAGAGAAACCCTATGAATATAAAAAATGTGGGACAACTTTCCACTGGAGCTCAGCTCTTATTCAACACCAGCAAATCCACACTGAAGAGAAATCTTAAAAAACGGAAGATGAAATCCTTCAGCCATAGCTCATCGTTTATTCAGGAAAGAATTTTTAGAGGAGAAATACCCCTTTGTAAATGAGGAGTGGATAAAGCCCTTCATATCAAGTTCGAACCTTAGTTGATATCAGAGAATTCATACTGGAAGAAAACTGATTTCCATGAATATTGGAAGGCCTTCAGTCAGAGGAAGACTCTCACTCCATCAGATCATTCATCCATGAGGAAGATATAATGATTAGCCTTTGGTATGATTGATGAGGTTTAATTGCACATCAGCCAACTAGGCAATAACCCTAAGAGAGCAGAAAATTTGGGAAAGCCTTCAGGCAAAAATCTAGCTGACTTTACCACCCATGAAGTCGTTCTGGAGGGAATTACTACAGATATAAAGAAATGTGGGAAAGAATCAAGTGATTCTAAATGTAACTCCGCATTGTTACTTTGAAACAGTAAGAACTTTAACAATTTTTTAAAAAATCAATAAAGAAAAGCAAGGAGAGAAATCATTAGCAAGAAAACTTGGCAGAAAAACCAGCAGACAAACCAAACTCATGAGTAAATAAAAAGACTTCTACCATGAGAGAAAAGAAAGCAATGAAAAATCCCCAGAAGAAGGGAATGATACTACTATGCCATAGCAATATCTAACCTTGAAAAATGAGAATTGAACAACCAAAGTGGGTGAAAATCTTACTAAAATAAAAGATGTGAGGAGAAAATCTGTAACTCTTAAAAAAGAATTTCAAGAGATAAACAGAACTGACTGTGTAGAATGAAAGGTAAAAAGTGTTAATAAAGGAATTTATACTATGAAAAAGAGAACAGCAGAAACAGATCACAGAAATATTAATATGTAGCAAGAAATATTGGAGCAAAGGTAAAAGACAGCAAAATTGGAAGAACTATTGAGAACCATAGAATATGGTGAATGAGCTCAGAGACAGAGCTTCAGAGACAGTCGGAAAGCCATTGACCCCTACCCCAGAAACAAAGATCCTGAATACCATAGTTCTTGAAATCATACAAGACAATTGCCTGGAAATATTGGAATTAAGAGTCCACAGGAAGTTATCAAAGAGGAACCTTCCCCCCATTCCTGCCACCATTTTAGCTTATCAGGAAATAGAGTCAAGAAGGTTTAGTGCTTCAGAGTTGAAAGAGTCTTGAAAACTATGGGAGAAGTTGGCTTACTTACCAAGGAACCCTGTGTCTGGTTCTTTGAGGACTCATTGATGATGGAAAAAAAGGTAAGAAAAAAAATTCCCTATACCGAGAAGCAAATAAAAATGGTTTTTATCCAAGAATAACTTATCTCACAAAGTTGAGCATAAAAGAAAATACACTTTCAACTCAGTGACTTCCATTTGTTCTTTCTGAGAAAGCTAAATATGAGCAGGAAAAAAATAATCCCTGTCCCCAGGGAGCTTTCCTTCTAATGGAGGAGACAATATGCAGATAGCTAGGGACATAGAAGATAGATACTGAACACCTAAAAATTCATCTCAGAAGACACTCAGAGGGACAGCCAAAAACTGCCTGCTAAAGTGGGATTTGAGCTGAACTTTGAAGGAAGCCAGAAAAACCAAGAGTTATTGGTGAAAAGGCATAGTATTCCAGGCACAAAAAGTAGCAAATGCAAAGTAATAGAATGTCCTATCTGAGGAACAGCAAGATGCCTATGTAGCTGGAATGTAGACTATATGGAGGGATGTAAGGTAGGAAACAAGGAAAGGAAGAGAAAGGTTGTAAAGAGTTTTATCCTGGAGGTAATAAGGAGTCACTAGAGTTTATAAGTGGGGGAGTGGCATGGTCAGACCTACACTCTAAGAACAATCACCTTGACAACTGAGAGAAGGATAGATTGGAGTGAGGAGGAGACCAATCAGAAGACTATCGCAGTAGTCCAAGTGAGGGATGAGACCTGAAATAAGGTTTGATGGTGTGTAGACAGGTTATAGATACGAGAAATGTTGTGAAGGTAAAAACAAGGTTGGGCAATGGATTGGGTCTGTAGGGTGAATGAGAATTAATGTAACACCACAATTGCTTTCCTGGGGGACTAGGAGGATGGTAATAGGGAAGTATTGACAAGGGAAAGGTTTGGGGGGAGAGAGGATGAGTTCAGTTTTGGGCATGTTGAGTTTGAGATGCCTCTGGGACATCCAGCTCAAGGTGTGCCTGGAGCTCAGGAAAGAGATTAGGGCTGGATGTGGAGATTTGGGTATCATCTGCACAGAGATGGTGACCAAGGGCAGAAGAGCTCACCAGATAAAACCATGTGGAGTGAGAAGATGGCGCAGGACAGCACCTCGGGTAAGTAGGTGTGATGTGGATGAAGAGTCACAAAGAAGGCTGAGGATTCCTCATCATGGAGGACAAGGACCCCGGGAGAAGACAGGGTCATGGAGACCCAAAGAAGAGATGGTGTCCCGGAGGGAAAGTTGAGATGGGTCAGAGGCTATGGAGAGGGCAGGAGAGATGGGGATTGAGAAAACACTGTTGGATGTAGCCATTAAAGAGAAGCCCAACTGACTAATGAAGAGAGAAAGTGGGAAGCAGGGAAGGCAGACTGTAGATGGCCCTCGCAGGAGTTAGCCATGAAGGGAAGGGAGTAGGCATTACTGAGAGCCTGCTAGCCCTTTACAGATATTATCTCATTTGATCCTCACAACATCTCTGGGAGGTGGGTACTGCTGTTATCCCCGTTTTATAATTGAGGAAACTGAGGCAAACAGGCTAAGTGATTTGCCCAGGGTCACAAGGTTAGTAAGTGTCTGAGGTGGATTTGAACTCAGGTCTCCTGACTCTAGGCCCAGCACTCTGTGTACTGCACCACCTACAGTAGCAAGTGGAGATCAAGTGAGAGCTCTTTGTTCTGATCAGACAGAATTATCTTAATAGAATAAAAAGGAGAGGAAGGATTGAATGATATTCAAAAAGGGGAGATTTGAAGAAGAGAAGGAGACTCATAAAACCTGCTGTTAGCTGAACTGGGTAAGGAGGTGGGGAGTAGGCCAGGTCTGTGATGATTTCAGAGAAAACAAGCTGCCAGTAATGAAGGCTGCTTCTCCCGCACTATCACCCAGGAGGCCAGATCCAGACACCAGAGTCTGGACCACATGGGCAGATGAGAGGAGGGAGAGGATTGGGATCAGACTGTTTCAAGCAACAGGAATGGGAAGGTTGCTGATGGTAATGTTGATCTGGGGGAGAAGGAGGTGTCAGAGGTAACATAACAGCATTCAATGGGGTAAACAAGCCATACTCATAACCTTCAGGTTTGTTTTTTTTTATAAAGCATTTGGGGTTAAGTAACTCACTCAAGGTTACATGGCCAGTCATTATGTATGTGTGGGTGCTCATTTTCTGAGGCCTGAACCAATCCCGGGTCCTCCCGACCCCGGGGCCAGCCACCTAGTCGCCCCTGTAACCTTCAGACTTTGACATCCAGACTCTTAGTACACTTGACACAAATATTTAAGATGAAGAGCTGTTCTTCAGTAGACCAAGCAAAAGAAAACAAAAAGTCAAAAGATAGAGCGAAATGTAAAGTATTGGTAATTACAGGAAAGTTAGGCAGGGAAGAGCCAGCTTCACCTCCAGCTCCAGGCATTGCCTAGAGGTGTGACCCAGGCAAGCCTCTCCATCTCTTCTGGCCTCAGTTTCCTCATCTGCAAAAATTGGGATGATAATAATTAGCACCTCCCTTTCAGGGATGTGGTGAAAGATCCAATGAAGTTGCAAACCTTAAAGTGCCATGAAAATAATATGACAGAATTTTCATCAGAGAAATGCATATTAAAATCTCTTAAGTATCACCACACACAAATTAGCAAAGGTGAGAAGGTTCTGTGCTGGAGGGTTCTAGGAAGATAGGCTTACTAAGTCCCTGTTGAACTGGTCCAGGTGTTAAGGAGAACATCCGAGTCAATAATCATTAAGTGCCCTGCACACCAGACTGGCTTAAGTGCTGAGGACACTGTAATGGTCATGGGAATTTGCCCTCAAGGAGCTCATAGTCAAATGGAGAAGACTCAAAGAGAAGCTGGATATTGTGGGGGTGGGGGTGGGGAGAGGGTGACCTGTCCTGGGGCCTGCTAGAGAGGTCCTGCAGTCAGGGTGGGCGATGCTGAGACGGGGGAGTGACAAGATGGCTTCTCATCTAGAAGAATGAAGAGTCCAAGAAAGCCGCCTAGTGGGAGATGATGAGGTGAATTCCCTGAGGATCCTCCATGCTGGTAGAACAATAGGGAGGAGCTCGCCACCTTCCCCACTCTCCAGAGGGAGGGAGGGTCCCAGAGGGAGAGATTCTGAGTTGATTTCATCTTGGAGGGTGAGGAGTTTCTGGAGATGGTGAAATCCGGGAATGCAGTCTGAGGGGAAGAATGGTTGGAACTGGGGAGAAAAGTTAGCAGTTGTCTTTAACCCAGAGTCATTGCTCATGTTTTTACACCCCAAAAGAGGTGAAGGCCCAGACAAGGTATGTAAGGTACAAGGTACAAAGATATTTGTGTTAACATTACTGGGGATAAAAAGCTAGAAGCCAGCCCAGGTTTGGAGAATGGCTTGGCAAACTAGAGTATAAATTTGTGGGACTGTGTTGTGTCACAGAGATGTGGGGATATGAAAACTTAAGGAACATGAAGGAAACTTGATGAAGCAGTGCTGAATGAAGACATCAGAACCAAAAACCAGTCTAGAGGGAGAGCTCACCCTGACCCATTCTGTTAGCAGTTGGTCCCCATTAGAAATGGAAAATGACAGCCTGTCAGTCATAACCACCATCAGGTTTACTTGATTTTATGAAGGAAGGATGTTTTGAGGATGAGGGGGCCCATTGCTTAGACTGAGAGGAGGCTTCTTAGAAGAATTAGACCAACTAGGAATCCACATCAACAATCAATCAACTAAGAAACTTGTGCTAGGCACTGTGCAAATACAAACAAATTCATCAGTCCCTGCCCTCAAAGGGCTTACATTTTAATGGGGAAGGATAACACAGAAAAGGGAACTGGAAAGTAGTAGGAAGGGGTGCGCATAGGACTTGGGAGAGGAGGAAAGAAGGTCCTGGTTGTCCTCCCCCCTCAGACCACTCCACCCATGTGTCCTTCACTAGCTCTTTGCCTTCCTTCTAGCTCTAAGATGTGGGTATCCCTGAAGCTGTGTAAGGGCTTGCCCTTGCCCCCTTGCTGCACCCCCTCCCATAGAGATCTTCCCTCTTCCCTCCCATGACTTAAGTGACCTCTCTTACCATCCCAGGCCTTTCCCAAGAGCTCTCTAACCCTAAGAGATTCTGGGGCTTCCTCATGTCTGTGTGTGGGGAGTGGAACAGGGCACATCTAGGTGTGTCCACCTTAGGACATCTTTAGTCAGCTGTAGCTGCCTTCACAGTTCCTCTCTCATCCCTCAGATCTGCTGTCCCTGAGTCTTGCCCTTTACCAGAGAAGGATGGAGTGGCAGCTTGGGTCCTATTGGCCACAGCCCAGGTGAGTTGAGGTCTCCTTTCTCCTTAGGACTTATGACTATCCTCCCAGTTCCCTGATTCCTGGTCAGCTTCTTGGAGATGACAATAGTGAGGCCAGGAGGGCTGGGGCCCTTCTCAGCTTTAGACTGTCCTGAGCGGTGCTGCCCTAGTCTCTAACTCTGGCTTTTTGTACTCCCACCCAGGAGCTCTGGGGAGAATCACTTCAGGCTTAGGTTCGGCCCATGTCTAGAATCTTCCCAGAAGAGGGTATGGAAAAGTAGTATGTCGTGTAGACCAGGTATAGGATAGCTATTTGTTTTTTCCTCATAAGACTCAAAGCCTTAAACAGCAGTACCTTAGAACTACATTGTGCCCTCTGGTTGGTACTTAACTAATCAAACGTGGGGGGTTTCTGTGACTGCAGATCAGGCGTTTTTTAATCTCCTGCCCTTTCTTAAGAAGCCCTTCCAGGTTCATGTCTCTGGCAAGCCAGCCTAAGGAGGGTTGGTCTCAGCTTCCTGTAGCCTTTCTCTTGTCCAAGAAGGGCACAGCTCCCAATTTCTTGCTTCCAAGGCTGGCAGTGTCCTTCTTGGGTCCAGACTTACTAAGGAAAAGGCACAAAGCCAGCGAGGGAGTGGGGCCTTGAGAGCTCCTCAACTTCCCCGAGGGCCGAGGGCAAGTGTTCCATTTCTGCAGGCAGAGGCACAAAGCAGCCTGACTAGCTTGGCCTTCATGCAAGAACAGAGGTCTAGAAAGTGGCATCACCCTCCTCTCAGGGCCTCTGAGTCAGCCAGTGAGGGGTTGTGAAGTCCTCCATTGCTGAGCCCTACGTGACAGACTGCTGGGGAGTCAGCATAGCCCTGGTGGGAGGTGCTCCAGCCCAGCCCTATAGTGAGACAGAGGCTCATGCAGCATTTAGGATATGGACCAGAGACCATAAGGACCCTCTAGGCCCATTTTGTAGATGAGAAAGCTGAGGCCCAGGGAGATGAGGGGACATGGCTGGCAGCATTGATGGCCAAGTGTCCAGCACAGTGCCTGGCATGTGGCAGCTTCTTCATGTTTGCCTACTATCTGCCTGAGGTCCCTCAGGCCTATAGAAAGCCTCAGAGCTGGTGTCTGAACCCAGGTTCTCTGGCTCCTGATGTTGCACTCACAGCACAGCTCCATGTGTGAGAGCGAGCTTTGAAACCGCCACCCTCCCTGTCCTTAATAGTAAAGTATTGTCCTTAGAGACAACAGACCCAGAGGGGGAAATTACTTTCCTAAGATCACAGAGCAAATGAGTTGTGGAGGTGGAACAAAGCTGGAATATCCCGAGAATGACCAGCAACATGTAGTCCTCTCCCTGCCCACTTCCATTCCCTCCAGGACACCTGCACACCCATTTTCCCTCTTCCAGCACCAAATGGCCTTTCTCTTCCCTAGAGCTATGTAGGGGGCAGTCGCTTGGCCAGTTGAATGTGTGCGTGGTGAGGGAGGTTGAGCCCTACTAAGGGGCGAAGCCCCCCCATGTCCCTCAAGCTCTGCCATTGGGGAGTTCAGAACTGAGAGCAGGGAGATGACTGCAGTGCCAGGCTGGGCTTGTTTCTGTGAAACTGTCCCTTTCATGATTTCTTACAGCATGGTAATGTTCCATCACATTCATATGTGGTAATTTGTTCAGTCATTCCCCAATTGATGGGCATCCCCTCTGTTTCCAATTCTTTGTTAGTACAGAAAGAGCTGCTTGTCCATGTGGGTCCTTATCTTTCTTTGACCTCTTTGGGGTATAGACCTAATAGTGGTTTTGCTGGGTCAAAGGGTATACATAGTTTAATAGTTTTTTGTGTGATTGCTGATTAGGCATTTTTTAATCTCCTGCCCTTTCCTAACAAGCCTCATCAGCTGCACATGGTTTGTCATTTTCCATTTCTGACATCTTAGCCAATCTGGTGGGTGTGAGTGTTGTTGTTTAGTCATTTTTCAGTCGTGTCCAGTTCTTCATGATCCCTTTTGGTATTTTCTTGGCAAAGATACTGGAGTAGTTTTCCATTTCCTTCTCCAGCTCATCTTACAGATGAGGAAACTGAAGCAAACAGGGTTAAGTGATTTGCCCAGGGTCAAACAGCTAGTGTCTGAAGTCAGATTTGAACTCAGATCTTCCTGACTTCAGGTACAGTACTCTACCCACTGTGCCACCTAGCTGCCCCAGGTATGAGGTAGAATCTCAGAATTGTTTTAATTTGCATTTCTTCTACTATTAGAGTTTTAAAGCATTTTTTAAAATGTAGTTACTGATAGTATACATTTCTCCCTCTGAAATCCTTTGACCATTTATCAGTTGGGGGATGGAACTTATTTTAAAATTTTTAAATTCATGGATATCATTCATATGTGCATGTGTGCATGTGCATGCATATGTATGTATATCCCACATATGTATCTTAGAAATGAAAGTTTTGTTAGAGAAACTTGCTACAAGGAATTTTTTTCCCCATGTATTTGGCTTCTTTTAATAAACTCAGTAAAGTCCAGTGACTCCTATAATTGCAGGATCAAATAGAAAGTGCTCTGCTTAGCAAAGTCTTTGTGACCTAGCCCTTTCTCCTTTTCCAGTCTTCGTACATCTTACCCCCTTTCCATTCACTGATACTGGCCCCCTGGCCCTCTGGCCTCCTGGAATTTTCTCTGGCTGTCCTCCTGTAAATCCAAACATGACCAGCTCTACTGAGGACTGATGCTGTGGATAACTTTAAGGGTCTAATTGCATAGTATAATGAACTCTCTATTTATTCAGCAAGAAACTAAAGCACAATATTCACAACAACATAACTTCTTACTAAGGTGGGCACATAGTCTTAAAACATATCATTCAGTTTATCTTATAGTCATCTTTAAGGGATAGCAGAAAATACAAGCACCACCCACCCCTAGGTTGCAATAAGTTATAATATCCTCAGTCAATACAGAGTATCCAAGTTAAGTCCTCCTTCATCTTGACTTGAGGCTGGCTTCCAAACCCCACAGCTCCTCCTCTACAGGCTGACCATTCCCAACTCTTGCCTGGCTTCATACATAGGCAGCTCTCTTGCCTGGCACATAGAAGGTGCTTAAAAATGCTTATTAACTAACTGACTGATATCTGATTTTAGCTGCATTAGTTTTGCTTGTGTAAAAAATTTTAGTTTTATGTAATCCAGATTGTCTGTTTTGCCTCCTGTGGATCTTTCTGTCTCTTGTTTGGTCATGAACTCTTCCCCTCTCTATACATCTAAGAGTTTATTCCTTCCATGCCCCTCTAATCTATTTGTAATATCACCCTCATGTCCCCAGTTGGAACTTGCCTTGATGAGTGGTGTGAGATGTTGTTCTGCTTTCTGCCACATGACTTTCCAGTCTTCTCTACAGATTTTTATCAAGTAGTGAGTTCTTTTCCCCATAGCTGGAATCTCTGGGTTTATGAAACACTAGGCTGCAATACTCTTTGCTTCTGTCCCTCTTGGGAAGGCAATCTGTAGCCACAGCACCCATCAGATATCATCTCCTTGCCCATGAATAGGGCTCTTGGATGCCAAGCCTGATCTATTTGAAACAAGAGGAAGAGGTACAAACATGGGATCTGTAGGGTGGTGTCCCAACAAGCAGGGAGCACCAACAGGCAGTTCTGAAGAGGTTACCCACTAAGAGGGTTAGTGTTGCTCTGGAGACCCCAAATTACCAACACGCTGGGTCCTGCTGAATGAATTTGACTCAAGTCTTCTCAGCCAAAGAAAAGTAAAATTTATTAAAAGTTCACTTGCATTAGACACAGAGTAAGTCTGTGCTAGGTCCTTCTATGGTGCTCTCACATGGTGTGAGATGGGGTCTTATATATAGAAGGTGGTGGGAGTAATCTAGGGGTGGTCTAGAGGAGGAGTTTGAGGAGGGTCTTCAGGAGGAGTTAATGAGGTCAGTGAGTGATTAAGGGTGGGAAGTAGCTGGAGGCTGCGGACAATGGTGGGCTAGGCCAGTTCCAGGGTGGGAAGTCTATAGCAACAGACCTGCCTCATCAAATGGGATGATTCAATCAAGAGTCCAAGGGACGTTCCCAGAGCCTGTACCTCAAGGACTCAAGGAGAGCTCAAGGGGGCTCCCAAAGCCCATACCTCATCAGCTGGATGGAGGGGCCCCAGTCAGTTAGGTAGGTTTGTTTGTCTAGGTGTGTTTGCCAACAAGCTCCCATTGAGTGCCCTCTCTGTAAGACCATTGTGCTTAGAATTAGAATGCAAAGCCTGGGGAGAGACGGCCCCCACCTACCCCCAAGGAGTTGAGAGTTTATCAGAGAGGACCGCATTTACATGAATAAATACATTCAAGATAGAGCATGTTAATTAAGCTCTTCTTTGTGCCAGGTGCTGTGCTAAGTCCTGGAGATAAATGTGGCAAATGCCAATGGAGTTCACTCCCTGGTGGGGGAGAGAGACCACATGCAAACAACTGTCCTCTCAGAGGGGAGGCACTGGCAGAGGAGGGGGGCTGCCCAGGAGGCACCTCGCCTCTTCCCATAGGACAACTCCTAAAGTAGCACTTGCTTGTGGGCTGCCAACTCTCTGTGGCTGAGGGTGATGACTGATGATGCTGGTGATGATTGGATTAGACCAGAGGTGGGGACCTGTGGCCTCCTAGGTCCTTGGGTGTGTAGCAGCAAGCACCCCAGCATACCCAGCATGGCTGCTAGCAAAGGTTCTCAGATCTGCTTTCCTAAAGGAAATGGATTAACAATGGGTTAACTCAAAATGGGTTAACAATCTTACTTTAATCAAATATATATCGTTTACCTAGTTCCGGGGGAAAGTCAGCACTCTGAACTTCAGAGAATACAAACAGAAGTTACAACAGAAAATAACACAATTAAGCAGACAGGGCTTCCAGCTGTCTGGCCATTACATACATACATAGTTAGTTACCAGAGAGAGAAGCACCAACATCTGGGCTTTCAAAGCCAGGGGGCTCAACTGCTGCACAGAGTCTCATCCTGGCCAAACCACACAACTCTTCCCAAAGTGAGCCCCCAAACAAAACCTCACAGTAGGGTATATATAGCCTTTTCCTGGGTCAGAAAATGGCACAACCCTCTTCCCCACTGCCCAATCACAAAGTAACAAAGTGTGGGAATTCCTGAAAAACAAGCCTCCCACCACAGGCTCTAGGAGACCACATTCAGTGTATTAGGGGCAAAGTATATATTCAAATCAGGGAAGGTTCTTAGAGTCACTTAAGCCTATCAAAGGGCCTAGGGGCAGGGAAGATCTTCAGATTCCCATTCCCATTACAAGGTATGGCCTTTTGACTGAGTCCAAGATTTATAGAACAAATCTTTTTAATAAGGAGATTTGTTCTGTGAAGTTTGGATTCAGTTAAAGGGCTGCACTTTAGGACCTAGGGGGCCCCATGTGGCCCCACCCCTGGATTAGCCCTTTGAGGCCCCTTATAACAGATTCAAATCATTTTCTTTCTCAGCTTCTTTCAGCCTGGGATATTAGACTTTAGGACTGAAGCCACCTCAAGATCCAGGAGGAGCAGCCTTCCCAGGGACACCAGTAGGCAGACTCCAAGAGGACAGATCCAGAGGATTGGGTCCTGGAAGGAAATGGAAACTTTCCAGCAGAGACTAGGGAAATCCCTTTCCCAGAAAAAATGGTCTCAGGATGATGACTGTCTTTGGGAACATGACCTCATTTGGGAAGGAAGTCCATATACATCTCCCTTTGGGAGACCTTAGGGGCCTTGAGATCATGGAATTATAATGAACATGGGAATATTTCTTGTTGCCGCAGAGTCGTTGGTGACCTCTACAGAGAGGGGAAGGAAACTGTGAGTGAAGCTAAAACTCCCATTTTGAATAAGATAACTAATTAATTCTGGAGAGAAACTTGATCAATGTAAGGAATGTGGATGGCACAACCGTTAGGAGATGGTCACGTCAGAAAACTTATAGTGGAGAGAAGTCTTGTAAATAAAGGAATGGGGAAAAGGCTTCAGCCTGAACTCTTACTTCTCTCAATAGCAAAAAATCTCCAGGAGAGAGAGGCCTTGTACACATAAGGAATGTGGCCTCTAGCCACACCAGGAATCAGTCCTCATTCAACATCAGAGACTTCACCCTGGCAAGAAACATGAATGTCAGGCTTGTGGAAGGCCTTCAGCCCCAGCCCAGCCATTACAGAACATCAGAATGTTCACCTTCAGCTCACAGATTACTAGCGTAATTTATACAAGAGAGGAGCTGAATGTGAGTACATGGAACCAGCTTCTGTTGGTACTCATGTTTTACATCCAGTCATACACAAAAGCATCTTAGAGGTATAATGAATGTCATCTTCAGCTAACAATCAGCCCTTATTAAATGCATAAGAATTCACATTGAAAAGAAACCCTATGTCTTTGTTCATTTGGTGCACTGGGTTTGGAATCAGGAAGATCTGAGTTCAAATCCAATCTCAGACACTTGCTAGCTGTGGGACCCTGGGCAGGTCACTTGACCTCTGCCTCATTTCCTCGACTATAAAATAGGGATAATAATAGCATGTACCTTGCAAGGTTGTTGGATCAAATGAGACATTTGTGAAGTGCTAGCCCTGGTTCACAGTAGGTGATATTTAAGTAATTATTCCCTTCCTCCTCTCTGGAGGAGGGAAGGAAAGAGATACAGAGGGGAATGCTGGGCATATTAAAGCAAAATTATCTTGTCTTTAAAGGAAATAAACCATGTAAATGTCAGCAAGGTAGAAAGGCCTCCACCTGGGCGCAGCCCTTGGACTCATCATTAAATTCACCAGTGGAGACAGGCAGCTGCCTTCCCCAAAGGCGCCGCCTTGATTAAAGGTCACCTTGAGGTTCTGGGCCTTTCCTTCTCCCAGATGACCTTTATGACTATTTGGTCTGTTTGCCTAGAGTATGCCCCTGGCCATTTGATGGTGTCAGTCTTGTGTGTGTGTTGGTAGGCTAATTCCCAGATACTGTAAGCACTCTAGTTATGGTGAGTGGAGCTTATCATGACTTTGTGAGCACCATATGGTGCTCTGCAGTCTGACTCTTTGAAGAAGTTCTGAATCATCTTGATTATTTTTGTTTTCCAAGGACACTAGCGTGTCCTCTACAAAACCAGAATCTTACCCCAGTGTGATAATGGGTCAGATAGAACACAATGACTCAACAGTACAAGCAGTATCAAAATGAAGATTCTGGCCCCCCCAAAAATGAAAGAAAATCTAAGAAATCCAAAACAACAACAACAAAACAACTGACCTGGGAAACAGGTCAAAGGGACACCTGGCCTACCTGAAAATTAAGCTCTGAAAAAATTTTTTTGACTACCATATTTCAGGAAATCATACTTGAAAATTGCCCAGAAAGCTTAGAACTAGAGTAAAAAGTAAAAATAGGAAGAATCCAGTGTTCACCTTCTGAAACTCCAAGATATAAACTCCCAGTAATGTTGTAGCCCAATTTATCTTGTCTATGTCTCATTTGTATATAGTTGTTTCCAGTTGCCTCCCCTATGAGATTCCTTGAGTACAAGGACTGTCCTTTTCTTTGTATTCCTAGCATCTAAGCATAGTACCTGCATATAGTAGGTGCTTAATAAATGCTGGTTGGCTGATTGACTTGTCAAGAACACAGAGCTTCTAGGTAAAAGAAAAAATCCTACAAGCAGCCAAAAAAAGAAATATTCAAATACCAAGGAGCCACAATAGAGATTACATGGAGGGTGGGGGAGCCAAGATGGAGGAGTGGTAGGAACCCAATACAGGTGAACTCCTTTCCAACTCCTAAACAGAAAACTGCACCAGACCAAATCCTGATGGGGAAATCCAGAAATATCCACAGTGAGACCTTTGCCTGTAGATAAAAGGTCTGCAGACATTGGGCATGAGGTAAGAGCAGGAGCTTTGGGAGAAACTAAGGCAAGAGGACATCTGAAACCCATGTGAGGGCACCCCAGACACGAGGCCCAGCCTGTGACAGGGACAGGTACCCATGAGCAGGTTTATCATCCACTCCTCAGTTCTGTGTCACTCTTCAGGGCTGACTGAGACAGGACCTGCACAGGAGGTGTGGTATTCCCTGCCCTTAGGGGTGTCAGGAGAAAGGAGGGAGTTTAGAAGTACACAGCCACAGCAGTTTCCCTCAGACCACAGGAGGATAGCAGGATTTCTCAGACCAACAGGGAGCCTAAAGGTCAGTCACTTAACCATTAGGACTTCCTAGCTGTCTGATAGGGGCTGAGTTTAACAGCCTTCTATTTTTGCTCTGACCAAAACCCAGGTCAGGAAACAACAGCACTTAAGCCAGAGGTACAGCCATCAGACTTTGCTCTGGATCAGAACACCTTGGTAGTACTGAAAGCTCATGGGTTCCCAGCCTTTCCCTGAGATCCTAGAATAACACAACATCTAATACCCTAAGAAAGCTACAACTGAACCAGCCCAGACCTTACATCAAGTCTGAAGTTGGAAGTGGGCTGGAAGAAAGGGCAAACAAAAAAAGACTTCCACCACAATCAGCTATTAATGGAGGCATGAGCCTTCAGGAAACAAATGAAGAAGGGGAGGATGACTCCAAAACATCTGCAAGCAAAGCCTTGGAGCAAAGCCCAACTTGAAACAATTTCAACTAGAATTCCTGGGAGGGATGTAGCAAGAGTTGGGGAAAGAGAAAATATTTTTGTAAATGAAGTGAAAGTGCTAAAGGAAGGAATTAGGGGAGAGGTGAGAGATCTAGGGAAGAAAAAACTGGAGGAGGAATTGGCAACTTAGTGAAGGAGCCACAAAATCTTACCCAAGGAACAAATTCCCTAAATTATAACATGAAATAGAGGTTAGTGACTCCATGAGACCACTGGAGCTATTGAGGATAAAAAGGATAAAAGGATAAAAAATGGAGGAGAATTTGAGATATCTCATGGCAAGGGCAACTGACCTGAAAACAGATCAAAGAGAAAAAAATATAAGAATCATGGGACTCTCTGAATGCCATGACCAAAAAAGTCTAGACATCAGGTTTCAAGAGATCATGGAAGAAAGCCACCTAAGGGTAAGGTGGAAATAGGAAGAGTCCAATATTTTTCTCCTGGAGGAGATCCCAAAGTGAAAACTCCCAGGATCACAGCCAGAACCCAGGGTTACAGGTCAGGGAGAGAATATTGCATGCAGCCAGAAAGAAGCAATTCAAGTGCCAAGGGGTCAGTCTGAATTGCACACATTTTGGAGTCTGGACCACAGAATGTGGGATGTGACATTCCTGGGGACAGGAGAAATGCACTTACAGTCAAGAATGGCTTGCCCAGCAAGCCTGAGTATAGTTCTACAGGGGGAAAAATTGTATCTTTGATAAGATAGAAGTTCAGGCATTCCTAAAGAAAAAGACTGGAGCTACAGAAAAATCCTGAAGTTCAAACACAGGAGTTAAGAGAAACATAACAAGCTAAACATGAACAAACAATGATAATTGACTAAACAAAGATCAGCTGCTTATATTCTAATACAAGAAGATGACAAGTGTTCCTTCTGAGCCCTGATATCATCAGGGTCATAGAAGGAACCTCAATCGACAAGACCTGGGAGTGTTTCTGTTATGATTTGATGAGCTTAAGAGAAGAATGGAGAGGGGAAGGGGAACACACTGGACCTTAGTATAAAACTCAGAACACTCCTCAAAATGGTAAACTAAAGAAGAATGAAGGGAGTTGTTTCAGATGTATGGTTTGCTAGAAAATTCATAACTAAACAAGAAATGACAAGATGATCCCATTTTGATGCTAGGAATAGGGACTCTATCTGTGATTTCATTAGTCTAGAGAACTACCTGGTGAGGAAGCTGCCTTTACCGGTGCAGGCTAGCACCCACTCTTCAACTTCAAATCTTAGATAGTTTCCTGGGGGTCCTAAGAAGTTAAATGACTTAACCAGGGTCACACAGCCAAGATATATCAGAGGCAAAACTTAAATCCTGGTCTTTCTGGTTCCCAGGTCAGCTCTATCCAGCATACCAAACTACCAATCATTTTTGATAGACACAGTGAAAAAAAACTTTTTTCAAGAATCCAATCAGTATAACTACAACAAGAAGAGAAACTTGACTGGGAAAACCTTTATCTCAAATGTCTCTGATAAAATTCTGTTATCAAAAATCTATAGGAAATTGATTTCAAATAGTTTCTCAAAAGAAGAGTCTGTCCACAACAATATGAAAAAAAATGTTCCAAATCACAAATAAGAGATATGCAAATTAAAGAAACATGGGGTTTTGGGGGTCCATCTTTGTCTATTTTTCTTTTATTACTCTTACCAATTGTCCATCTAATTGATAATGGTGATAAGAGACCAAAACAATCATTATTTGAGGTGCTGTTAAAAAATGGTGAACATGAGAGGACAGGGTA
Organism: Gymnobelideus leadbeateri; assembly: GCA_011680675.1. Lineage (NCBI taxonomy): Eukaryota > Metazoa > Chordata > Mammalia > Diprotodontia > Petauridae > Gymnobelideus > Gymnobelideus leadbeateri. The sequence continues at coordinate 24,900 of WOXC01000426.1, read as the reverse complement.
GCTTGGGAAGTCTCATATGAGCTAATGAGGCAAAACATAACCAGGACCAAGGGAAGAAAAGAAATAAGCATTCACATCATTGCAATAACCAATCTGGACTTGCGAAGACTGATACAGTAAACATACCTTCCTCCTCTCAGTAGAGAGGTTAATGGAACAGAAGTACAAAAGTAAACATGTCAGTCAGGTATGGTCAATGTGTTGGTCTGTTTTGATTATCTATACTTTGTTACAAGGGAACATTATATTGGGAAAGAGTAATGGAAAGTTTTTCTAAAGCATCAAAAATATTTTAAAAGGATAGACTGAGATAAGACAACCTCAGAATCATTAGTCTCGCCAAAAGAAGAAAAAGAAACAAAGTGGCCAGACACCAAATTTCAAGGCCATTGTTCAAAAGTACTGTGATGAGAAGAGTAATGTTCAGTGACACAGAACCCATAGAATACAGCTATATGGAAACTCCAGATTTGTCCCACTGAGAAATGGAATTGTGAAACTCCAGAAATTCTGCATCGAAGAAATTTGCACATTATAAGAGGAGACAGTTCACTTATTAAAGAAATGAACCACAATCTTACCAGTGAGGGATTAAAAAAAAAGTCAAGAGATTGTAGTAAATGGTGATAGGAAAGGCATATGCCTATTTCTGAGGGTAATTGCTTCTAGTGAAATGAGTAATTTTAAAATTATATTTCATTTGTTTTAATCAGTAAAACTTGCCTTTTCAGCCTCCCATTCTTACTCCCCCCCAGCCCCCCCAAAAGTAAACTGAAGAACAACTTCATTTTAAATGTGTAGTTGATCAAAATAAATTTCAACATTGGTCACTTCCTCCCTGCAAAAAAAAAAAAAAGAAACAGAAAATCCTGCTTCATTCTTCACTCTGAATCCTTCATCTCTCAATTAAGAGATGGATAGAATGTTTCAGCATTAATCCTTTAGAATCATGGTTGGTCATTATGCTGATAAGAGTCCCTGAATCTTTGGAAGTTGTTTGCTTTGACCATATTGCTTTCATAGTAAGAATATCCTCCTGGTTCGGCTCACTTCACTCAGCATCAGTTCATATACATCTTCCCCTGTTTCTCTGAAACCATCTACTTCACCATTTCCTTACATACCATAACTTCTTCATCCTTTCCCCAATTTCTGGGCATACCCTCAGATTCCCACTCTTTGCCACCTCAAAAAGACCTACAAATCTATTTTTTAAATCCTTAGGGTTTGTTTTGCTTATGACTAATCCCTTTCTTAATTTTTGTTATTCAGTCCTTCAGTTATGTCTGACTCTTTGTGATCCCATGGACCACAGCACGTGAGGCCCTCTACCATCTTCCTGAAGTCATTCTTAACGAATGCTCCCTTGAATCCTACCTCTCCCCTTCTCCTCTTTTCCTCTTATTTTCTCATTGAATATAGATTTCTGTACCCAACTGTATATATTCTTTCTTCCTTTCACCAGTGCAGATGAAAGTTCAGGTGTTAGCTTTTCCTCTCACCTCCTCCTTGCTTGTATAGATGGCTACTTGTGCACCCTGATTATATGAGATATTTTCCCCTCATCTTCCTTCCCCTGTCCAGTATATTCCCCCTCTCCTCTCAGGATTCTCTGGTACTGGCTCTTTCATGAGTTCCAGCTTCCCAATAATATCCTATCGCATTCATCTAGCACAACTTGTTTAGCCATTCCCCAGCTAAAAGGCAATCGAAAGCATCCCCTTACGTGTTAGCTCTTTACTTTTCATTTCCCCCTTTTAATTGCACTCATACCTTTCTCCATACACTACCATAGGTTTTTATTTCCTTTCTTTTTCTCATTTTTTAATCGAGGAGGAGGGGAGAGAGGAAATGTTAGCAATAGTGATGCAAAAAGAAGCCTATTCAAATATTTTAAAACACACAGAAGAGAACAGAAGGAATTTCAGAAAGAAGCGTAGACAAGTAGGACAGTTTTGAAAGTAACATGCTGGGGCTGTTAGGTGGCACAGTGAATGGAGAACGGGCCCTGGAGTCAGAAGGACTTGAGTTCAAATCCAGCCTCAGACACTAGACACACTTACTAGCAGTGTGACCTTGGGCAAGTCACTTAACACTAATTGCCCTGCCTACCCCCTCAAAAGAAAGAAAGAAAGAAGGAAAGAAAGAAAGAAAGAAAGAAAGAAAGAAAGAAAGAAAGAAAGAAAGAAAGAAAGAAAGAAAGAAGGAAAGAAAGAAAGAAAGAAAGAAAGAAAGAAAGAAAGAAAGAAAGAAAGAAAGAAAGAAAGAAAGAAAGAAAGAAAGAAAGAAACACCCTGCTGTCTCCTTTTAATCTTTCAAAAGGTTCTCAACTATTCTGGACATCAGGCTTCTTGCAATAATTTTTTTTTTCATTTCTGGGGGTTTGTAATGGACATCACAATATACTTCCTGCTCCTCCAAGTTTTCTTGAAACTTTTTTGCCCATGGTATCTATTTAGAATATGAGGAGTTTTTTGTTTATTAAGTCCTTCTGTCTTTTAGCTGGCCTTTCTTTCTGCAGGACTTTCCCTATGGAGATTTTTGTCTCTTCTTCTCATTTAGATCATTTAAAATTTTTATATCATTTAAAAAAATCATTTTATGTGGCACATTTCTTGTTCTGCAGTGATGGAGGAAAGCTGAGCTTAGATATGACCACTTATCCCTTTCCTACAACCTTTACCTTTGTGGGAATCCCTCCAGAACAAGTTCACTTGTGGTGCAGCAGGGGAGACCACTGACTGAAGGCTTTTCTATAAATATATGTATAAAACATATATGTGTGTGTATATATATATATATATATATATATATACATACATATATATATATATACACACACACATATAATTGGACACAGTAGTGCCAACACTGCCCTGTTTCTCTGTGTCCCTTTCCAAACTTCTACTTTCTTCTGTGCATTAAAAAAAAAAATTAAAAAAATATATATATAGTGGCCAGACACCAAACTATATGAATTATATATATTATATATAATTATGGTCAGTGTAGTGTGGTGAATAGAGCCCCAAAGCTGCAGTCCCAAAGCTCTGGGTTTGAATCCTGCCTCAGAAACTTGCTAGCTTAGCTGTAGGACCCTGGGCATGATACCTTGGAATCTTCATCTGTTGAGGGAGGGGCTTGGTCCTAATGAGCTGTAAGGGCTCAGTTTGAGATCCAGGATTCTAGGAAAGCAGGAGAGTCTGCAGAAATGAGGCCACTCTGAACATGCTGAAGGTAGAAGGAAGGTCAGGACAGACTTCAAAGAAGGGAGGAAGGGGCAGACAGCTGTGGAGCCTGGAGCATTCTGGAGTGACCTTTGGCAAGTCACGGGGGCACAAAATCTCAAGAGCTGAAAATGACCTTGGAAGCCACCTGGACCAAGCCTTCCTCTGTAGCCCAAAGTATCTCCAAAACATTCCTTAACATTCACCCTGAAGCTTAAGGATCTGTGGTGCCAGGGATTTATAGCCTCTCTGGGTCTCGGTTTCCCCATAAGTAAAGTGAGCTTGCTTTACTAGAAAAAGGCCAGATTGGGAGTCAAGAGAACCAGACTGGTCAGTCTTTGACCCCAGAAGAGGTGTAAGGAGAGAAGCCCTGGGGTTCAGGTGGGAGAGCCTAAGAGGCCCCGTTTCTGGCCACATTTCTGCCATTTGGGTGGACTTGGAAAATGCCACTGACCTCTCCACCTCAGTCTCCTCTTCTGTCAGTGAAGGGCTTTTGGGGGCTCATCCCTAAGACCAGCAGTTCCCCTGTTTGTTGCCCATAATCCAGGATCCTTTTCCATTATCCACTTCTGGGGATAGTACCCCAACCCATAGAGCTCTCTTTAGTGGTCTTGGGATGATCTGTAGTCAGGGGAAGGGCAGGAAAGTGTGAACACACCCACTTTCTGGGCCCTGGAATGAGGAGGAATCTCATGTCTGAACCACTTCAGCCAAGGCTGTCCCGGCTCCACATTCCAGGTTATCCTTCAGGGAGAGGTGTCTGCAGGCCAGAGCCTGAGCCCAGGGTGGGTGGCCCTGCCCAAGGATCTCCAGCATCACCTCCCAGTAGAGCTCCCTCTGAGCCGGACTCAGACACCCCCATTCCTTATGGGTAAAGTCCACAGCCACGTCCCTGAAGGTCACTGCTTCCTGTAACATAGAACACAACCATGCTGTGGCCTCCCCTGGCACAGGCCTTTGGGAAGGGGATGACAGGGGCAGGTCAGATGGACAGGAAGTAGATCTGGAGGTGCTCTGGGGGAGGGGAGAGTGTGATTGGGGGCAGATTGGGGGGGCTCCCCAGGTACTGGGTAATGAGGAGACTCCAAGCTCCAGGCCCAGAATTGCTATTAATTCTTACATCATCTTGGGGAAGTCATTTCTTTGCAGCAGACTTTGGTCTCCAGAGTAAGACCAGGGGGTCTCTGGGAATTTTTCCTCAATGCTGGAGACAAGGAGGGTAGTCCCAGACTCAAGCTCTCAGGCATGGATCAGGTTTTGAATGCCAGTCCAAATAACCTACCCAGGATTCAGGAAGGAAACTTGTTCATTGTCTGAGAAAACCCTGACTCACCTCACCTTGGGCCAACAGACCCCTTGTGACCAGTCTGTTTTCCTCTGGGCTCACCTCTTGAGGAAGGGCAAGGTTCAGAGATAATACATCTGAGGAACAAGAGAGAAAATGCCAGAAGGGAGGCCTGGAGAGGTCCCCATCCCTGTTAGATGTCTCTTCCCTAACACACAGACAGACACACAGAGACTGGAGGGAGCCTTTGGGTCACCCATGGGCAGAGAGCTCTGGAAAGAGGGAGTATCTGCAGAAGATGCACTCTCCAAGGTTGTGAGGGACTTTTAATTGTTCAATTAAATTACTTTGTCGGAAGCATTGTTCTTGAACTCTGCAGTTGCTAATGAAAGAGAGAGAGAGAGAGAGAGAGAGAGAGAGAGAGAGAGAGAGAGAGAGAGAGAGAGTGCCACATAGAGCAAGAGGAGCCTGTCTCTCGATCCCCTGGTCTGAGAAAGGGGGGCCTAGAAACACACACACAATGCACAATGACAAAGTGTTCACATGAGATTTAAAATTCACCAAATGAAATAAGGTAAAAAGAAATCTAAAAGGAAGGACCTCCAGCCCCATTAGAATACTTTACATACAGAAGGTGCTTAATGCCCAGGACAGACACCAACAGGCAACCTCCAGCTGTATGCTGTGGTTCCCAGCCGAGAGAAGCCCCCTCAGGCTCAGACACAAGAGGAAAAGATGGGGAGGAGGAGGGAGACACTTTGAAGGGATGGGGAAAACTTGGGAGTCAGTTATAGCAGAGCTGTGTGGCCCTAGGTAAGCCACCTCTCCTCTCTGCTGCCTTGTTTCCTCATTTATAAAATTTATGGCTGCACTAGATGCCAAAACCTTTTCCATATTCCAGAGTTCGCTAGAAAGTGCCGGGTTATAGCATATATGGAGATCTGCAGCCTCCTCCTCTTCTTGCTGGGGAGGCTGGTGGGAGAGCTCCTGACCCATAAGTACTGCAGGGAAACAGTCTTCTGCCCATCAAGCTGGAGACTGCTCCCAGATGTCCCTGTGCTGCCTTCCGGCATTCACCTGGACAGGGCTCTCCTGGCATCTGCCTCTCGATCCTCCTTGGCTCTCCTCTCTCCATTGGGGAGATCCTCTCTGGTTCCAACCTGGCAGCTCTGCTCATGGTGAAAGCAATGAGAAAGTTCTGCTGCCCTGGGCTTCTGGGGGAGGTGGGATGGCCCAAGGACTTGGGAAGGCTGCCTTGTTCCCCAAAGCTCTTGTCCTCCATCTCCTGGCTCCCCCAGGCTGCCTTCTCCAGCTCAACCCAGGCCTCTCCCCCACTCCCCACTTGTCAGGGTGCTCCTAGCTCCCTATGGGCCCTTCCAGAGTCCTCCTTCCCATCATTACTCAGCACCTTCCAGGATCACTATCCAGATTGATGGCCCAATCCCCATGGCCTCACCATTGGCCCTCAGCTGAAGTCCCCCCTGGGAGCTGTCTTCCCCATTTTGATGGGAGTTCCTGGAGAACAGGAACATTCTAGAATGTTTGGCTCACTATTCCCAGGGTTGAGCACCTGGTTCTCAATAAATGCTGTTCCATTCATTCATTCAGGTCCAGGTGATAAACACCCATCAGCCTGCAGGTGTCATTCTCCCCATTTTTTCGAGGAATTCAGATCCTGGCTTACAGTGTACATGCTGATGTTCCCTTATACACCCTAAACTCTGAGTTCCTCAGGAGACTCAGTGAACCTGAGCTATCCCTGCAGTACTCCTCAGCCTGGGGTGGGGATGGGGGTGGGCTGGGGGAATCACATCTGATTCCCCTTCTCCCACAAGAACTTGGTTTCCACAATAAAGAACTCAAAAATGCCTTTGTCCAGTCCCAACCAACCATTCCTCTACTCTAGGGCTAGACTGTACCTGCTTTTCAGCCCCCACATCAAAGGCTCAGCACCCCATGAGCAAAGCAGAATCTCAGAATCACAAAGAAAATGTGGGCTAGAGCTGGGAATATGATATTGTGGGGGGGGGGGGTGTCAAAGGAGCTCGGTTTAAAATCAAGAATCATCTACCCAACAAAACTGAGTGTAATCAAGGAGGGGGAGAACTGACATTCAGTGACAAAGAGGAATTTAATGCATTCTTGAGAAAAAACAAACAGAGCTGAACAGAAAATTTGACTTTCAAATACAAGACTCAAGAGAAGCATGAAAAAGGTAAAGAGGAAAGAGAAATCATAAGGGACTTATTAAAGTTGATCTGTTTACATTCCTACATGGAAAGATGATATTTGTAACTCATGAGATCTTTCTCTTTAGTAGGGTAGTTGGAGGGCATATATATATATATATATATATATATATATATATATATATATATATATATATATATATATATAACAGAGGGCACAGAGTGAGTTGAATATGAAGGGATGATATCTAAAAAATAAAATTAAGGGGTGAGAAAGAGGAATGTACTTGGAGGAAGAGAAAGGGAGAGGAAGAATGGGGTAAATTATTATCTCACATAAAAGAGACAAGAAAAAGCTTTTACAGGGGAGGGAAAGAGGGGAGAGGTGAGGGGGAATGAATGAACCTTACTCTCATCAGATTTGGCTTAAGGAGGGAATAACAGACACACCCAATGGGGGATGGAAATCTATCTTACCCAAAGGAAAGTATAGGGGAAGGGGATAAGAGACGGAGGGTGATAGATGCCAGGGCAGAATGGGAGAGGGCATAATTGGAAGCAAATACTTTTGAAGAGGGACAGAGTGAAAAGAGAATAGAATAAATGGAGTGGGATAGGATGGAGAGAAATATAGTTAGTCTTTCACAATATGGCTATTATGGAAGTGTTTTGCATGACTACACATGTACAGCCTATATCAATTCCTTGCCTTTTGAATGAAGGTGGGGGGGAGGGAGGAAGGGAGAGAACTTGGAACTCAAGAGTTTTAAAAACAAATGTTAAAAATTGTTTTCCCATGCAAATGGGAAATAAGATACAGAGGCAATTGGGGTATAGAAATCTATCTTGCCCTACTGGAAAGAGAAGGGTATTGGGGAAAGGGATCATCAGAATACAGGACATCGTGGAGTGGGGGGAGGGGAGGGATGGGGAGAACATTTGGAACTCAAAATTTCGTGGAAATAAATATTGAAAACTACAAATAAATAAATAAAAAATTTAAAATAAATAAATAAAAATGAACAACAGCAACAAACAAACGTGGGCTGCCAGATCCAGAACCACCTCGGCCCAAATGTTCTAAGGGACCACTGTGGCAGCCCCTTCCCAACTTGTTGAACTGATGAGCCTCATCCCAACACACTGACCCTGACTCCAGTCATCACCTAGTATGAACAACAAACCACCAGGACCTTGAGTGAGTCTCGGGGCTCCTCTTTCTGGGGTTTCAATCTCGGTCCATTGGTCCTCAGCACTCCCTGTCTCCCAGAGCCCCCGCTCCCCTATTCCCAGAACCCTTGCTTCCCGTCTCCCAGAGCCCCTGCTCCCCCTGTCCCAGAGCCCTCACTCCCAGAGCCCCCTCTCCCTCTCTCCCAGAGCCCTAACTCTCCCTCCCCCAGAGACCCCCTCCCCCTGCCCCAGAGCTCTTGCTTCCCGTCTCCCAGAGCCCTCACCCCCCCTCCCAGAGCTCCCACTCCCTGTCTCCCAGAAACCCTCTCCCCTTGCCCCAGTGCCCCCGCTCCCTGTCTCCCAGAGCCCCCACCCCCTCTCCCAGAGGCCCCAGTCCCGTCTCTCAGAGGCCCCGCTCACCGAGACCCCGCACCCGTCTCCCAGAGCCCTTACGCCCCCTCTCCCAGAGCTCCCTCTCCCTGTCTCCCAGAGCCCCTGCTCCCCATCTCCCAGAGCCCTCCTCTCCCAGAGCCCTCACTCCCTGTCTCCCAGAGCCCCTGCTCCCCATCTCCCAGAGTCCCCTTTTCCCCTGCCCTAGAGTCCCCCCTCCCCCTTCCCAAGAGCCCCGTCTCCCAGAGCCCTCACTCCCTGTCTCATGCCTTGCCAAGTCCCAGGCCTGGCTCCCTCCCATCAGCGGCCCCCTCTGTGCCTGCTCACCTCCCAGCTCCTTGACCTCCACCACCCCATCCCAGTGTCTCCTCCTTTGCTCCCGTCTCTCTCTCTCTCTCCTTCTCCCGCCCCTCATAATCACCCCCCTCCCCTCTGCTCCTCAACCTTTTCCTATCTCTTTATGGCTTCTTGACCTACAGCCTTGGCCCGCAGCTTGGCCTCCAGGCTGAATCTCTGGGCTGCAGCAAGGGAGATCCAGGCTGGGCGCTGTCCTCCTGCCAGCCTGGTCACTGACCCCTGAGGCCAGGTGAGGACAGCTCCCATCCCAGAGAGTGGCTGCTGCAGAGATGCAGTGAGATGCTGGAGGGGAGGAGGCAGCCTAGCTAGGCGCAGGGGATGGAGGACCTGGCTCTGAGGCCGGCCTCGGACCCAGTCCGGAGGAGGGACCGGGGCTCCAAGCAACTCCCCAGGTCGGGACAGTTTCCTCAGCCCTGGTGCAGCTCGCCATGCACCGCGGCCCTTGGCCAAGTTCTTACTGGACTATGGACATGCTGGCAATTCTGAGGAGGATTCGGAAACCCTTTCCTAGGGCTGCCACCTCCACCCGCTGCCCCTAGGGCTCCAGCCCTAGAAAAGGCTGAGGAGTGGGGGCGGGGGGGATGCCTGGCACATAGCGCCGACCCCCGTGACACCAGGGCCCAGAGCCCTCGCGGGGAGCCCCCGACGTGGGCACGCACACATGGACGCACACAGACAAGTGTGATCACGGGTGGGTGGGGGACAAAAGCCCAACAGAAATCACTGTAGGCACCCAGGGCAAATCAGAGCCCGCGAGGGGAGTCCAAGGAGCGGGCACACACGGACACGTGTGGACACCCCCCCCCCCCCCCCGCCGACAAAACGGGGACAAGCAGAGAGATAAAGGGACAGGAATCACGCCTTGCCACGCTGTAAACCCGACTGTGAGGGGAGCCCCCCACAGGGACATATATAACCACACGCGCACACCCACACAGGAACATAGAGCCACACACGTACTTGCATACACATGCACGCACAAGAAGGAAGACAAGGACACACAAGCGCAGCAGCGGACCCACAACCACGCACAAAGATACTCACAGCATGGCACAGTCTAGGGGAACTATAAACACAGCCCTGCTGGCCTCCCCGTGACGTCACTCATTAGGGCTTCTCCCCTCCCCCTCTATAGTGGGACTCTAGGAAGGCATTGTGGCCTTCTCTGAGCCCCACCCTGTCCTTCACTCTTTCCCCCAGGGGAGAAGGGGGTGAAAAAGATCTTACTGGAGAAGGCACAGCAGGCAGGGTCGGAAAGCCAGGGGCCTCGATCTAGGATCCCGAGCTACATCCCGCCCCCGCACCTCCCCTTCCCCCATGTCCTGTTTGGGTCCCACGCTGTGGAAGTGCCAGCGGGTCTCCTGCCTTCAAGTTTCCTACCTGCATCTATGGTTGCAAATCCCTGCCCCCCCTCCCCCAAACCCCATTTCCTGCTTTCCTTTTGATTTTGGTTGCATTGGTTTTGTTTGTGCAAAACCTTTTTAATTTTATATGATCAAAATTTCCTATTTTACATTTTGTAAAGTCATCTGTCTTTTTGGTCCTAAATTCTTCCCTCTTCCATACATCTGACTGATAAACTATTCCATGCTTTCCTAATCTGCTTATGGTATCACCTTTTATGTATAAATCATATATCCATTTTGACCTTGTCTTGGAATGTGGTGTAAGATGTTGGTCTACATACCTAGTTTCTGCCATAGTGTTTTCCAGTTTTCCTAGCAATTTTTGTTAAACGATGAGTTTTCATTCTGAAAGCCTGGATCTTTGGTTTTATCATATATTAAATTATTATGGTTATTTACTACAGTGTCTTGTGTGTCTAAATTATTACACCAATCCAACACTCTATTTCTTAGCCAATAGTAGATTGTTTGGATACTTACTGTTTTACAATACAGTTTGATATCTGCTATCTACAAAGAGTAATAGCTTTGTTTTGTCATTGCCTATACTAATTCCTTCAATTTCTTTTTCTTTTCTTATTGCTATAAATAACATTTCTAGTGCAATATTAAATAATAGAGGTGATAATGGGCATTCTTGCTTCATCCCTGATTATACTGGGTTAGGCTTCCAGCTTATCCCCATTATAGGTAATGCTTGCTGATAATTTTAGATAAATATTGCTTATCACTTTGGGGAATGCTCCCTTTATTCCTATGCTCTCTAGTGTTTTTAATAGGAATGGGTACTATATTTTGTCAAAGGCTTTTTCTGCATCTATTGAGATAATCATGTGATTTTTCTTGGTATTTTTTTTAATGATATGGTCAATTATTCTGTTACTTTCCTTTATACTGAACCAGCCCTGCATTCCTAGTATAAATCCCACCTGGTCATAGTATATGATCCTTGTGATATATTGCTGTAATCTCTTTGTTAGTATTTTCTTTAAAATTTTTGTATCAATATTCATTAGGGAAATTGGTCTATAATTTTCTTTCTCTGTTTTGGCTCTTCCTAGTTTAGGTATCAGCACCATATTTCTGTCATAAAAGGAGTTTGGTTGTTTAAATGTTTGATAGAATTCACTTGTGAGAACATCTGGTATTGGGGATTTTTTCTTTGGAAGTTCCTTGATGGCTTCTTCAATTTCTTTTTCTAAGATTGGGTTATTTACGTCTTTTCTTTCTTCTGTTAACCTGGGCAGTTTATATTTTTGTGGATATTCCTCCATTTAATTTAGGTTGTCAAATTTATCGTTATTTTATTGAGTAATTGATGATTGCTTTAATTTTCTTTTCATTGATGGTAAATTCATTCTTTTCTTTTTTGATATTTGTCATTTGGTTTTCTTCTTTCCTTCTTAAAAATCAAATTAACCAAAGGTTGATCTATTTTATTTTTCCCCCATAAAATCAGCTTCTAGTTTTACTTATGAATTCAATGGTTTTCTTGCTTTCAATTTTGTTCACCTCTCCTTTGATTTTCAGGATTTCCATTTTGGTATTTAATTGGGGATTTTTAACTTGTTCTTTTTCTAGCTTTTTTAGTTGCATGCCAAATTCATTGATCTGTTCTTTCTCAATTTTATTAATGTAAGCATTTGGAGTTATAAAATTTCTTGTAAGTACTACCTTGGCTGTATCCCATAAATTTTGTTGTGTTGTCTCATTGTTGTTATTATCTTTAATAAAATTGTTGTTTCTCTGTTTTGTTCTATGACCCACTTATTTCTTAGGATTAGATTATTTAGTTTCCAATTAATTTATAATCTATCTTTTTGTTGCCTATTATTGAATGTAATTTTTATTGCCTTATCATCTGAAAAGGATGCACTTGCTCTTTCTGCTTTTCAGCATATGGTTTTGAGATTTTCATGTCCTAATACATTGTGTATTTTTTTTATGTAGGTGTCATGTGCTGCTGATAAAAAGGTATATTCTTTTCTATTCCCATTTGATTTTCTTCTGAGATCTATCATACCTAACTTTTCCAGAATTTTATTAATTTCCTTGACTTCTTTCCTGTTTATTTTTTGGCTACATTTATCAAGTTCTGAGAGGTGAAAGTTGAGGTCCTAGCATAGATTTGTTGGTTTCCCCCTGTAACTCATTCGACTTCTTCAAAAATTTAGATGCTAAAACATTTGGTGCATACATATTTAGCATTGACATTACTTCATTGTCTATGGTACTTTACAGCAAGATATAGTTTCCTTCCTTATCTTTTAAAAATTAGATCTACTTTGCTTTTTCTGATATCATGATTGCTACTCCTAACTACTTTGCTCCATCTGAAGCATAATAGATTCTGCTCCATCCTCTTACCTTTACTTTGTGTGTCTCTGATTGAAATGTGTTTCTTGTAAACAGCATATTGTAGGATTCCGGTTTTTTAATCAATTCTGCTGCTTCCGTTTTATAGATGAGTTCATCCCATTCACATTTATAGTTATGATAACTTACTATGCATTTCCCTCCATGCAATTTTCCACTGTTTCTCTTCTCTCTCTTACCTGCACCCTTTCTCTCCCTCTCAAGTGTTTTATTTCTGATCACTGCCTTCCCCAATCTGCCCTCTCTTTCATCAGTCCCACCTCCCCTTCTATTATCCCGGTCCCCATTTATTTCCTTATAGGGTAAGATAGATTTCTGTAACCAACTGTGTGTATATTCTTTCTTCCTTTCAGCAGTTCATATGAAAGTACAGATGTTAACTGCTCCCTCCCCGCTTTTTTTTCTTTTTGGAGAGGGAGGGCAGGGTAACTGGGATTAAGTGACTTGCCCAAGATCACATGGCTAGTTTTGTGTTAAGTGTCTGAAGCCGGATTTGAACTCAGGTCCTCCTGACTCCAGGGCTGGTGCTCTATTCACCACACCACCTAGATGCCCCAACTGCTCCCCTTTCACCTCTTCCTTATTGGTATAGATGGCTACTTGTGCACCCTATGTGAGATATTTTCCCCTCATCTTCCTTCTCCTGTCCAGTGTATTCCCCCTCTCCTCTCAGGATTCTCTGATGCTGGCTTTTCAGGAGTTCTAACTACCCAATAATATTCTATAATATTCATATGACACAACTTGTTTAGCCATTCCCTAGCTAAAAGGCAATCTAAGACATCCCCATACATGTTAGGTCTTTACTTTTCATTTTCCCCTTTTAATTGCACTCATACCTTTCTCCATATACTATAATAGGTTTTTATTTCCTTTCTTTTTCTTGTTTTTTAATGGAGGGAGGAGGAGGGGAGAGAGGAAATGTTAGCAATAGTGATGCAAAAAGAAGCCTATTCAAATATTTTAAAACACACAGAAAAGAAGGAATTTCAGAGAGAAGCACAGACAAATAGGACAGTCTCAAAAGAAACGTGGAATTTATTATATGCTAAAAACAGTGGTAAAAAGGAGATTCACAGTGTCTGTTGTATATGTTGACTTTTTTGTTTAAATTCAGAAAAAAATAAAAATTATTTTCAAAAAGAACCAGTGTAAATAGTGAAACCATTTTCCAGTTTTCCTAGGGGTTCTTATAAAATGAGAACTCCTCCCCTTAGGATCTGTTTGGAGATTTAATGAGCATTGGACTACTGAACTGGGTCACTGCTGGTTCTTGGCCAAGCTCCATGCTTTTGGTTTGTTGAGATCTCAATTGTTCCTTTTTTTTTCTTCTGTCTTTTGATGTTGGTCTTCTATCTCTTGTTGCATCTTGGTGTTTAGGGCTTCTACTTCTACCACTGTCTTTCAGGGTGCCCACTGCTTATTAACACTTTTCAACTCTTATAAATTGATTGTTGTTGTTTGCATTTCTGAATTTCTATTTAAGAACATGAATTTCCCTCATATCTCCTTTTAATTTTTTTTTTTTAACTATACTTGTGATACCACTGATATAGGGAATTCGTGCTGAGTAAATTCCCTCCATCAATTGTAGTTGGCATCTAGTTTTATAAAGTTACCTGGGTCACTGAGCCTCCATCTATTATTTCCCATTTACCTTTATATAGCTTACTTTGTATATATTTGTTTGGATGTTGTCTACCCCACTAGAATGTAAGCTCCTTGAGGGCAAAAAACTACCTTTTGCCTCTTTTTATATTCTCAGCACTTTGTACAGTGCTTGGCACTGAGTAAGCACATGATGTTTATTGATTGACTGATTAAGTGACTTGCCCACAGCCATAGTTAGCATGTTATTAGAGACAAGGTCTCTAAATACTACATCCTGCTACCACCTTTTAAGCCTTCAAAAGATTCTCAACTATTCTGGACATCAGGCTTCTTGCACTAGTTTTATTCTTATTTCTGGGGATTTGTAACAGATATCACAACATACTTCCTCCTCCAAGATTTCTTGGAACTTTTTTTGCCCACATTATTTATTTAGAATATTAGGAATTTTATTGTTGTTGTTTAGGTACTTCTGTCTTTTAGCTGGCCTTTCTGCAAGGATTTTCCCTATGGGGATTTCTGTCTCTTCCTCCCATTTAGATCATTTAAAAATTTTATATCATTTCATCTGGCACATTTCTTGTTCTGTGGTGATGGAGGAAAGCTGAACTTAGATAGGACCGCTTAATCCTTTCCTACAATCTTTACCTTTGTTGGGCTCCCTGCAGAACAAGTTCACTTGTGGTGCAGCAGGGGAGACCACTGACTGAAGGCTTTTCTACATTCCTTGTATTCTAAGGTTTCTGTCCAGGGTGGGGTTTACAATTTTCAGTAAGATTCCTCCATAGTGAAAGTTGTCCTATAATCATTATATTTCTCCAGAATGAATCCTCAGATGGTAAAGGTCCTTCCTCTGAGTGAACATCAGTGGCATGCATAAAGTTCTTCTCCAATATGGATTCTCTGATGTTGAGTGAGGTTTGAGCGTTGACTGAAGGATTTTCCACATTTCTTACATTCATAGGGTTTCTCTCCACTGTGAATTCTTTCATGTGTGGTAAGAGCTGAGCTCTGGCTGAAGGCTTTCCCACATTCTTTACATTTATAAGGTTTCTCTCCAGTATGAATTTTATGATGTTGAGCAAGATTTGAGCCCTGACTGAAGGATTTTCCACATTCTTCACATTTATAAGGTTTCTCTCCACTGTGAATTCTTTCATGCATAATAAGGGCTGAGATCTGGATGAATGCCTTTCCACATTCCTTACATTTATAAGGTTTCTCTCCAGTATGAATTTTATGATGTTGAATAAGATGTGAGCTCCGTGTGAAAGCCTTCCCACATTCCTGACATTTATAAGGTTTCTCTTCAGTATGTATTCTCTGGTGTTTAGTAAGATGTGACTTATGCCTGAAGGCTGACCTACATTCATTACATTCATAGGGTTTTTCTCCACTATGAATTCTTTTATGTTTAATAAGGGAGGAAGAATAGGCAAAGGCCTTCCCACATTCCTTACATGTATATGGTTTCTCTTTAGTGTGAATTCTCTCATGGCGAGTAAGAGTTGAACTTTGGCTGAAGGCCTTCCCACATTCTTTACATTTATATGGTTTCTCTCCAGTGTGAATTCTTTGATGTTCAGTAAGTCCTGAACTCCAGCTGAAAGACTTTCCACATTCCTTACATTCAAAAGGTTTTTTTACAGTAGGGATACTCTGATATTGGACAGGATGTGAGTTCTGGCTAACAGTCTTTCCATAGTCCTCACATTCAGAGGATCTCTCAGTCCTCTGTAGTCTCTGATGTGGAATAAAGGTTGACTGGTAATGGGAGAGGTGCCTATATAGGTTATGATTCCATGATCTCATGTGCCTGGATTTTTTCTCAAGGTCATTATATTCATAGTCTCTTTGACCATTGGAGGTTTCTTTGGGAAAGAGAGTCAATTCACTGAGGCATTCTTCTTGGGAAAGGACTTTCTCTGGAATCTCTGCTTTGAGATTCATCATTTGCTCCCACAGTCTGAACTCCTCAATGGGACCCTCTTCCAAGGGGTCATTTTGGAGTTTATGTCCTCTCTCCATGAATGTGCCTGATGATGCTCCTTGTTCTTCTACTAATTTCTGGTTCTCCAATCTTGTGTCCCAGGCTGAAAGGAACAGACAATGAAAAGTATTTGCTTTCAAACTGCAAGGGACCTCAAAGGGCTAGTCCAACCCCCACCAAATTCCTGAATCTCACCAACCCACAGTGAGCTGGCCACCTAAAGTGCTAAGGCACTCTTGGATACACTGAGACTCTGGGCTAGAGTGTTGTTTCTTCTACCCTGGTCAGAGCACATTTGGATCACTATCTTCAGTTCCCACTACTACATGTTGGAAGGGACACATTGAGAGGCCCTCTAAGGCAGTAGAGGACCTCTAGGTTAAATCCTAAAAAGATTAAGGGAAGGAACTGGGGCCATTCAGATTGGAAAATGGAAGACCATAGAATCATACATTCAGAGCTGGAAGGGACCTTAGAAGTCATTGAGCCTAACCCCCTCATTTTTCCAATGAGGAAACTGAGGCCAAGAGTCACACAGCCAATAAGTGACTGAGGCTATATTTGATCCTGGGTCTTCTTGACTTCAAGTCCAATGCTCTCTCCCTGATCTCATACTGCTAGGTATTTGAAGTCTGATTTATTCTGCTTGGCCCAGAACTGGAAGTGATAGGTGTGGAAATTGCAAAGAGATCAATTTAGACCTGATGTAAGGAGAAACCTCCTAATGATTAGAGCAGTCTAAAAGTTGAACACCTCTTCTGCAAGGTGGCGGGTTCTGTGTAAAGAGATTACTGTTACATTTACCTACTTCTCTCTAGTGTGAATTCTTTGATGTTCAGTAAGTCCAGTTTTGGTAGACTCTGGTAGCCCCAGAGTCAGGTAGACTAATACCTAAACATTTTATGCATTTTGAAATTATTTTGATTTAAATTTCTCCTCTAGGATTAGTAGGTATATGCACAAACATTCTTTGTTGGTTTATTTTGTTTCCTATTTTATTGAAACTATGCTTCTTTTGTTGAATCTCTGGGGTTTTCCATGTCAATAACCATGTCATTGACTAATGGAGATTATTTGTTCGCTTTGCCTAGGGTTATGCAATTGATTTCCATTTCTTGTCACATTCCTATAGCTAGCCTTTCTAGAACTCCATTGTAAAGAAGACATCTTTGTTTTACCCTTATGATATACTTGAGGAAGCTTCAAGAGCCAAATAAGGAAGGAATGACCAGCTGTGTCTCCAGAAGACTGAGAGATGATGGGCTTCCGGTGTGGAATGGGACCTAAGGTTTTCAGGTACAACCAATGTGAGAATTTGTTTTGCTTGACTATGCTTATTTTATACAAGGGAAGCCTGGGTTTGGGTGGGGTTAAGGGAATGGCATAGTTATACAGACAAAGAAGAAAATAAAAAAAGAAACATCAATGAAATTTTACAAAAATGCACAGAAGAAAGTGGAAGGGAGTTTGGAAGGGGCACAGACAAAACAGGGCAGTTTTTTGGCACTACTGTGTCTAATTTTTCATAACTAGATAGACTGACAGATAGAAAGATAGATAGATAAATCAAAGTGGAGCATGAGATGCACACTGTCATAAGGAACCCCAATTTCCTGTTCTTAGTATATGGAAATGTTCATACCCGATAACTTCAAAATTAAAAAAAAAAAACAAATAATATGAGATCTTTCCTTTCTTTTCCTTTCCTAATTTTACCTTGATTTCTTTTTTGCTACTTGATTTAAATCATGAAGACTTATCAAAAGCTAATAGCATCTTTAAAGCCCTGTTTTATTTCTCATCAAAGCTGTCTCTGAGCAAGGTCCTTGTCTTGCCCTGTCCAGAAACACCTTCCTTGCCCTAAAACATGCTGATTCTGCCCCTTTAACCTTTCCCCTGTTGAGTTTAAATGGAAGTTCTATATTGTAGAAGAATCTTTTTTCCTGTGTTCTCTAGTGTCCTGATCATAAATGAATGGCATTCTCTGTCAAAAGCTTTTCTCCCTGAATCTATGACAGTCATGGAATTGTAATTATTTTATCATTGGTGGTGAGAGGATAGAGTGTTGGGCACAGTATTTGGAAGACCTGAGTTCAAATCTGGCCTCTGACACTTACTAGTTGTGTGACCTTGAACAAGTCATGTAACATGTTTGCTTCCCATTTCCTCAGCTATAAAATGGGAACAATAGCAACACCCACCTCCCAGGGTTGTTGTGAGCATTAGCTGCCATAACATTTGTAAAAGCACTTCAAGCAGTACCTGGCATACAGGTGGTGCTAAAGAAATGCTTATTCCTCATGCATGATATAATTTTTTTGTGTTTCTCATTTTCCTAATGTTGAACTACTCCTACATTCTGGGCATAAATCCAACTTGGTCACAGTGAATAATTCTTTGACTACATCACTTTGCTAATGTTTTATTCAATATTTTTGCATCAATATCCATTGAGGATAGGGGCGGGAAGGTGGCTCAGTGAATACAGCACCAGCTCTGGAGGCAGGAGGACCTGAGTTGAAATCTGGCCTCAAACACTTAATACTTACTAATTGTGTGACCTTGGGCAAGTCACTTAACCCCAATTGCCCTGAGTTCCCTCCTCCAAAAAGCAAAATATATATACATATCTACTGACGATATTGGCCTATAGTTTTATTTCTCGGTACATAAAGGTAAGAGTTGGATTAAGATGGGAAGAGAAGGGGAGATGCCCCTTTTCTCCATTTTTAGAAACCATTTCTATATTGTGGGTTAATTATTCTTTGAGAGTCTACTAGAACTCACATTCTTTAGCCAGGGGAAGGGCAGGAAAGTGTGAACACACCTACTTTCTGGGCCCTGGAATGAGGAGGAATCTCATGTCTGAACCACTTCAGCCAAGGCTGTCCCGGTTCCACATTCCAGGCTATCCTTCAGGGAGAGGTGTCTGCAGGCCAGAGCCTGAGCCCAGGGGAGGTGACCTTACCCAGGGACACCAAGTTCCTGTAGTTCTCCAGCATCACCTCCCAGTAGAGCTCCCTCTGAGCCGGACTCAGACACCCCCATTCCTCATGGGTAAAGTCCACAGCCACGTCCCTGAAGGTCACTGTTTCCTGTAACATAGAACACATCCATGCTGTGGCCTCCCCTGGCACAGGCCTTTGGGAAGGGGATGACAGGGGCAGGTCAGATGGACAGGAAGTAGATCTGGAGGTGCTCTGGGGGAGGGGAGAGTGTGATTGGGGGCAGATTGGGGGGGCTCCCCAGGTACTGGGTAATGAGGAGACTCCAAGCTCCAGGCCCAGAATTGCTATTAATTCTTACATCATCTTGGGGAAGTCATTTCTTTGCAGCAGACTTTGGTCTCCAGAGTAAGACCAGGGGGTCTCTGGGAATTTTTCCTCAATGCTGGAGACAAGGAGGGTAGTCCCAGACTCAAGCTCTCAGGCATGGATCAGGTTTTGAATGCCAGTCCAAATAACCTACCCAGGATTCAGGAAGGAAACTTGTTCATTGTCTGAGAAAACCCTGACTCACCTCACCTTGGGCCAACAGACCCCTTGTGACCAGTCTGTTTTCCTCTGGGCTCACCTCTTGAGGAAGGGCAAGGTTCAGAGATAATACATCTGAGGAACAAGAGAGAAAATGCCAGAAGGGAGGCCTGGAGAGGTCCCCATCCCTGTTAGATGTCTCTTCCCTAACACACAGACAGACACACAGAGACTGGAGGGAGCCTTTGGGTCACCCATGGGCAGAGAGCTCTGGAAAGAGGGAGTATCTGCAGAAGATGCACTCTCCAAGGTTGTGAGGGACTTTTAATTGTTCAATTAAATTACTTTGTCGGAAGCATTGTTCTTGAACTCTGCAGTTGCTAATGAAAGAGAGAGAGAGAGAGAGAGAGAGAGAGAGAGAGAGAGAGAGAGAGAATGCCATATAGATAGATGGATAGATAGATTGATAGATAGACAGAAGGCTAGACAGAGCTAGAGAAACAGATAAACACATATATGAATGAATAGATGGATGGATATAGATGGGCAAATAGCTAAATAGATGGATATATGGATGGACAGATAACTAAACAGACAGATGAATAGATAGATCTATATAGACATATAGATGGATGCACAGACAGACAGATACATAGATTGTAGACAGATGGATAGCCAAATGGAGCACTCATTAAGTGCTTACATTCCACCAGGGGAGGACAGCACAGAGACGCAAACTGGACAGCAGAGGGGGTGGCTGCGCTCTCCTCCAGGGCCCTCTCTCCTTTCTGGGTCTTCCCCTTTCTCTCTGCTCCCTCTCAGTCTCCTCTGATCAGTTACCACTCATGCCCTGCCTCCCATGTGAGGGCACTTCTGGGCTCTGCCTGGGCTCCCCTTTTCACCCTTCTCTCTCAGTGATCTCTGCTCCCACAGTTTCAATGATCATCTCTAAGCAGGTGCCTCCCAGAGCTCTACAGGGTCCCCCTAAAGGCTGGTGGCAGTCTTCAACTTTAATACCTTCATAAGTACAAAGGCTACAGACTTACAAAGAACATCTGAAAGGTTAATCCTTCCAATTTGTATCATTTTGATAGGTTTCTTATTACAATCCCAAACACCCACCACCTCATGTTATATATCACACCAGTAAATGTTTGAGCTTGGGAAGAATGTTCATCAACTGCAGCTCAGAAACTGAAAGGCTTGCATTTACACTCCCAGCCTTAAGAGCCTCCAGAGAATCCCACTGCTTATGTGACCATTTTGATGTGACTTCATAAATGCAGTCAGTCACCCAAAGAGACACGATCATAGCCACACAGGGATCTCCTATCCAAAGACCACTCCCCCAGACCCCATTAAAATGTCTTCTTGCTGGGAGGCTGGTGGGAGAGTTCTTGACCCATAAATACTGCAGGGAAACAGCTCACTGCCCACCAAGCTGGAGACTGCTCCCAGAAGCCTTCACACCACCTTCCACTCATCACCTCCACACTCACCTGCACAGGGCTGTCCTGGCACCTGCCTCTCCATGGTCCTTGGCTCTCCTCTCTCCATTGGGGAGATCCTCTCTGGTTCCAACCTGGCAGCCCTGCTCATGGTGAAAGCAATGAGAAAGTTCTGCTGCCCTGGGCTTCTGGGGGAGGTGGGATGGCCCAAGGACTTGGGAAGGCTGCCTTGTTCCCCAAAGCTCTTGTCCTCCATCTCCTGGCTCCCCCAGGCTGCCTTCTCCAGCTCAACCCAGGCCTCTCCCCCACTCCCCACTTGTCAGGGTGCTCCTAGCTCCCTATGGGCCCTTCCAGAGTCCTCCTTCCCATCATTACTCAGCACCTTCCAGGATCACTATCCAGATTGATGGCCCAATCCCCATGGCCTCACCATTGGCCCTCAGCTGAAGTCCCCCCTGGGAGCTGTCTTCCCCATTTTGATGGGAGTTCCTGGAGAACAGGAACATTCTAGAATGTTTGGCTCACTATTCCCAGGGTTGAGCACCTGGTTCTCAATAAATGCTGTTCCATTCATTCATTCAGGTCCAGGTGATAAACACCCATCAGCCTGCAGGTGTCATTCTCCCCATTTTTTCGAGGAATTCAGATCCTGGCTTACAGTGTACATGCTGATGTTCCCTTATACACCCTAAACTCTGAGTTCCTCAGGAGACTCAGTGAACCTGAGCTATCCCTGCAGTACTCCTCAGCCTGGGGTGGGGATGGGGGTGGGCTGGGGGAATCACATCTGATTCCCCTTCTCCCACAAGAACTTGGTTTCCACAATAAAGAACTCAAAAATGCCTTTGTCCAGTCCCAACCAACCATTCCTCTACTCTAGGGCTAGACTGTACCTGCTTTTCAGCCCCCACATCAAAGGCTCAGCACCCCATGAGCAAAGCAGAATCTCAGAATCACAAAGAAAATGTGGGCTAGAGCTGGGAATATGATATTGTGGGGGGGGGGGGTGTCAAAGGAGCTCGGTTTAAAATCAAGAATCATCTACCCAACAAAACTGAGTGTAATCAAGGAGGGGGAGAACTGACATTCAGTGACAAAGAGGAATTTAATGCATTCTTGAGAAAAAACAAACAGAGCTGAACAGAAAATTTGACTTTCAAATACAAGACTCAAGAGAAGCATGAAAAAGGTAAAGAGGAAAGAGAAATCATAAGGGACTTATTAAAGTTGATCTGTTTACATTCCTACATGGAAAGATGATATTTGTAACTCATGAGATCTTTCTCTTTAGTAGGGTAGTTGGAGGGCATATATATATATATATATATATATATAACAGAGGGCACAGAGTGAGTTGAATATGAAGGGATGATATCTAAAAAATAAAATTAAGGGGTGAGAAAGAGGAATGTACTTGGAGGAAGAGAAAGGGAGAGGAAGAATGGGGTAAATTATTATCTCACATAAAAGAGACAAGAAAAAGCTTTTACAGGGGAGGGAAAGAGGGGAGAGGTGAGGGGGAATGAATGAACCTTACTCTCATCAGATTTGGCTTAAGGAGGGAATAACAGACACACCCAATGGGGGATGGAAATCTATCTTACCCAAAGGAAAGTATAGGGGAAGGGGATAAGAGACGGAGGGTGATAGATGCCAGGGCAGAATGGGAGAGGGCATAATTGGAAGCAAATACTTTTGAAGAGGGACAGAGTGAAAAGAGAATAGAATAAATGGAGTGGGATAGGATGGAGAGAAATATAGTTAGTCTTTCACAATATGGCTATTATGGAAGTGTTTTGCATGACTACACATGTACAGCCTATATCAATTCCTTGCCTTTTGAATGAAGGTGGGGGGGAGGGAGGAAGGGAGAGAACTTGGAACTCAAGAGTTTTAAAAACAAATGTTAAAAATTGTTTTCCCATGCAAATGGGAAATAAGATACAGAGGCAATTGGGGTATAGAAATCTATCTTGCCCTACTGGAAAGAGAAGGGTATTGGGGAAAGGGATCATCAGAATACAGGACATCGTGGAGTGGGGGGAGGGGAGGGATGGGGAGAACATTTGGAACTCAAAATTTCGTGGAAATAAATATTGAAAACTACAAATAAATAAATAAAAAATTTAAAATAAATAAATAAAAATGAACAACAGCAACAAACAAACGTGGGCTGCCAGATCCAGAACCACCTCGGCCCAAATGTTCTAAGGGACCACTGTGGCAGCCCCTTCCCAACTTGTTGAACTGATGAGCCTCATCCCAACACACTGACCCTGACTCCAGTCATCACCTAGTATGAACAACAAACCACCAGGACCTTGAGTGAGTCTCGGGGCTCCTCTTTCTGGGGTTTCAATCTCGGTCCATTGGTCCTCAGCACTCCCTGTCTCCCAGAGCCCCCGCTCCCCTATTCCCAGAACCCTTGCTTCCCGTCTCCCAGAGCCCCTGCTCCCCCTGTCCCAGAGCCCTCACTCCCAGAGCCCCCTCTCCCTCTCTCCCAGAGCCCTAACTCTCCCTCCCCCAGAGACCCCCTCCCCCTGCCCCAGAGCTCTTGCTTCCCGTCTCCCAGAGCCCTCACCCCCCCTCCCAGAGCTCCCACTCCCTGTCTCCCAGAAACCCTCTCCCCTTGCCCCAGTGCCCCCGCTCCCTGTCTCCCAGAGCCCCCACCCCCTCTCCCAGAGGCCCCAGTCCCGTCTCTCAGAGGCCCCGCTCACCGAGACCCCGCACCCGTCTCCCAGAGCCCTTACGCCCCCTCTCCCAGAGCTCCCTCTCCCTGTCTCCCAGAGCCCCTGCTCCCCATCTCCCAGAGCCCTCCTCTCCCAGAGCCCTCACTCCCTGTCTCCCAGAGCCCCTGCTCCCCATCTCCCAGAGTCCCCTTTTCCCCTGCCCTAGAGTCCCCCCTCCCCCTTCCCAAGAGCCCCGTCTCCCAGAGCCCTCACTCCCTGTCTCATGCCTTGCCAAGTCCCAGGCCTGGCTCCCTCCCATCAGCGGCCCCCTCTGTGCCTGCTCACCTCCCAGCTCCTTGACCTCCACCACCCCATCCCAGTGTCTCCTCCTTTGCTCCCGTCTCTCTCTCTCTCTCCTTCTCCCGCCCCTCATAATCACCCCCCTCCCCTCTGCTCCTCAACCTTTTCCTATCTCTTTATGGCTTCTTGACCTACAGCCTTGGCCCGCAGCTTGGCCTCCAGGCTGAATCTCTGGGCTGCAGCAAGGGAGATCCAGGCTGGGCGCTGTCCTCCTGCCAGCCTGGTCACTGACCCCTGAGGCCAGGTGAGGACAGCTCCCATCCCAGAGAGTGGCTGCTGCAGAGATGCAGTGAGATGCTGGAGGGGAGGAGGCAGCCTAGCTAGGCGCAGGGGATGGAGGACCTGGCTCTGAGGCCGGCCTCGGACCCAGTCCGGAGGAGGGACCGGGGCTCCAAGCAACTCCCCAGGTCGGGACAGTTTCCTCAGCCCTGGTGCAGCTCGCCATGCACCGCGGCCCTTGGCCAAGTTCTTACTGGACTATGGACATGCTGGCAATTCTGAGGAGGATTCGGAAACCCTTTCCTAGGGCTGCCACCTCCACCCGCTGCCCCTAGGGCTCCAGCCCTAGAAAAGGCTGAGGAGTGGGGGCGGGGGGGATGCCTGGCACATAGCGCCGACCCCCGTGACACCAGGGCCCAGAGCCCTCGCGGGGAGCCCCCGACGTGGGCACGCACACATGGACGCACACAGACAAGTGTGATCACGGGTGGGTGGGGGACAAAAGCCCAACAGAAATCACTGTAGGCACCCAGGGCAAATCAGAGCCCGCGAGGGGAGTCCAAGGAGCGGGCACACACGGACACGTGTGGACACCCCCCCCCCCCCCCCGCCGACAAAACGGGGACAAGCAGAGAGATAAAGGGACAGGAATCACGCCTTGCCACGCTGTAAACCCGACTGTGAGGGGAGCCCCCCACAGGGACATATATAACCACACGCGCACACCCAC